>VZTE01005145.1:93895-230041 GCA_013397775.1 Eulacestoma nigropectus
TATAATATTGATGATTTCTTTTCTGATACTCTAGATTCATAGCAATGATAAACCAAACTCCTCAAACTACCTGGGCTTACAGTTAACACGAGTTTTGTATTTTGTATATGCAAAGCAGAGGAAGGAGGAGCTCAGAAAATTATGAGTTTTGTATTCAGCCACTGTCTTCAAGTTGACTTCTGTCATCACTTTGCCTTTAATCAGGATTCATATTATTGTCTCGCCTCAGGTTACCTTTCCAACTTTTACAAATCATTAAAATAGAAACTCTAAAATTGAACCTCAGAAGACATCTCTATATATTTTTCAGCATTTTTTCCTTCCTTTAATCAATCACTGAGACTAGACTGCAAAGTAAATATTAATCTTCATTGCTCCTTTCCCCTCACACTCATGCTTTCACTTCCATCCTCACAAATTTGCACATCTCTTATGAATCCAGTTCTTGCTTCCCTTTACTTTTCATTTTCCAAGTTGGCTCTTCCTTCCTTATCAACATTTTATTTTGCATATTGACCTACATATATTTAAGCCTTAATTGACGTCTGCAATATTTCTGTAGAACAACAATTTTTTTCTTTCTTTTTTTTTTTTTATTTAGTTCCATGCTTTATTCTGCATCAGGTTCTGCCTCTACGTCCTTGTTTTTAACTTCTGCATGATATCCTTTACAGAATAGTCATGGCTGTCACCTCCATCCCCAGCTCTGATCACTACACTCTGCCATGTCATCTCCTTATTTCCTTATAAACAAAATTTTCACCTTTTTTCTCATTATTTTTTTTTTCTTTCTTGTTGAGCAGGCTGAATCACTCATCCCTTTAGACTTTTTCATGATTGACATTTCGGAGTTGCTATTCCAGCACCAGGACTGGACCACTTCCTTCAAATTAATCTATACCTAGTGAACCTGATTTTTAAAAATCCTGTTCACTTTTTCACAAGTTGTCCAGGGATAAATAGTAGCCATATGATTAGGGAAACTCCACCAATGCTTAAAGCCTTACTGACAATCAGTGCTTAGTAGTGATGGTGAGGAAAGGTGTTCAGCTACAATTACAGAATTGGAGTTGTATTGACTTTTTAGTTGAGGCTCCAACTCCCGGTAGATAGCTAAAGTGATTCTGTGTACATGACAAGATCATCACCCCTGAAGTTAGATCTACAATAATTGTAATTATTGCCCACAGAAACATAACAGCTCACTTAATTCTTCGTGACTTCAGTAGCTATATTGAGCTCATTTTTGTAATTATGATTCTAGTGACAAAATTTCTGTGGATGGGGAAAAAAGCTCTTCTGACTGAATGTTTCATTTCTCTTTCAGAGTTGCACTGTCGACTGATAGTTTGATGTTTGTATCTAGCATTTCAGATTTTCTAATATTCCTGTCTTTGAAAGTCCTTAGCCTGTCCACGTGCCCAGCCTTGAATCATATCCACCCAGAGCACAGCAGGCCCTCACAATATCTTCTCTCTTCAGTAGCATGGCCAGCAGGTCTCTGTTGTATGTCCCATGGTATGGCTGGAGGGTGTGTGGGAGAGACTGAGCATAAAAGCCTACTGGGATCGCAGGTTGCAGTCCTACTCGTATCTCTGGTTGCAAGAAATCACAGGAGAAAATTATCCGCAGAACTGCAGGTGGATTTTATCTCACAAAGTCCCTTCGGCTCACCCCAAAAGAGAACAAAGGAGCAAACAGTATATATACAAGGCAGATGGGCAGGAGATCAGGAATTGGAAATGAGGCCATATTGAATGTATCTCACAGAAAGTACATGGGAAAAGTTAACTAAATTGACTTTTGGAGATTTTTCCTAAACTGAAGGCAATCTTTTTTTGGTGAAATCAGTGGATCATAGCTCATGAACATTTGAATTCTGATCTAAAAGAATGCTAGGGAAAAAATAGGTTCTTTTGTCCCTCTTTTCTCCCTTTTATAGGAAATATTGATAAGGTGACCTGACATGAATGACCTGTCATGAAATAGGTTGCCCCATGGTGCAGAATACGGCCTCTGCATTCCGTGGGACTGGTGGTGAGACAAGAACTGTCTGCCAAAGTTGGGGAGTTGTATCCTGTCAGTGGGGAAAATATTTAGCAGTTCTAAATTGTAAGACACATAAAACCTACTTTTATGTACTGTGACATCCCTATCAGAGTTTCCTGTCACAAAACCTCTGTAATCCTAGAAAATTACATAACATTTATAGTGTATATTAAAATGCTATGTGCTTTATGATCAATTGTCTGCTTTGAAATTGAATGACCACAGCCCTGATAATACCAGGTTTACTACCACTAGTTTCCAACAGAACAAATCATACATTGTGGAATAACTAAAATGTCTAATCTCCTTAAGTAAAATATCTCCCCATTCCTTCTTTATTTGATTAGGATTTTGAGTAGTGGAAAACAAAATCAGCAGGCAGACTTCATTAATGTCTTGGGGTTCAGGAGCAGTACATTTTTAAAAATAAATTTTGTGTTTTATTCATTATTTAAGAACTTGAAAGAAAGAAACAGCTTAAATAGCTTAAATGTCTCTTCCTTTCTCAGAATTATGCTCCTAGGTGCTTGTCAATTTTTAACGACATTTTCAAAGCAACACAGGACAATTCAATCAGCTGGTCCCCATTGTTTGAGAATCTTTTAGTTCTTAAAATCATTACATTGTAGTTTAAATACTAATCTATGCTCCTTCCTCTCATCTACACTTCATGCCATTTCTTCTATATTTTTAAAGTAGATGAAGGACAACATCAAAACCAAGGAACTAATAAATGTATTTCTAGTTGTTTGGAAGGTGTGGTTTTGAACCATTTAAACGATTGTCTTTCTGATTTTAGAGCTACCTTCTTTTCCAGAATCATTGATGTGATTTTTTTTATCTCAGATCTTAAACTAAATTTATCTTAAAATTAACCAGAAACAAATTCCTGCAGAATTATCCGCACACTTTTTCACACATATGGACAAATATCTCACAGACAGCCATGGCAGGAGTGTGTCCAAGTAATCAAGCAGAACAGCATCAAACGCACCTCCAGGTGAAGAGGCACAGTAAATTTTTAACTCCCTGGCACCAGGTTACATACTAAAGTATTATCAGACTCATCAATGTAATAGAAAAGATGGAAAGTGGGTGCTCTGTGCCAAAGGCCAATTGCAGGTATTACATTAGGCTTCTGTAGGAGTGAGAAATCACCTCCCTGAGATTACACTGCCACTTTGTTGTCGGAACTTGTGAAGGAAAACCAGCCATCCTATTTTTATAAGCCTGTAAAACACTGAAGTCCCTAGTGGAGCTGCCTGCAGCCTGCATAGATGCACATAATGTGCTGCATAACACAGCACATTAAATGCCGACGGGGAGAGCTTCAGCATCTCTGGCTGATTTCCCAACAGGTCTGGAACCTGATAGAAAGAACAAGATGTTCAGACAAAGAGTGAAGAGCACTATGTTCATAATAGCAACTGAATACATGATGCCCAACAGCAAGGGAAGAATGAATTTGTAGAGCTAAGTGCAAGATATGCAGCAAGTCCTACCTTGGCTTGCGGACCACTTAGAGCTAAATTCAGTGCTCGCTCTGGCAGTAACACAATTAGTGGTCCAAATGCTGCAGCCATGAATACAGAGCCTATAGTTATCTACACATCGCATGCCAAGATCATTCACTTTGCTGAGAAGAGAATCATGGTATCTAAGTGGTCCTGCTGAGCCATTCCAGTATCCAGGCACACTGCAAAGTAGGCCACTCTCAGCATGGCTATGGTATTTTCTTTTATATACACTATCCATATGGTAAAAATAAGACACAGATTTTGCAAAGAGCTCTGTACAACTAGACTTGCTTTTTGAGCTAAACCAGGTCACTGTTTTGTTGATGGAGTTTCATGCTTAGGAATTGCACTGAATTGAAGGCACTAGCTGTAATGTCAGATACTTTATTACCTGATTTTCTGGAAGCAGTCATCTGCATATCCTTGTACCACATCATTATAGATAAAAAATCATACCTGAAGATACAGAAAAAGACTGAATTAAGACAGGCACTAAAGGTCCCAGTTGCTGGTATCATTTGTCACTGCACAAAAATCAATGATTACTTAAAAAAGACATCTTATCTATGTGCAATGCAAAGTAAAGATACAAAACACCTCAATAATTCTTTATATGAGTCTCTTGACATCTTAAAACTATTTCAGGAGTGAAGAAGTCTGTTCATACTATCATTGAAACCTACTGCTCCCCAACTGGGATCATCTGGGAAAGGCATGAGAGGTCATATCTGTTCAATTACTGTGTAATAATTTCTGACTGAGAGTGGTCATCCCTGAAAATCAGGTCAGTAATACAAAAAAAAATCTTCAAATATACATGGTAAGCATATGATAATGAAACCATGTGCATGCTGTATCAATATTATATTAAACTACACATTTATCAACAAACATGATAGTTCATTAATTTTTCCTGAGGTTCTTGACCATCTTGACAGTAATTCACTGGACACTCTTGTTTTCTCAATATCCTTCTTGAAATGGCCCAAAAGTGGATGAATGTCACCTGTGACAACACGGGAAATAACAACTACAAAAATTTTCTTTGATACATCAGCAGTTCTCCTTTTAACGTTTCTCTGAGTTTCATCTAAACCGGTTTGTGAGGTTTGTCTTATTTGAAATGAGAGCACAATACTGTCTGATATTCAAGCCAGCGTCCACTCGGACTGCTCAGGTTGTCTTCGACAGGTTTGCTACTTAGTCTGTCAGTTCCCAGCCTGTGAAGATTTACATAGTTATTTTTCTCAGGGCTGAGATATTTATACTTTTCATATTGAACACCATGAGGCTTCAGCTGGTCCATTTTTTTATTTTCCTGTGGTCCTTCTGGATCAAAGTTCTGCCATTTGGCATTTCAATCAATTTTCTCCTTGATGTACCATCATCCATAAATTTGCTGAGAGTGTATTATGTCACATCATCCAGCCTGCTGATGAAGATATTGAATAATACCAGCTCCAGTATTGACCCTAGGGTAGCTCTGTACCTCTGCCAAATGAACATCAAGCTATTGATTACTGCACAATGAGCTTGGCAGGTTGGCAGTACAGCTGGTTTTCAAACAGTGTAACAGCCCATTTGTACAGCCCACGGTTCCTCTGTTTCCAACTAAGAAATGCCTGGAAGCCAGTGTCAAAAGCATTGCTCAGACTCAAGGTGCATTAACCCACTCTCCTCTCAGACACATATTTGGTCTTTTCTTCAGATAAAAAAAAAGCAGTTGGGTCAAGTAAGTTTTTTGATTTCTTTCTTTCTTGGAAATGAATTCCAAGAGGACATGTTTCCTGATCGGGGACTGAGGGGAGGCCTACACTTCCTTATTTCCTTCTGGCTGTTCTTTGGATGGAAGCAGCATTTGCTTTTTTCCAGTCACTGGGGACACTGAGTAACACAACTTTCCATTAGATGATAGACACTTATAGTGCTATCTCTTTGGACACCCAGGGGTGGCCCTCCTTGGCAGAACTGTCTCCATATCCACAGTTTCTGCCTAGCCCCTAACGTGTTGATCCTGTCCAATCTGTCCCCTCCCCTTGGTCCTTTGTCTCTCTTTTCCTTCCTAAACCATGTCATAACACACTTTAAAAGTCATTTTCCAAGCATGGCAGCCTTATGAGTACTATTGATGTAATTTCAATATATTTTCCTCAGCCAGTTGAAAATATATTATAATTTCCACTATACAGAGATATTTTACTACTGGCCATGGAAACTAATGCAACAGTACTGCTTTTGTTGCATAGGAAATCTGAGCAGAATTTAGGAAAAATCCAGTGAGGCATCACTATCCCCAAGCACTGCAGCAGTGTCATGACATAATTTTATCAAATGAGAATAAGAACAGATATCCAAAACCTTGGGAGAAAGGGGGGTATCCCACTCCTGTCAGAAGGGTCTTTTTCCACAGCACTCTCTCCTTGCTGATGTTTCCACTGATACGGTTGTTGGCGTTTGAGTACTGCTTTTATTTCAGTTGCCAGAGTTTCACTCTTAGTGATCTGTCAGTGCAGCCTCTGCACTCAGCCTACCACAAACAGTAGATTAAATCATTGATTCTGAATTGATGTCATGACAGAAATATGAAAAATATGAACAATATGAGGGATTTCAGCTGAAATACGCAACTTCTTTCAGATACCTTGTCCAAGACATGCATTCCAGTATAAAAGAATCTAATGAATCTACAGAAGAATCTCATACATATTGTAGGTTGAATGAAATAAGCCTTTACATATGTTCCTTAAAGAATTCCTATTTTTCATCTGCTCTGCAAATAACCTAAGCTGGACACAATTCCCTCAGAGCAGAGTGAAAAAAACAAAAACCCCACCTTTTCCACACAGAAAGAAGTAAGTAAAACATGAGTAAATGTTATGAAGGACATCAAAAGGCAGCTACATTCTGACTTTTATTGGCATGTATTTGAATCCCTTGCCATAATCTCAGTAGTGGTGTGTTTGTCACTAGCTATGCCATTACCAAAGGGATCATCTTCCATGGAAATTCTAGTCTGCTCTCTGCTTTAATACATTAATCCAACACCACAGTTATCTCAAGGAAGTGCTGACAGAAACTACATGGAACCTCAAGAAAACCCCTTCTGCACTTTATATAAGCCATGATATAAGTCAAATAAAGTGATTTATGAATGCAACACTATCTTACAGGACTATTCTATGCAATTGCAAAAGGTGGCTTTGAAAAGTCTTCCAGTTTTTTCAGGATAAGAATAACAGAACAGAATTTCTCTTCATGAAAAGACCTTAGAATTTCGCCTTAAAATGTTTCTCAAATTTGTAGCCACAAAAGAGAAACAAAAATGGATTTTTTCTGCTAACAGCTAGAAATATGTTTTATTCTAGGACTTGCAGTCCTCTTGAGAGTCACATCTTTATATGCAACAACACAGAGGAAAATGCACATAGAAGTGAGACTCATAGGGTTAAAATGAATGAATTTTTAACCCTGTAAGAGCAACTACAGGGATAAATGCTTAAAAACTAATAGATATTAAATATGTGTGTGTATATTAACGTGTTTTTAGTATAAATCTGTGCAGTAGTATGGAGTCAGACCTGCCAAAGACAAAATGCACTTTCCCCTAATATATGATCCAGAAGAGCTCCTTTCTGGAACTACCTCACACTGTAGGTACCTGAATTAAAATTCTGTTTACATCACTCAAAATTTTCCTTTTGTTCACTTCAACTGTTTGTAATCTCAGAAATGTTTGGTTTTAGAGAACAAGAACTAATTTTTGAAAATTAAAAGTTTAAAGACAAATATCCCAATAAAGTACCTATTAAAAAAAAAAAAAAAGATGGTGATTTTGTTAATTGAGCTGCAGTCCTCAAGAGAGGACATGAATGGATCCCATTAAGTGCAGGAACTTCAAGTTTCTGATTAAAAAATTGGGCTGACTAAATCCTACCCCCAGTTATTACTGTTAAATTTGCACCTGCAAGATCCAGTTTGTCTTATATCACTATCAATACCTAACCAGTATATAGAATCCACAAGTTATCACGGTAAAACTGTATTACTTGATCTTTAGTGTCATTGTAACTAGATAACATCTAAAACCACACTGATCTAAGAAATAACCAATTCTATCACAGTGTTCATAGTCTCTGAATTTTAAAGTATTTCAGATTTTTTCTAAATAATGATTTTTAGATGCAATTAGAATCCAGATCAAGCTCACCTTTGAAAAAGGAGACTTAAACTTATATTTCTCACTTTAATAAAAGGAGACAGTTCTTTCAAAACATGTCTTTTGTAGATATTGAGGTTCAGCTTCAAAAGAGGTTTCTGTATCACAACTCATTAAGGATAACTAATGATAAATAGCACAAAATTATTCTAAAAGTGATCTGCAGCTGAATTTATTAGTGCTTCAAAATAGGTGAATCTTTGAGCAAGAATTAATTGATGTGAATTTTGGTCGTTAAGACTGACCATAAGTCATGAGCGATTAGCAAACAGTATTATAACCCTTTCACAAAGCTGTTCTAAAATTGAAATTCCTATAGAAAATAGGTTGGACAAAATACACAATAATATTTTGTGACCCCTTTGAAAAAAGTATATGAGAGGTTTGCCTCTACTCACTATTGCAATTTGCCCTGTGGATTTAAGGAAATGACACAAGTCATCACTTCTGGAAAAGCCATCAGAAGAGTCTTCCTGGGCTATGAAAATCATTAAAAAGTTAATAAAGTAGATTCTAATATGGACACTTGCTCAGGTGACCACAGAGGGCTTTGATATTCAATTACGATAATAAAAGTAGAAAAGAGATCTTTGGAACATGCAAAAAACTGGCACCGAGTCAAAAGGGGTTTTTTTTTAATAAATCTGTTATTATTTTGCAACTAGGAAATACCATCGGAGTTTTTTGCTAAGTGTAAAATAGAAAAAAGGAGGAAGTAACAATGATTAGCCAAAATGAAGAATCAACACCTTCAGTACTGGTAATATCCTAATGCAAAATTTGCATAAAGAGCTTAGGAAATTGGGGAACAAAAGAGAGAGAATGAGAGAGAAAAGTGATCTCTGATGCTATACCAACATTGCTGACATGCATGCCCTGCTAGAAGGCTCTCAGACAGGTTATTACAGGACAATTATGCCTTTTCTATTGAAGGCTCTGTCTAGAGCTGAACAATTGCAGCTGCACTGTATCACCCTTGCCTTGGGACTCCTGTGCGGCCTTTCTACCTGTGACAGACACATGAGTGTCCAGTGTTCCCTTCTGTTCAAATGCTTCCGTGTGGCAGCTTGGAACACGGAGGCTTGGAGGGGTGGTGAAGGGTTGCATCATTAGAGTGCAGTAAGTGTGCAAATGTTAAACTGCACAAATCCAGAGCAGTGTCAGGGGACCCAAACCTGGTGCAGGTTTATCTGCTCATCTACACCATGCATGCATACATGAACCCACCCAATTTTTTGTTGGAGATAATAATCTCCACAGCCACAACCAAATGGGCTTGTTTCAGAAGTAAATAGCTGCCTCACTTTGAGAGAAGGCTTCAGAGTTAATTAGCTGTTACAGTAACACTGAGGGATCAGGACTCAAAACCACGTTGGAGAGCTAGCTGATCTGACAGTTAAAATTCTCTGTTAACAGGTCATGAGATAGAAGAAAAATAGAGATGGATGCAACTGCAAGAAAAATTTAGTTAGTTCAAGAACCTGTGTGCATCTCTAGAAAGCATGTGAATTGCTTCCAAGATAGAAATGTTCGGCTTTAATGTCTCTAATGAAATATTTTGACAAGCTTTTCTTCATCTGTGTCTAGCTAGGCACCCAAAGTTCATTTTTATGTGTGTACTCTCTAGAGTATTTTATTAAAATAAAACTAGGATTAACGGCAATGGCTGCTGACTGATCACCTCAGCAGGCTTAAAATGTTTTATTTTAAGCAAAACAGATAGAATTCTGTGGTACAGAATTCTGTGATACTCTAAGCTTTGAAAATCAGTAAAAAAAGCTCTGAAAGAGCTGAACGACTTTTTCAAAAAGATGGTCGTGCCTAAATGTTGCTCCTGAGTTGTCTGGACAAACTGAGCTGGATAAATTGACAAATTTCAAAATTATTTGTTTTAACCACATGCTCATTAAATTAGGAGAATGTGAGCAATCAAAGGATGCAATTATCCATATTTTAAACTACGACATTTTAAACAGACTGAGCATGTCTTTCCAATATGGAAGCTAGAACTCTTAGGGAATAACTCTAGGCTTTTCAAATGAAGTCTGATTTTTTTCCATGGTTTAACTCCAGCCGGCATTTGCAGCTGGGGGAAGAAGGAGGAAAAAAGGTAACACTCAGAGGGATGGTATTTGCCATCCCAAGTCATCATTACGTGTGCTAGAGCCCTGTTTTCCTGCAGATGGCTGCCCAGCCATGGGAAGTGGTGAATGAATTCCTTGTTTTTCTTTGCTTGTATGTGTGGCTTTTGCTTTACCTATAGAACCGTGTTTATCTCAACCCACAAGTTTTCTCACTGTTAATCTTTCCAACCAGACAAAGCAGAAGTGAGTGATCAGCTGTGTGGAGCTTAGTTGCAGTCTGGGGTTAAACCATGACAAGTATGAATATATTCTAGTCACAAAGAGAAATTCGGGATATATTGCATGTTTATCCAGTACAACTGCAAGGTATTTGAAAGTTCGATGTTTTACTTTGTGCTTAAAATTGAAGGATTTTTAATGACTGGTTTTAAATATTGAATTTTTAGTCACTTAATAAAAATAACCAGTCTTAACACTTACCATGTTCAGGTTTAAAGCCATGTATGAAGTAATCACAATAGACTGTCTCATTTTATTTCTGTTGTAAAGCGCTAGAAAATGTCTTGTTGAGTTAAATGCATGAATAAGTATTTTTATACCCCAAAGCACTTATTCAATTTAAGAACTTCAATGTTGCCTTAGGCAGGGTCTTTATCAGTTTAAAAACGCATTAGTTTTTCTTAGTTGTATTATAGTGCAATTGTATTTAAAATCTAGGATTAAAAAAAAATAGAAAAGAGATGGAAATATAAAATTTATTTTAAATGTTTAACCCTCTGTCTCAGTTCATTATTTCTTCTCCTTAGTTAATGCTGATCCCTTGAGGTGATCAGACACATTTAGACCACTGGCTTTCGTTCTGCCATATAATCATGAGAAGAACAGAGGCATGGGAAAGCTCTTGTAGCCGTAGAGACAGAAAGAACAGTATTTAATTCAGAAAAAAAAGAAAGACAAAATGAGCCATGATGAGGAAGGCAGCTAAGGAACTTTAATTCATCTTTTTCCATGATAGAGAAATAAAGAATCTTCAGTGAAATAGAAAGGTAGGAAAACCAATACTTAGAAGTGAAAGCATTTCCTACACTATTAGCGGTGAAGCTCTGCTAGAAAGTACTGTGCAAACTAAGAGCTTATCAAGGTCAGTGACAAGCAAGAATATGCACAAAGGAATAGAGATTCATGCACTTGAGCACAATTGCTGCCTGCTGAATAGCAAAATTTTTTTCTGGGAGAAGGGAAGGAGCCAGTGTCATTCAGGTTCTGCAGGAAGACTTGCATCCCTTGGCTAGCATGCTTTGCATGTTACAGTCAACTTGCAAGTGTAAAAAGGGTCCAAGACTGGCCTAAACTCACAGCTTTAAGGTTAGTACATTCAATCAAAAAAATTGATTGAATTGGCTTAAATTTTGTTTTAAATAGTAAGAGTAATGAACCAGCAGTATTTATTTCTGCGTGCAGTTCCCTAAATCTATACTTAGTTCAGAGAACACTTCAAGGATGAGGCTGCAGCTTGTTCCTCAGGCGGCTGTGCATGTACCTCTATAGCTTTAAGCACACACGGAGCCTGCTGAGATAGCTCACAATGAGTTTTTTGATATGCATGTGTTTTCTGACCCAGACACTTTGATTGTACAACTTGTGGTCATGAGTCAGAGTTCTCACATCCTGAGAAAGGAACTTTTTCTGGCTTTTTTCACAGTGTTGTGCTGTTTTTTCCACTGTTTCAATTATTTCAGTAGAAAGTAGGTGAGTTTAACAGAGTTTCACATCTTGAAACTTGAGGAAAACACTTCAGAAAACACTTCAGAATGACATGCAGAATTGTACCTACTGTTCATCTGCAACACAAAAATGCTCTCGCTGAATTAACACTCAATTTCTGGAGAGTATGCATAATTTAGAAAATCTTAAATCTTTGCATGAAAAGGATATTGTGTCAAAAATATTTAAATTTTAAAAACCATATGTTTTCATTCCCTATTATCAATCTGGTCTCACATTGGTCTACGTTTAAGCACAGTGAGAAATTTTGCTTCAGCTCATTCGTGGGAGAGATAAAACATTTAACAGTTCTAGAAAAACTTCTTTTTTCTCCCCTGTGTTGCTTCCTTGTGCTTGTCTTGTACTTGTCTAGGTGTAATTTGCTTGCATTTTCTAAGATCAATATAAAAAACATTCTGTGTCTTTTCACTTTAACACAATGAAAAGATGTCATCGTTACTAAAATTTATGGTAACTCTTGACACTTTATGTTCATGTAGCATGACTTTATTTTTAGGTATACTTATGATAAGGGGGTGTCATTCTATTTAGTTCATTATCTGTCTGCATTTGTGTGAGTGGCAGGACAATCAAAGGCGTTGTAATGCAGCATTATGATAACATTATTGTTCTAATGTGAAATATTTGGCTACTTCAGCATGTATACGATCTTTATTAAAATACAGGAAGTAGACATTATGCCTGACTTGAAAAACAAACAGCAGACATACTTTATGTTCAGTACTTGGCGTCAAGTCACAGGCACTTGTCTAAGGGTAAAGGCATGACAGAAGATTGTTTTGCCTATTGTGATCAACAACAACATGATGAGAGACAAACTCCTCAGCTTTTGTATTCTCTGAGTGGTCCTGCTGACTTCAGTGCTAAGTATTCTACTAATGAGCAATGAGTGAAGCACTGGGAGCTGATTGTGAAGTTCAGGGACAGTTCCCCATCTAGTAGAAATCACAAGTAGCTCTGAAATCAATGGAGAACTTCCAATTCAAATCCTGATTTCTGAATTCAGGAAAGAATGACATCCAATATAATATTATTAGCTGTAGCAGTAGTAGTAATAGTAGAGGTAGCAACTACTGTTGGTATTGCTATTCCTATCACTACTAATCTTGTATTATCTTACTTTAACATCGTAAATGCTATTAAGAAAAGTATTAATTAAGGTACCAAATGAAAACATATTTCAGTTTATAAATTTTTTTACTTGCTTCGCTGAAGATAAGGGACTATTATGCAGTAAATTTAAGCTTATGACAATAATCTCATTTTTTATAGAAATGGTTTATTTGTTCACCACCCCTCAGAGGTCTGTCTCTGAAACAAAAACCTACTGGATTAAGTTGTTAATTAAATCTCTCTGAGGAGGGAAAAATCAAGAGTAAAAATGTCAGTAAGACATAAAGAGTAAATAGATCCAGCCCTGCTTGCACTGAGGTCACAAAATGACTTGTGCAGCAGAAACACAAAGAAAATAGAACGGCTATGTATTTTAAGGCACATTCTTGCAATCTGATATTTTTATACTATGTCAGAATGCAATTCCAAACACCACATGATTACAACATGGAGTTTTGATGCTGGGATAATGACATCACCACCAGAAGGACATCTGCGATAATTTACTTTATATCTTACTCTGTATAAATTTTCACTGTGAGCTGTAGGTGAACACTGCCTTGATATAGCTTCAAAAGCCTGAGATAAAGATCTTACAGTATAAAACATAAGGTAACCAGAAGAGGCATGGATAGGGCCAGTTCCTATTTCTCATCATGCTCTCCATATCTTTGAGGTGCTCTTTCATGTAAACGTTAACCCATACCCTTTGTTACCTTATCCACTGGGGTCAGTCCCATTTTGACCCATCTTGTTTATCCTGAGGGATCTGTATCTCCCATTATCCTGCCTCATGTCTTTACTTCCTCTGATGTCTGTTCATTCACTTATTTACAGGATGCTGTCACCAGGTTCTAGCATGCCACAGTGAAAGGCCTCATCAGCCAGATGTAAAGCTTCTTGGCAAAAAAAGTTGTTATTCACTTGGTCAAGTGGATACCATTTCTTGCCTATACCTAAATCAGGACAGACTGTCAAGCTACCTGGGGCAGAACATCTAGAGTGCCTGAGGATCTGGAGTAAAAGAAGGCAAAAGCTCAATAGTGGCTTAGTTATAGTACAATCACCTCTTAAGGCTCTAATTTCTGGTTACCTGAAAAACAGGAGAAGACAGCAACCTGCGATTTTTTTGAATTCTAAAAATGAAATGTAGAAAGATGAACTGTTTGAAAATGCAGTCTAAGTTGCTTAGCTGATAAAAGGCATGAGTACATTTTCTGTTGATTGGAAATAGGTCACTGAAGTGCAATGAGTCAGGGTAAGAACTGCACTTCCCATGCTGTGGGATGCTGACCTAATTAATAGTGCTTGAGACCTTGTTAGGTTGTAGATTGGTTTAGAGATACCTTACTGCATTCCCTAATTTTCTCTGAGTTTTTGGCTTTCATGCCAAGTTAGCCCAGCCCTGGGTCGCTGCTAAGTGAGACATTTTGGAACAATTTCTTAAGGTGTATCCATGTCAGAATTGTCCATGTTACAGCTCTAAGGTGGTTTTTAAGTCAGCATTATCACCTTTAGGTCCTTTCAGAAGTGTTCACTGGAATAGAGTAAAAAGTAGTATGATACACTTGACAAAAATGAATTTTATTGCATATATCATGTAAAATTCTGATAATGCTAGTTCTATGTTTCAAAAGAAGCCAAATAAATTCTGATCTTCCAATTAATTGTACTCAGAGGCAGGCATAGGTACATGCAGACGACTGCTAACATAGAAAACCTAATCTCTCCTTTGCCTCACTCAAGCATAGTCCTCAATTTCTTTTTCTGAGGCAGGTTTCTACAGAACTGCTCTTCTTCATGGCTTATCTTCTCTCTATTCTGATGTTGCCTGTAATTTCTGTGTGGCACAGTTTGCTGCCTCAACAATAAAAATATTCAGTTTTCAGGTTTTACAGAATCCTGGTGGATGATTAAAGATCAGGACAACATATGTTATAACCCTGAGATCCTGCACACCCTCACACTTGACAGATTGGATTCTCAAGTACCATGTGCCTACTAAGTTCTATTAATTTCCAACTGTGAGGTGAGAAAGGTGGTGGTTATTGAGGGTCAATGTCTTC
Organism: Eulacestoma nigropectus; assembly: GCA_013397775.1. NCBI lineage: Eukaryota > Metazoa > Chordata > Aves > Passeriformes > Eulacestoma > Eulacestoma nigropectus. Next base: position 108,726 of record VZTE01005145.1, read on the forward strand.
TCTATTGTATATAGGTAGTCTGCTCTTGTATACAATATACAATCTCAATAGTATTTGTATTTCACAGAATCAATTAGGTTGGAAAAAACCTCTAAGATCATTGAGCCCAACCTTTGACTGAACACCATCATGTCAACTAAACCACAGCACTGATTACCATGTTCAATTGTTTCTTGAACACCTCCAGGGATGATGACTCCACTGTGTGTCTGGTACGAACAAACTTGAATGAATGACCTGATTAAATACAGGTCTCAGATAGGGATCATTCTGCACAAATCCAAAGCTGTATTTTAACAGAACTCTTATTAAGAAATACAAAGCCATTCATAACGTCAATGAATTGAAATTCCATGGGAAAAGACTTGTGATCCATATGGAATATATCAAATATAATAAATACAATAGAAGAGAGTTTGAATCCAATTAAGCAATCTGAGTAACATATAAAAATAAATCACTGGTTCTGCTTCTAGTCATAGATATCATCTATATTTAGATACATTATCTTAATTATCTTTTCATCTGAATTTTAAAAGAACTGTATATAGAGAAAAAGAATTTACAAGATTTGCTTATTAATTTTCAGTTATTTTGATACTATCAGAACTTCTTTTGATGTCGTCTGCAAATTCACTCACTATCACATTAAACTCAAGCCTGAACCTCAGCTGACACATCTTAGTTAATTTTTACCATATGAATTTACACTGTGAGTAATCTAATATGTTCTTTTATTAGCCACTAATTATATTTTTAGTTCAAAGGAAGCAGCCTTTAATACAAGATAAAAATGTAAACACCAGAAGACTTACTATGGCACTTGCAAGTACCAATTACGAGAGTTTGGCTGATAACCTTTTATAGTGCCTATTATGTTGGTATTCAGATGCTTCCCAGTGGTATCACACCTGCCTCATAATGTGCCAGGATACTTTGTTTTCCTGGGGTGCATCTAAAGCAGCATGGGCAGCAGGGTGAGAGAGATGGTTCTGTCTCTCTACCCTGCTCTTATGACACCTCACCTGGAGTGCTGTGCCCAGCTCTGGTGTCCCCAGTAAAGGAAGGACATCGACATGTTGGAGCGAGTCCAGAGGAAGTTCTCCAAGATGATAAGAGAGATGGAACATTTCTGCTTTGAGAAATGACTGAGTTGGGGTTCTTCAGTCTGAAGTAGAGAAGGCTCCAGGGAGATCTCATTTTAGCCATTCAGTAATTAAACAGTACTTACAAGAAATACGGTGACAAACTTTATAACGGAACATGTAACCATAGGACAAGGGGTAATGCTTTTCAACAAAAGGAGGGTAGATTTAGACTAGATACAAGGAAGAAAATTTTTACAAGTGTGATGAAACCTTGGAACAGATTGTCCAGAGAGGTGACAAATGTTCCATCCCTGGAAACATTCAAGGTCAGGCTGGATGGAGCTCTGAGCATTGAGATCTAGTTGGAGACGTCACTGCTCATTGCAATGGGTGTTGGACTAGATGGCCTTTAAAGGTCCCTTCCAACCCAAACAATTTTGTCATTCTGGGATTCTAGAATAAATATGTGGCTTTACTGGATGCTGCTGACTCACCTGGCTGGAGGCAAAGCTATTAAAAGAAGGAGTATGTTCTGAAACAGAGGTACACCTACTTTTTGATAATTAACAGATTGCTCAACAAAACCCTTCGCGGATCCTGTGTTTAATTAGGACATAACATTTTGCAAACAGAGGCAGCACTGCAGATGGTTTCTGTCAAGTTTCAGTGTCTGTGTTGGGAGTTAGGTATGAATTTGTGAACCAGAAGCCAACTTCAGTTTTACTAGTGATGACTGATGAAAACACATCTGGAAGGGAATAATCATGTCTCACATCTGAAAGATGAGCAACCTCTTCCCACAGCCATTTACTTCTGGGTTTTGATTGGACTTAGTGAGACTTTTGAGATGCATTTGGGAATGTTGCTAAAGAGAAAAGGAAAAAAAGGTGGTGAGAGAATTTTTACAAGGGCATAAATCAATAGGAGAAGAGAGAATGTCTTTAAACTGAAAGAGGGTAGGTTTAGATCAGATTTTTGGAAGAAATTCCAAAAGGTGTAAAGGCTGTAAGGGTGGTGAAACACTGCAACAGGTTGCCCAGAGAAGTGGTGGATGCCCCATCCCTGGAGGTCTTCAAGGTCAGGTTGGATGGGGCTTTGATCAACATGTAAGTGGAAGGTGCCCTGGCCCATAGTAGAGGGGTTGGAACTAGATGAGCTTTAAGGTCACTTCCAACCCAAACCATTTTATGATTTTATGAATCTATGAGTAATATTATGATGCAGAACATGCCTAAAATGTATTTAAACTAGTATTTCTCTACTTGAGATATTAATTAATTTCATTTTGTAGGAATTAATTCTAAATAATTGTCTGATATGTAACAGAAATAAAATCCTGGGCCTGATCAAGTTACTGAGACTGCATGGAGACTATTATAGAATTATAGAAAGTTTAAGGTAAGAAGGAATACAATAACTTGTATTTAAATTCAAATGTCATAATTGTGGGGCACAACTCCAACATTTATAAAACTAACCTGCAGTACCATCAGTTCTGGTGTAGTAGCACAAATATCCCGCTCTCAAATATGTAGATTAGAAAGCAAAGACATTCACTCAGCAGCTGGCTTTTCTGCTACTTGCTGCCAAAGAGATGGCACAACTAACAGCTTCTGGGTTCTGTTCCAGCATTTATGAGACACTGTTCTCTAATGTTCTTTAAAACTGGTAAAACAACATACTTTGCCTAATCTCATTCTCTGGAATAGATGAACTATTTTGTCTGAATGTTTTGAATAAAATTCTGTCTGATGCATAAACCTGCTGTGGAAAATTTTAGTCCAAACATTTCAGTTTTGGCCAAGACATAAGCAATTTAAAAGAATGCCAGACATCTTTAACTTTATAGGGGAAGTTGTCAGCTCAAATGCTACAGTCACACCCACCACCCACATACACAGACGTGTATATATACACAGACATCTCATCAGCCATACAGCAAAAGGAAATTGTTTGCATCCTGTGCTGCATTTTTCCCCAAACCACTTAAAACTGGTAATTGTTAAGATTGCAAACGCTGAGCTTCACTGCCTTGCAAAGCCATGACAGTGATGGAAGAAGGCATGAAAAATAAAAAAGGCAGATTTCCAGTCAAAAAATACGTCTCTGTAATAGAGTGCGAAAGTGCACTTTATCAAGTATTTTCTATTAATCATACAAGTTTACAAAATTCGCTAACAAACTTTACTTACATTATTGTGAAGTTATATACTTACAGCTATGTTATATTTTCATTCTGAGCTCAAAGAAGAATAACTTTTTTTTTTGCAAAGCAATATTTTTCAGAAGCTGTCTGCATAGTTCAGCACTACAGTACTATACCTAGATAAAAGAGAAAAAGTATTTGAATAAACCTTTACCAGTATTTTATAATCACAAAACCTTGAAAATACATCATTAAGAAAGAAACTTGAACATTTATCTTTGAAGAAGTCTGTGACTGTTCTCCTAAAGGGATCAAGAAATTAAAATGTTTACTAATAATTTCTATTTAATATTAAACTTTAATGACATGCTTCACTGAGACTTTCCTTTTCTAAACAGGAATGTGCGTAGGATTTGCTGTAGTATACTCAGACATTTATTTTGACATAAATATGCATTAAGTGAGAAAAACCATTAAAAAAATATGCTTCTTCATTTTCCACCTCTTAGATTTCATCCTTTGAATTGAGCATAAAAGTCAACCTTTTACTAAATGAGGAAAAAACCCTGACTTGAGTGCATGCATATCTATATAGACACTTGGTTGCAAGGGACTTCCTACCTCCCTGTGTTCAGGCTGTCATTACCATAGACATCATGTCACGTTATCCCCTTATTGCTACCCAATATCTGTCATAAATGCCAATGTGTATTCATTTTGATGTTCCAAGCAAGGACAATAACAGGAAGAACAAAGGTGGTGTGAATTAGAGTTTCCCACAAAATTCATCTCTAAAGACTCTTCAACTCAGTGTTTTTCTTCCTGAAAAATGTTGTGGAGTCCTATTTGATATCTCTAGAACTGACATAGGAATCTCAGTCGATGAAAATAAACTCTGGGTGTTTTCTCTTTATAGGTGGTACTTCTGGGCATTCTCCTGTGCTATTGTGGCCTCAGTAATTTTCCTTTTTATCTATGATATTGTAGTTAGCACTTCTAGACTGGCAGTTGTGTAATAAGTCTGCTATTGACTTAGAACAAAAAGTTCATACCATCTGTTACCTAGCGGTATAAAAACCAGTCATGATTTCATTTGAACTAGTCTTCTGTTTCTTTCTGAGGTACGCTTGGAAGCTTAAAATTGAGAGCCTGGAAAGTTTTAGCTGTAGTCATTATTCAGGGAAAAGGAAAAGAATATACTCAAATTCTTTATATGCTCAAATTCTTTATAGGCTTATGTTAAACCTTATTTTCTAATTGTATTGTAGATTATGTCACTGAAACCTTTCTCATCTGCCTTTATAATTTGCATATTCCTTGAGTTTTAGATGTGCTCTGTATACAAAACTTTAGTATGCTGTCAGAACTTCTGTAAATTAATAATTCTCAAGCCCCAAAAGTCTTGCTGAGAGGAATTTTATGGATTTCAGCTTAGTAATATTGCCTGGATCATATTCATTTTCCAGGAAGTGTTTTTATTTCACACAACAGTCTCTTTGAAGCCTCTAATCTACAACATTAGAGATCTGAAACTCTGACTATAGATACAGGATTTAGAAGTGTCTTGTCAGATAATGACCATTACAAATACTTTAGACTTCTTAAAAAGAAGCAAAATTTAAAAAAAAACCACAAAACCAAAAAAAAAAACCCAAAACCAAACCAAACCAAACCAAACCAACAAAAAACCACTAACCAGAAATTCAGTTAAACATTTCAATTGTGAATAATTAAACTTTCCATTTTAGGATTGCTTCCTTCTTTCCATAGCTTTAGTACTGTTCGAAAGACTTGTTTGTGCCCCTGAAAAGAGTAACTCTCTTTTTGGTTGGGAAAGAAAACCAAAAAGCGAGAATCAGCTGAAATATCTGTGCTCTCTCTTATTATCAGTCAACAACAGCCCATAAGAACATTCAATACAAACAAAAGTATTGCAAAGACAGAAAACAGTTTATTTTTCTAAAGCTGAGTCACTTGCAACCCGAGATCTGGAGAAAAGCAAACCCGACAGAACAGCTGTGTACTGCAGTGAAGTATCAGCATTAATTTTACTGCAGTAAGGTTTCCACAGATGAGCGAGTGGGGGGATAGACTATTCGTAGTTGCAGTTTCTGCCTCCTGTGCTCCATTAAGGGGCTCTGCTGTACTGTGTTGTAGAGTTCTGCATCTGCTTTACTTGAAGGTCTCATCTTTCTACATAACAGATTTTGCCAGTTGAGACCTGTACCAGTCATGAACTCTTTTAAACTTTATTTTCATTAGTCTCTCTGGTTGTTGGTGCAGAGAAGTGTGCAAAAGATAATGACTTGCTTTGATAAGCGTGACTTTTATTAATTTGAAGGTGAAAGAAGATAAAAAGAAAGGAAAAAAATTAAATTTTTGGTGAAAGGAAAGGAGAGGTAAGGGAGATCTGACTGAAATAACAAAAGCCTCATGTCCCAAGAGCTATTCAAGACCACAAGGAAGCAGGTAGCACTGATGTTTCTGTCAATCTTTCTCACCTGGCCTTTTCATAAGGCTTTTTACTTACCCAGCAAAGATCCAGAACTCTCAGAACAGGTCTCAGTACCAAAGCTGGGGTGTGAAATCTGGGTCTAAAAGTAAGGCATGGTGTCTGTAATCGTATTAAACTTTGCTAAATCCTGTTGCTTTTCCTTCCTGCAATGGCATCTAAAAGTAACAGTGTGAAGGACTGAGTGGTCTTTTCTTCCCCTAGATTTATTGCTAGTTAGGCTTATTTTCCAACATGTCTGAACTACTGTGTTCTCTCATCATAGTATTTATTTTTTTTAATAACATAGTCCTTGGACCACACAAAGAGCCATTTTTGTTTGCATTATTTTATTTTTCTGTCTTTCAGACTTTTCTGATTAGTCCATACTATTAATGTAACATGATAGGCTGAATGCCTCATTGTCTGAGAACAAAACTGGAAATAGAGGTTTCAGTCCAGAAGCCACAGCTACTGGTTGTGGGAGTGTAGTTTCTGCATAAACATGTCATGAATCTCAGGCTACTCAGCAAGAAAAGAGCTATTTGGTGGGCAATCAATAACTGCTATTATTCCTAAACTACTCATTGACATGGCAGCACAGGTTTCAAAGGAGCCACCTTGGATGGTCACTGTCCTTCTGTCATCCTGGAAGAACTCCCAGGGGCTCTAAGTAGATGCTGTGGGCCTCCAAACCAGCTACTGGAGATTTTCAGAGTCTTGATTCTGGACAAAGATGATTTTTATGGGGAGTAACTCTCCCTTCCTAAGTGGTACAATAACTCTGCCCTACTCGACCTGCAGGTAATTTTGCAGTGGTCCAGAGAAAGGGTAAAAATATGAAAGGGAGGATCTGATCATCCCCCCATCTGTGTCTGGCCACCAGTTTCTGAGTATTCTCTCTTACAGAGGAATTTTACTTCTCTCGCTGAAGAAATACTAGAGCAGAATAGAGATAATAATAAAAGTTGAAGCTTTCAAAGAAAAGGCGGGCTATATCTTTTATGTATTTTTATTGCCTTCTCTCTCTCTCTCTCTAATATTGATGCATGGCTGCTGGGCATACACTAAACAACTTCTATCTAACAGGAAGAGTATTGTATTTTGCAATAAATGAGCTGGCAAATAGAAAATTATGCCTAGAAATTGAAACACAATAGTCTCTAAGCTCAATAAAGAGGGACACTGAAATAATGCAAGTCTTTTCTTTCAGTGAAAGAAGCGAACATTATTCCTTACAGTTACATGGGTTCTGGGTACCCTCACCCTAGTCTTCTGGGGTTTTGCGTGGTTAATTTTAGCCACTCTCTGTTGCATAACCGTTCCTTTTAGCTTGTGACTCTGGAGTCAACCTCAGGTCAAGCTGCATCCTGCTGCAGGCTGACATGTAAATACGAGACAGTCTTTCCTAATCCAGATTCTTTGGAAGTTCAGAAGCAATGCTACATACTTTCTCTTCTAGCCTTCTCTTCACAGTACATTACTTAATATGTTATTTATTTTTTGAAAATATCTTTGATGTTCCTTGAACACACATTATTATTTCTCACTTTACTGCTGCAATAAAAAATGTCCCAGTTCACTGAATCACCAGTGATGCTGTATACCTTAAATATAGTGCTGACATGTTGCACATTAAGGTATCTACTACACACACATTAAAATAATTTTATGCATTAAAACAAAGAAGCCCCAAAATAATTCTTTAAGAATATGGCGTATGGCAGTGAAAATTAAAATTCCAATGTGTTTCAGTATGAGAAAACAACAGAAGGTAACAATCTCGCAAAATGGTGACAAGATCAGTTTATTCACAGAAAACTTTAGTTAGGTATGTTATTTAAACTGAAAAAGCAAAAGTTGTCCTACAGGCATGTATTCAAAAATATAAAGAGACAATTTATTCCCTAATAGGGAAATGAAAGAAAAAAACAGTAATTTTTGAGATGAGGAACATGACAAAATAAGGAAACATCTTCTGCACATAGTTAATCATCAACAAATCCAATTTTTTTTTTAGCATGACGCCTTCCTGTTATTGACAAACTTAGCACCTAGAAATTCCACTTTTAGTATGCAAGCAGAAATATAATCTTTATTTTTCTCACTGAATGTTATATAAATCATGAAATTATCATTTCCAATTTGGTAAACAGAGCTGACAGCAGTTGCTCTTGGGTGTGATTGCAAAATCATAGGCGTCAGTCCTGTGAGGTTTTCCTGAGAGGAGAAAACCTGAGCCCTTCCTGCTGCTTCATGAGTTTTGCCTCTGTTTCTGAAAAATGTTCTTAATATTTCAGGATCTGCAGTGAGTGTGGAATGGGAGGAGATGAACTTTTAGAAGGTGTGGCCTTACTTAAATGCATATGGGTCTATTCAATAATAATGTATATAATACTTCACCTTGCTAAGAACTGATTTGCTGTTACAATTGACAGCATTTTGTGGTTACTGAAGTGTAAAATTCTGAAAATTATTAAGTGTTCTTTAGAAGTGCATGCCAGGGTTATTTCTGTTTTTTCAAAAAATCTATGACAAGTGAGACTAATTCTGCTCTTGCAGAATTCATCAGATAGGAGAACCATACAGGAAGATTCCCTGTAGCTTTAAAAGGGAATCTTTCTCATTCAAGGAATTCAGTCAGAACTATTTGGTTTTATTTTGTAGGTTTTCTTCTCTATCTTCATGATCCCCAATTCCCTTAGAGATAATTGTATTTGTGCAGAGGTGGCCTTTTCTAGAGATGTGCAGAACTTGTAGAGCAGTTCTCCAAATGCTTAAATAAGTCTGAGTTTAAAAACATTTCTACCTAATAGATTGTGCTGATGTGGTACATGAGTTAGGACCTGAATTTTTAATTTAAGGAAATATTTTAATTTTTGCACCCCTCTGTGTTACTTCGAAGTACATGCGAATATTGCTTCCTTAATTCCAGTAGTAAGAAGGAAAGCAGAGAGCCTTCAACTTCTTTTCATTGTTTAGGTGGCTACCAGCTGCACCTTCATTCAGATTGTCAGGTCCGTCAAGTCTTAAATATCAGCTTGCATAGTGCCCATCTCTGTTCCTGAGACTTAGAGCAGCACACACTTTCTGAAAGCTGGATAGTCAAGGAAACTGATGTTTTCTTCCAGTGTTACGAAAGATTTTTAATCAAATAAAGCTAGGTATGATGAGAAGAGAAAGGATTCCACCAGAGATGGGCACAGCATGTCACGAAGCATTTGTGAGACAGATCTGGGGGATGAATGCCAGAAGCATTGCTATTCGTACTAAAATCTCAAGACTGATTCTGTTCCTAGCATCTTCTAAGAGCATCTTTTAAGGACATTTGAGTATAGCACTGTGCTGCCTTCTCCCTCCTAAACGCTGACTTTTCCCTTCCTCCCATGTGCTTGCACATCACTTCACGACCATGCACAGTTCCTTGTACTACACAGAATCCTTCCTACATGGCTGTTAAGAGAATGTAGCACTATAAAAAAGCATTTTCAAATGCTGTGGATGGGTAGTCCCAATGACAAAGGAAGACCTAGTCCATCCTTGTTATGAAGCTCAATGTTTATACCAATGTACCAATAGACCAATATAATGAAGCTACATGTGTTGTTTTCCTGGGAAGATTACTGGCTTTAGTTGAGAATGGATATAGGGTGTATAAGGAAATCTGTCAGGCCTCTAGTAACCAATATATACCTAGATAATTTACCAATGCTTCTCTGTATGTTCTTATAAAGTACTATTTCAATTGACAAATCAGGAATAACACTTGTTTTAATAAGAATATCAGATACTTGCTATCTGGCATTTATGAATAAGGCATGCACAATTTTTGTAGTTGCAATTACTGCTAGAGCTTAGAGACTTTAAAAAGATTCTAAACTTAATTAGCTTTGAAATATCTCCAGTTGTTGACTCTAATGATCTCTTATATAAAATAGCACACCTAAGTCTGACAAGATACTATTTGTCTTTACAGCTGAAAAATACTTTTTGCCAATCACAATATATATTGGAGTTTGATTTTTTGTAAGGGTTTATGATTTTTAATTTTTGTTGGAGGCAAGAAATGAAAATATCTCTTAACAGAAATTTGTGAATATACACACAAAAAAATTATTTTGTTTTAGAGATTATGTGTTGCTTGACATTTTAAAGCATTAAACTGCAAAATTATTGCTTGCAGCAACTATAAATATTTCTTGCCCACTATGTTTCCATGGCAACTGTGTTAATTTATTCAGAGACCTTTGCATTATTTTAATTTAAGAGACACAATAGTATCTATACTAAAACTGTTCCTAGATTTGACATTTTGATCCTGTCTGAAAATAAAGTGTGACATGAAGTATTTTTAGACATAAGCTACATTATTATACAAAGGGCGGGGAAGATGTTCAAGATGTCTTCTGGTAGATTTACATTGCATAGGTTTTTATATGTAGATATAGATACATACACAATTAGTCCCAGAATAAGGGCTCAGACACTGAGAAGGTACATCTATTCTAAGTCAGTCATAGCCTCTGAACAGAAATAAATCACACCTAGACTCATCTCAGAGATAATACTTTTGAACATCTTCAGTTATCCTATCATCTTGCTTTACATGGAAAAAACCTCAAACTTTTCAAAAATTTTCAGAGCAATCTAGTCTCTGTATCACTCTTTGCCTTTGTTTTCAAATCTCTTAACATGCACAGTTTGTGAGATGCTCTTCAGAGACTAGCATTTATATAATGTTTGTTCATGAATTTTAAAATACTGAAATGCAACATAATGAGAAATTGTTTTACATGTGCTTGTCCTACCAACACCTGATACAGATACAGGGAGCAAAGGTATAGCACAAAGATATTGACTTGTCTCCTCCTTCCTCGGGAATGTTCACAGCCTCAAAGGCTGTCAGAAGCAGTGTCTTATGTCCAAAATGGAACGTAGAACCAGGTTCTCTTTCAGATACCTGTGTCTTATAGCAAATGCCTTCTGATCATAGGCTTTGAAAACTGTTCTCCCTTTTGTTGGATGAGTGCCAACATTATCCCAGAAGGGCAGCATTGCAAGTTTTATGCAGCTGTTGCTCATTCTCCCTGACTATGTAAGAGTTCAGCCTCCAAAGCTGTCATTAGAAGTTTTGTGTGAGCATCAAATTCCTTTTAAAATATAGGCATTTTTTGTCTGCATACAAATTAAAGTAAATTGATAGGTGTAAAGGAAATAACTTCTATTAATACCACTTTTTTACCCTGATCTCAGAATCAATTAAAGGATTTAAAATTTCACTGCCTTTTTTGTAACCATTGGTATAATTCTGTTTATTTCAGCTATATGAAAAGATGGATTTGTTATTTAAAATCACTGACTCTTGAGAAACCTTTCTATTCATAGTTTTTGACTGCAGACAGGGATGCTTTTGTAAGACAGAATAATTTTAATTGAAATTTCAATCTGCATGTCTAATCATGACAAGTAGCTAATATAAAAAATTGTACGGGAGTATTCAAAATCCTTTCTCTGGGAAACTGTAATAAACCAGTTAACAAATTTTAAATTCCTGCTTCAAGAAGATGATGATGAAAAGTTCATGTACTGAGTTTATATGCTCATTATACTCACATAGGTAGCTGAATTTTAAAACCTTTGTCAATTTAAATATATCAATTAGGAAATAACCTTATTATTCAAACTCCTCAACAGAAATGTCTTCTTTCTTTTTAATTACTGCAACTATGCAAAAGTAGTTTCATTCAGCTAGCAAGTGAGAAAATTGCACAATGTGTAATTTTTCATGACTGCAGCACTTTTAAAGACTGAACCTCCAAACATACTCCCAGTGGGCTGCATGTCTATGTGTTATTAAACAATTATGAGAAATAAGCCCAGCTGCAGAATTAGATGGTAGTGTTCAGCTCAGATGTTATTTAATTATTTGCATTGATGATCACAGTATAATCTACCAATCCAGCAACAGCGTTTTTCACATATCTTGTACATGCATATGTTTAAGGGTTCCTTATCTTTGTTATTTAGATGACAAACTTGTCAGACCGAAGACCAAATATACAGGAAAGTAGATATTGCTATGACCCTCAATTTATAGCCAGAAAATTGAAACACAAAGATAATAAACAGCAAGTTTGACTCCGGATCCTCTAAATCTTTTCTTAAACAAATTAATTTCCTTGCTGTCTAATGCTTTATCTAGTAATTATTTTTTTATTGTTTAGGCTGAACACTGTCTATGGATTCCCCAGCATGTGGGAAATAATGGCAATTGCAGCCAATTGAGTTAGCCTAGAAACATATTTATGCTGATGATTTCTAAATCAAGACTTTAGTAGCTTTGTATGGACAGTTATGAAAAAATCACTGGATTGCAAATAACATACAAATTTTCACCTGTGCCAGAAAAAGTTCCAGAGGTATAATTAAGTAGTGAATTTCAACAGTTTTCAAAAAGCCATGGTGTAAGGTGTGGATCCATCTTGGGGACTGATGCATGTAAAAAAACCCAACTTGAAAGCCCTCTTCACTTTTCCTCTTAGACATACAATGTATCTTAGAAGCAGGTAGCTGGTTTTCATGCTCTTGGATCAGTTTCATGCTTTCAGATTAAAGAGCTGGGAGATCATTCAGATAGACTATCTGCCAGGAACCATGCCCTCATATAAAATCCTACAAATACTAACAGTATTCAGTTCAGAAATTCATATATTTGCTTCAAGCTCAGCTTTCAGACCAAAGCTCTGTATCAAACTACTGGGTATGATGTATTTACTTCCAAGTTAAATTCGTATCTCCTTAGGGGTATGAACTATGTTCAGTTTTTGTGCCTTTAGCAGCCAGAGATAAAAAATACCATGTATCTGTCAAGATGTTACAAAGTCTTAAACTAGCACTTTACATGATGGATCTCAGAGAGCTTCCAATAAACACCACCATTAATGAACACAGGACCTAGTGGTCCTTACAGCTTCCGAGATCCAAGAGGTCCTTGGATTTCCATTTGAACAGAACAAACGGGTGAGTTGAGACAATGTATCTGGTAAAAAGAAGTAGGACCATAGAGGGTGTCTAGCAGCCTCCTGCTCAAGACAGGGACAGTTTTGATGTCAGGTCAAGTGGCTCAGGGCTTGATCTAACTGGATCTTCCTTATTCCCAAGGATGGAGATTGCTTAACTTCCCTGAACATCATGCTTCTCTGCTGGACTGTCCTCATGGAGTAAAAGCTTTTCTTTACATTCATCCTGGACCCTTGTTTCATTCTCCTGCTATGCACCACTACAAAAAGTCTGACTCTGTCATCTTGATCACATCACCACAGTTACGGGAGGATGCTGTTGGGTGTCACCAAAACCATCTCTCCAGGCTGCACAATATTCTGTCCCTCAAATTATCCTCACAAGTCATGTGTTCCCATGAGCCACCATTGAGTTTGCTCCAGTTTAGCTACCTCTTCCTTGGATTGTGGAATCCAGAATTAGATGCAGTATCTTGCTGTGTTTTAATCATCACTTTCAACTTATTGCCTCTTGACCTCAGCCTGTTCAAGCAGTCAAGGAAGCAGTTGGCTTTCATTCCTTCTAGGGCACACAACTCACATTCAGCATATGGAGGGTTAAGTTTTCATAAACATTAAAACCAGCAGAAGTATTAGCAGTGCCTTTGGCTGAATTAGTTTACTCAACTATTTTTCACTTAAATTTGCACTGCTGGGTTCATTTGGCTCTGAGCTGTTTCTCAGAAGCCAGCTAGAAACAAGGTGGCCATCAGGACCTTAGCTCACAGGGGTAGCAAAAGGTTTGGCTTCAGCTGCTGCAGAGTTACAGCCCACTATGGGAAACAGTAGTACCATCAGAGACTAAAATTTTCCTTGCTGAAATCTGTCAAAAAATATTGTAGTTTCTTATTTCAAATGTTGATGTATGCTTAGCACTGCCAAAAATAATAATGCCTGTTAAAAATTGAAGAGATTTATATATATATATATATATGTGCTCATTTGCTGTGCATTGTCCCCTCATGATAATAGTCTCTTTTTTCTGTTTTCTTCCTGCCTGTTTTTTCTCCCTTTTCCTTTCTCTTTCCTCTTCCTTCTTAATTTCCCCTTTCCTTTTGATCCAAAACAGACATTTGTCCACAGGAAGTGAGCTGAGAGATAAGATATTACATAGAACACTGCAGCATCCTTGCATACTAGAGCTTTTTTAACTATTTTGAGTTGTGTTAGAGTCAGTGCTGAAAACTCTAGAATCCTGGCATATTGAATTTTTTTTTCACTCACATATTTTGTGTGCAGAAATTTCATTGCATGGACCCATTTTTAAACAATTAACTTTACCTCTGGCCAGCTTATCTGTCAACTGAATTCAACCACACTGAATAATTAATTTTAGCTACATTAGCTACATAATTAGCTACATTGTGACAAAGAAATATCCTGAAGGTATAGTTATCAAATCTTTCTCAGATAAATCCCTGTTTCTCAGGTCTGTTCTTACTGGAAGACCCCAAAAGGATGACTTTTCTTTTGGACCAGTTAAAGTTGGAGATGCAGTAATTTTGCCAGTGACAACTTTAGTTGAAATTCTTCATAAAGCTACTCATATGAATAAACTCAAGATTTATTAGAAAATTAAGGCACCCATGAGGTGTACTGAGACCCACAGCTCTTTTGCAAGTAATTTACAGCATAAAAAATGTTTCTCTGACTTCGAATTGATTTTAAGGGGTTCACCAGCACTTATATAAACCATGAGGGAGGGAGTGTTGTGCTTCTTTCCTTTAGAACACCTGATTTACCCCACTATACTGTCACTTGTTCGTGAAGGTACCATTAAACCAATGTAACTGGAAATTACTCAGGCTACATCAGTGCAACAGAACAAGGCAAAGATCTTAATTCAAGGTCTTTTAGACATTTCATTGCTGAACAAAATGTGTATGAACAAATAACATGTGAAATAAAAATTGTGATGTGTACTGATCAATTTTAAGTCATGAAGGATACTAAAAAACACAGAAAGAGGTACAGATTGTGCTCTTTCCTGTCAGTGTTACCATCGCTCCCTGCAGCGGAGAAGAGATGCTCCCATGGGATGATGATGCTGGCTGGCAGCTGTCTTTCAGATGACCAACAGAGATGTCAGTCAGATGCTGCTTTGAATAGGAGATGGTCTGGCCCATTTAAGAAAAGATGATTCATAATTGCACAGGCTTTTAAGTCACTCTTGCCATGGTAGGCTACAAAAGTCAGTATTACAGCTGATAGCAGCTGTGGAAAGGAAGTATTGAAGAACATTTCGTGTTTTACCAGCTCATATTTTGAAGACATTTGCAATCACTAAGATTTCTTCTTTTATTTTGGAATATTTGAGACCAATTTAATTGCACCTTGAGGCAGAAAAATGTTTTTAATCATACACCAGACCCTAGGAAACAAAAAGCACAACAAATTACTAGTCTCTTTTAAAACAAAATTTATAAGTTTACTTATAAAATTTGTGTTAAAAGAGTAAGAGAGCATTGCTATAAACAAAGATCACATACCTGCTCTAAACCCTCCCTATAGTCTGAACACCATTGTACCTTTATTGATCAGCTTTAGACTTGCAGACTCTCATTGCAAAGGCTTGAGGGAGGGTACTTATTCCTGTGATAGTGATGGCAAAATGACTTTTGCTTTTATATATTCTTCATATATTTGTAGCTCTGTAAACTATTGTTGCGTAGTTATATAGTTCCTAGCTAACTCCGATATTTTTCCTAACCTGATAGGCAGAAATGATAGCATAGGGTTAAAATATTTCTAAAATCGTGGTAGCTACAGTAGGCCTCAGGGACGGGAGTGGGCACTGTCTTTGCTAAATCATGTAGACCTGCACCAGTGTACCCACCATTATCTTGTACCCACCATTATCTTGTACCCACCATTGTCTTGTACCCACCATTATTTTGTACCCACCATTGTCTTTGCTAAATCATATGAACCTGCACCTGTGTATCCCCCCCCCGTATGGTAGATGATCAAGTTAAATGTGATGATTGTCTAGTAACTCATGCTCGGGTGAAATCAATAGGACAATAGTAAATCAATTATTAACATATGATTAGGCAACAGTTATGTAAGGAAAGGGTATAAGAATGTATCCATCTTGAATCCATGTCGGAGTCAGATTTGGGTCTGTACCCCTGATTCCCAGAGCTCTTCAAATAAAAGCATCTGCATATAATCATTCAGTGATTATGTGCTTTCCACGCTAACAGAAAGACAAAACATTCCAAAGGCCACAATCCTAATCTTGCTTTTCAGGGAACCAAGGACGAGCTACTCTCCCATGATGGGTTCTCATAAACAACTAGCAGAAGTGGGCTCTGGCAGAGGGATTACACCGAGGGGGGGAATTACCTCACCACCTGTGCTGCTAATTGGGGATTCTTGTAAATTATACTCATCTGCTAAATTTATAAAACTGTATTCATCCTTTGTGGAGTGGGCATTTTTCCATATCTGCCCCTGAAGGCCTCCAGTTAAAGACCAGCTTTTCTATTGCTTCCTATATTAATATTGTCTTGAAAGCATGTTGTTTTATTTCTAGACCTTTAAGGCATCAATTCTTCCTTGTGTGTTCTTTAGCACGAACTGGTTTTTTGCTTATTTAAAAAAAAAAAAAAACAAAAAAACCACAAACAAATANATATATAATTATTATTTTTTTTTTTTTAGAGAGCAGAGAAAGAATTTAAAATCTTCCAAAATCATGGACTTTTGTGGTCAAAAATAATGATGAAACTATCATAAAAAGAGAAATGACAAAAAAAAAAATGCAAATGAAACACATGCAATGTGCATTCTTTGGGCTCACACCATTCTACTACATGGTGCACATAGTGACCATGCTTCAGTGTTTAGGGGTTCCTGGTTCTCTACAAGTAAGCTGCTGGGTCCCAGGGAACGTTCAGGGAAGGTACATGGAATCAGATCTGCAGCCTCTTGCTGTAGAGCCTCCTCTGGTCCCAGAGCAGTGCAGGATGCTGCAGGAGTGGCCAGGGACTTGCGCAATGCTGCAAGATAGACAAGTACAAAAACACAACACTTGTAAACTTGACTGATGTGCAGCTAATTGTGATTAGCTTTATATGATGCAAAATAAGTTAAAGTTTGATAGCTGTTAAATCTGGTGTGCTCTTCAAATTTTTCTTTGCTCTTTATATAGAAAGGTATTATATATGTCTGCAATTTATGCACGTAAACAATTTTTTTTTTAGAAGAAAAGACACCTGAAAACATCAATGACAAGTATCTCTGGCAGGTTTTCTTTTCTCTCTGAAAGCCTCCCACTGAAATATTTTGTCATCCTCCCTATTAAGTCAAATTGTGATGTCTTGTGAAAGAAGTCACTAACAGAAGTCACAACAAAACTGTGAAGAAGGAATTTTCGTTGTAGGATGACCAGGCTTTACCTGGCTGTGCTTCACAATAAGCTAAAAGCACTAGAGAAAATTGAGATAAGGGTGTTTGGGAGCATCACCTTTGAGTGTCGTTGACCTTTATTCTTCCAAAAGATTGTAAAATTTCCATTGCCCTATCCAAATACTGTCCTAATAAAGCCATTAAATTTCTAACAGTTTTGTATAGCCACAGTTACAATACAGTACATGACCTACAAAATAATTTTTAAAAGATCTTTCTGCTTGTGTTCTGCTACACTTATTGCTGCCCCAGATATATGCTGCAGGCAAGAAAATTGTTTGTCACAACAGAAAGAAAACAATTTCTTATAAATGCTACTGTGAACAGACATTTGCCAAGCTTTAGTTAACCCTTGGTCTCTAAGTGTCAAACTGCAAGTGGATCTGACTTGAACTCTTGATTAATCCACTCAAAACAAGATAAAAAAATAGATTTTCTAATGCAATTTTTCCAAACAGAGTTACACAGGTTCTTGTGAACAATTATCTATATTATTTTTTCCTGCCTAGATATACACATGTGCAAAGGGAGAGTGAAAAGTCACACACCAAGACTAACAGTTATTTTCCAATACTTGTAAAGCTGGGTGAATGAAAGGAAGGAAGGGAAAGAGAGGAAAGGGAAGTAAGTGTGAAGGAAAGAAAGAAATGGTGAAGAGAAAAAGAAAATAATTTGTACCTTGGTCAATGGTATGCAGAAAGCAGAACAGAAAGAAAACATAATATACTCTTTGTAGTGTCGAACTCTGATTTTTGCTGGGGGTAAACAGACATTCAAATGAATTAAGGAGAAGAACAGGATTTGCCATGGGTGTGTATAAGACCAAAATAATGGAAATCTCAGTGTAATGAGAGATCTCAGTGTCAGAGGAAGCATGACAATGGCAGAAAGGTAAAACTTTACAAGCAGTGTTACAAATTTGAAATTGCTTTGCAAGTCCCAGTGCCTAAATGAAACCCCAAAATGGCCTCACATGCTTCTATCCCATATATACACTCTTTGCCACAGAGGGCCATCCATCAGTGTACCTTTATGAGATTTAACAAAAGAAAGGGAAAAACCACAGCAAAATAAGTCATACTACAGCTCTTGTCAGGGAACCAAAGGAGATCCATCTTTAAAAGGCATAAAATAATTTTTTCTAAATTCCAGTGTGGGCTAATGAGGAGATTTTAGAAACAAAATAACCCAAAGGAGTTCCAGGTTATACCACTGAGAAGGTGCACTACATTTCCCGATGTATTGTCCGAAGCCTGTTGTCACAGAGCTTAAGTCCAAGCTAGTTTCTCTAGTATGCAGACATGATATAAGCCTATAAATACTAAGGGAGAGTAAATAACGAATAAACCAAATAGGGTAAGAGATAAAGTATTTCCTATATAATCTCTTGGGCTAGCAATTACTAGTACCAATTTTCCAGTGGAATAAGGACATTGAAATCTTGAGGGTTTCCTGCATATTTGCAAGGTGATTAGTTGTGACTCCATTTAACTATTGTGTCAAATTTTCTTTTTAGTTCCAGACAAGAACATTAGTTGAGTTGTAATAGAAATACATGCACTGATACTTCTTTACTATACACCCTTATTAAATTGTCCATTTCCGTGCATCACCACTTGTGCTAGATTAACTCAGGCAGTATTGGTAACACATTCAAAGGGCCTTGAAATCCTTCCTAATGCACTCAGCTGATTTACAGGATTGTGGCCAGGTCTCAAATCAATCATTGATTAAAAGAAAAAGGACAGGCAATAGACTTTTCAGTTTGAAAGACAAAGTAAATCCTTCAGACTTTTCTGTGTATGCTTCTGATTCCTTGTAAAGTCTAACTTATTAGAACATATTTGTCACTCACATGCCTTGTTTTCCTCAGAACAGAAATGATCCCATGTAAAAGACTGACACTACAGCTATATTTTAACAAGGTTTTCTGTCTAGATTCATAGGAAAATATAATCATACATTGCAATATATGCCTAAAATTAAGTTAAACATGGTGTATGTTATGAAGGAATGTTTTTCTTTTTCTAATTATAAAGTAAGCTGAATATTACCTTATAATATCCTTCTTTTGTGCTTCTGTGCTAGTGTGTGAGATTTTTATTCATTAACGTCAAGTATTTATGTAACTGCATCTCAGCATTTTTTTTTCAATGTTGGATTCCTTCCCCTCTTCAGGTCTTTTAAAAATATCCATGAATGATCCATGTCTTTCCCTGTTCAGATCTTTTTAAAATATCTATGAATAAACCATGTTACGCAGCACAGTACTTTATTCTGTACTCTGTAAGAAACTCCTACAAGTATTGAAACCAACATACCTATGTTTAGTTCAATCTAGCCAAGCAAGAGGGAGGTATTAAAGCCCAGAGAGGGTTTGATGTAGCCGAAGATCAGCACATCCATCAGTCAGAAATGGTCAGCCATGTAACTTGAAATAAATAATTGAATTAATTGGATAAAAGAGAAATTACCAGAAAAAGGCAGGTTTAGATAGCCATGGAGAAAATAAGGCTGAATCTTTCTCCATCTTTGGGGTTAGGCTAAAGAAAAGAGGATGCATCACTGAGTCTAATTCTGGAAGTCCTGAATGGGAAACAAATGTTATTTGTTTGCCACGCTGCTTGTTAATTAATTTTTTCTCACTGCAAACTAGCAAAATAGAATTACCAGTTTAATAAATGCTCTAGTTGGATGGAATATAAGGTTTTATTGAGCCCACAGAATGTTATCTTACTCATTTTAGCACAACTTTCTAGCTTTATCTAAGGGACAATATCTTGGATCAGAACACACTGTTGTTGTTAATAAAAAAACCAAAAACAGTACTATTAATTTAGCAAGGAGCAAACTGGTATATGGTTTCACATATCAGGTTCAAACACAAGCATGTATTGTTTGTAAATAAAAACCTCTTGCAAGCAATTTCTGAAAAGCAACTTCAGGACAAATTGATTTAGCAAAATCCCTGATGTATTTCTTACAGCTTCTGTTTATACTTAATCGCCCAGATCATTCCTTTGTACATCAAAGCTCTGTACGTCACACAGCCTTGCCCTGACTGCAGGTCTGGGTGAGATGGGGCATTCCCCTTCCCAGCTCACTGTGCTTCCCGTGGTCCTTGTGGGGCAGAGCTAAGCAGGGCAGAAGGACTCAGACACTCTTCTCAGACTTCTTCCCATCCCACCAGCAGTCACAAGGACCTCACAGCTGTTGCTGAACCCTCTGGCATATAACCACAAAGTCAAACAAATCAGATGCAGTGGATCCACTTAAAGCAGTATAAATAATACAGATGAGTCTTTAGCTAGTAAACCTCCAAAGTTCTCAAAGCACCTGAGGGCAGTTAATTTAGCGTCCATCACAGCAGAGGGCCCTCTCATCTTCCCCTAGTCCCTTGGCCCCAAATGGAAGAGCAGGGCTGGAGTTCTGACATGACTAGGAGACTTCTCGAGGCAAACACAGTTCAAGAAGGAGTGATAACCTGTCCCAGATGTGTTAGTCCCAGAAAAGATTTGGCCAAGTTTAGCTGTCTTCACTAATTCTTGTTCTCCTGGGACAACACAACAATCTCTTGGAAGCAAAACAGAAAAGAAGGTAAAATGAATCTCAACTTTTAAAAATATTTCAAAATAAAATAAACGATGTAAAGATAATTGTGGTGGAGTAATAGGTCATACTTACAGCCTGAGTAATCAACTATGAACAAGTTCTCAATGGCAAATATCGCACTGTATAAAGTAGCTTCAAGTTATAAATAAATAATTTCAAAAATGCAGAAAACACACTCTTTTAGACAAATTTAATTACTTTACTTCATCAGACAGAGGATAAGTGAGGGGAAAAATAAGCTTTTTGATCCATGAGAGACTGGAGAAATCTTATACAGTGTGAAACTTGCTGAATTTTAAAAATAAATTCTCTTTTCCAAATCAGTGATGCGCAATCGGTATGGTGCTTTTGATGACAGTTTTTCCTGTTTGTTTGTTTCTTGGATTTAATATACAAATAAAAGAGGAACATGGATTTCAAGATTTTTGTGAGGTGTTTTTAGGCTTTTGGCCATAACTGCATGCAAGCTACCTGTGCTCATAGCCAGCCCATCTCCAGTGTCATTTCAGTGACTAAAAGCTGTATATGTCATGCTAGTTCAAAGCACCCATGGTTCTGCTTGAATTGTAAGATAGTTTTGAAGGACTAATACTAGTAAAGGGCCAGGATTGACAGGAAACATAGAAAGAACAATATCTAATCAAAAATTAGTGAATTACATGAGGTAGCAAGGAAAGAGCCAAAATTAGCAAAAGAAGGAATCAGAGCTAACATAATTTTCTGTTGTGGAGTTCCTAATATTATGTTTAAGAAATTAAACCAATTTTCAGCAAGAAAAAAAGAAGCATAAAAGAAACAGTTTTTGAGAAGTTTGTAGGATAGTATGGGTGCAATTCAGAAATAAAAAAAATCTACAGTGTAGATGTCAGAAGGATCAACAGAAAACATAGAAACCATCTCTGCAGAGTCACAGTGGACCTAACAGGTAGGCATACACTCAGAAAACTATGGAGACATAGCGTTTTTATTGAATGAGGTACCCTAAATTACTAACTGTAAATACATAATGGCTGTTTCTCTCAGCCTCTCCGTAGATACGCACTCTGCAAGGATACAAAGACTCCAGGTAGCTGATACTTTTCAGCTCCATGAGTTCTTTATGAGTCTACTTACCTGCAGAGTTTTTGAAATGCATGGCTAAAGGTATTAAATTACATTTGGAAAAAAATTTTATATTTCCCTATCTCATGTAGATCTAAAGTGCTGATGATACAGAGCTCACTGTGAAAGTCTCGTTTGCAAAAAGTACACATTTGTCTTGGAAAGAACTTGTCCTCTGTTTCAATCTCTCTAAGATGGTGGATGAACTAGAGAAACATAGGAGTTGTTCACACATCTGCAGAGGTATATCTGTTTTGTTTAATACTTCTACTATTATAAATGGTTCTGTCAAAAGCCTTCGTGTGAAAATACAAGCAGAACATAGGCAAAAAGGAATGTCTTGGGCATTGTATGACAAGCACTAAACAAAAACCAAAACTCTAAAACAAAACACAACGTCTTCTTTCTAATAACACACCATTTATTTACTCAGGACAGATTTTTCAAGGGACTATTCCCTTAGAAAAAAGACTATTTTGAAAAATTATATGTCACACAGCTGTATCGCTAGTGTACGGGTATGTCTGTCAAAACTGTATCTGAAGGTTCATGAAACTGAAATGCAGCCACAAAATCAGAGAATAAAAGCCTGGGCAGACATTGCAAATAAACAAGAAATTTAGAAGTATTTTAGAAACTATCAAATGCCAATTACTTAACTTTGTTTATGTTTCAGATCTCTGTAACCTGCATGCATTTGAAAATCAAGATAAATGTGTTAATCAATTCTTGCTTATAAAGCACAAAGACTTATCTTTATAAGTCACCAGATGTGAAAACATGCAATGTCATATATTCTGTACCTCTGCATGAAGAAAACTGATTTGTTTGAAGGACTGAACTACTAAATTTGCTTACTCTCTACAGCTGTTCTTCTCCAAAAGGAGAGGCTGTTAAGTACTGACAGAAATGAGCTAAAGAGCACAAAATCTAATCTGTCTTACATATGGCTGATTATGTGAGAGGGAGAAAGAAAAGATAAGAATGGATGTCTATGTACTTTTTTGTTATAAGAAACAAAGTAAAGCATGATTTGTATTAGGACTTTTGTACTTGATTTGACTGCAATTTAAAAGTGATTCTGAGATCATGGCATTCTAAATATAGAGATGTTTACTACAGATGAAAAAGATTTATTTTTAATCTGAAGCAAAACATGACAGCATGGAAGAACATTTAAAGCATTCATAGATCCAGGCTTCAGTGTGTGTGGCAAAGATTAAATACTTGAATAAAAACTATTAAATTAATACTTTTGATAATATCTTTAAAATTACTATGAATCAAAAATATTTGCACTACCCTACTGCCTTGATATTTGAAATATCGTTAAGACACAAAAACCTTTATACCTTTTGTCAGGGGTGAATTTAAAGTATAACATGGTTCTTAAGCTTACTGGTGGAATACAAGTTTAACTCACTCTACTGGATAATAGGTACATATTGTGCTGTGGCTTAACCCTGCCCAGGAATCAAGCCCCATGCAGCCACTTGCTCATTTCCCCACCAGCAGGATCAGGGAAAGAATTGGTAAGGTAAAAGCTGGAAAACTCGTGGGTTGAGATAGAGACAGTTTAATAGGGAAAGCAAAAGCTGTGCACGCAAGCAAAGCAAAATAAGGAATTAATTCACCGTTCCCTGTGGGCAGGCAGGTGTTCAGCCATCTCCAGGAGAGCAGGGCTCCAACACATGAGATGGTGTCTTGGGAAGACAAGCACTATCACTCTAAACTCTCCCCCTTCCTCCTTTTTCCCCTCACTTTAAATACTAAGCATGATGCCACACGGTCTGGGATATCCCTTTGGTCAGTTGGGGTCACCTGTCCTGACACCTGGTTGTGTCTCCTCCCAACCTCCCACACATCCCCAAATTCCTCACCAGAGTAGCAGTATGAAAAGCAGAAAAGGTCTCAGCTCTGTGCAAGGACTGCAAAAACAAAAACTTCCCAGTATTATCAACCCTGTGTTCAGCACAAATCCAAAACCCAGCCCAATACCGCCACTGCGAAGAAAGTTAACTCTATTCCAGCCAAAACCAGCACAATCAGTTCTTCTGGAAATACCTTATTTAGAGAGATCTTGATTTATGTGGATCTCCTTGAAAATTCTGGGAGTGCCAGGCCATCCCAGACTGGTACTGAGAAAATAGTGAGTAGTCCCAAAATTGAATACCTCCCAGTAGGCTTCTAGCACAGTAGGCTAACATGGCAATAATACAAGAAATATGGATTCCATTTAAAACCAATGAAGCCTGGACTTCATTGGATCTCTTGGATTCCTACTAAAATTGATGCAAGTTTAAGAGTCTAGAATAACACTTTGTGTTGCCATGAAGAAAATTAAATATCTGATACGATGAATCACACTTTTAAATTTCATTGACTCTCCTGCATATATCCACATTGATTGCATATATTACCATTGCTTACACATGCCGAAAACATTTGAAAAGACATTTGGAAAAATGTCTGGGAAAATATTGTCACATTTTCATATATTTAGGTAAGCCTGGCATCATTATCACCATGGTTTTGACATTTGATAGATGGTAAAGGACTTTAGTAAAGTCCACTTTGTTTCTCAAAGGATTGTTTTATGATGTACAAAGAAGAAGTATTGTTTGACTACTTAAAAACTGTGAGTTTAATCACATAATACGTAAACATCCCCAACAAATTACCACAGATAGAGATGGAACACAGTAGAATTAGGAACACTTTTAAGGATGAAGAAAAGTTGCACTGACAGAACTCTTGACCCAGCAGGGATGTGAGATCATGAGCTATCTCCTCTAATGGATAGCAGGAGGGGGTGGATGCTTAAGAAGTTCCCAAAGAATCTTGCAAAGGTTATGTAAGGATTGTGGACTATCAGATTCCTGAGCAACAACAAAAGATTTCAGGGAGAAGCTTAGTAATTCTCCTGAATTTTGCAAGGATTGAGAAGAGCTCTAAGATATTGCTGGTGAGATTTTATAGCCTTGTGTAACTGTTAAAATCTAGAAAAATAGAAATGTAGCAACTTTTGGTTTTTCCCCCCAAAATTGGCAAGATGCAAATATATGGGTTTCAAAGAAATTTAATTTTTTTTTAGATTTAAAAACAACTGGTTTTAGTAATGGTAGTCCTCTTGCCCTGAATTCACTGCTGTGTATGACCAACCTTAACTTCAAGATGATTAAAGGTTTGTTTTTTCTTCCTGTCCTCCGTATGGGTATTTAACTACAAGAGGCTGTGCCAGCTACTTACAGAGCAGTAGCAATGCTATCAAATGAGATAAGCATCACTTTTTTCTCCTGCCATGGTTATATCTCTTGCAAAATCCAGGCAGCCAAACCCTTATACTGTTTAAAGTTGAATTTTGTGTGTGCTTATAGTTGGAGAGGGAAAGTTTCTAAAGTCAGAAATGCCTCTCATTATTTCTGAAGACAGACAAGTCTTTGAAGAAATAGTTTTTGAAGTCAATGTTTAATAATCTGAAAAATCATGAAAATGCTGTGAATTCAGCACAGGAATACTGCACATTAAAGTTACTTCCATTTTTTTAAAGCATCTCTCTTAGGTTCAAAAGTTTACTTCAATGACAATGTGTAATTAAAGACTTTTAAGTCTGGGTGATTGAAATACTCTGGAGTGCAAAATTGCAGAAAAATACTGGAAGGCAGCCTTTACAGAGATATTTTAAAGACTGAATTTCTGCTCCTCTACATGAAGTCAAGAATAACATCTTGTAAGAACACACAATGAAACAAAGAAAGAGATTTCTTCATACTGTTTTTGATGCTCCAGAAATATCTGGTTCAGGTCACCTCAAGTTTCAGTGAAGCATTTCTCTAAGAATATTCATGTTATCACAATTTTAGAAGACCCAGATCTTTGTCACTATATAAGCCCTACAAAAAAAGGCAATCCCTCCCCAGAACTGTTTCAAATCCAGTCCTGAAAAGAGAGAAACAGTGACTTGAAATGACTCTCTAGGGTCACTCCATTAGTCATCAGCAGTGCAAAGAACAGAAAACAAGTTTTCTTATTCCATGCCTCAGACCTAATTTGTTAGACTATGTGGCTTTCCAGTCAGAATGGTTGCTGTGACAGTATGTAATTGTATAATGTGGATTTCTCTTTTCAGCCCTTTTGTCCTTCCCCAGACTAAGGCTTACATACTTCACTTCAGGTCTTCAATTATTTCACTTTTACCCTAAAGAAACTGTTACACTACTAGTCTTATATTCAAAATGTTGCATGAAGATGCAAGTGCCCCTTTTCAGTGACTCCTATATTAAATAGGAAAAAAATTGTATCCTTTTCACTTCAAGTCTTATTTTCCTTTGATTTACTAATCCAGTTTGTTTTATCAGCTACCTGAATCCCCACTGGAAACCATTTTTACAAAGTAATTGTTTTCAGTTGAAAAAAGAGAGAAATGCATTTTACAAATTCTCAACCTTTCACAGAAATAGGGAAAAATTAAATTGGATAGTCATGATTTTTTCTAGAAAAAAGAAAGGCTATCACTGCTCAGAGGATCGGAGATCACAAACAAAAATGAAATCCTATTTTGAAGAAAGCTATATTCTAGTTGCAGAGCACCAATAAAAATCAAAAACCTAAATTAACTTCTGAAAAACATTAGCCATCCCTAACTGCTTGCAGTATGAAACACAATGCGAGCCATAATTCCTTAAGCTGCTGCAGTATAGTAATGAACTATTATAGTTTTCTGTAATAAAAAGGTTATGCTAACGTGAAAGACAATGGCTCTGCTGTTTGAATGCAAATAATGTAATATTGCTCCTTACTTCAAAAGCAACATTCCAAATAAACTGGCCTTTATCTGATGAGAATTCCAACAAGCAAGGTGATTCTTTAAATGAGGCCAGCTAGTGATAATTTTATCTTAGCATTATCTTACCCTTTCTCACCAAACAGCGAAGTCAGAGAAGATGATTTTCTCTTCTGGTGTTTGTATTGATCAAATGGAATTCTTTGGTACACCTTATTATGTACACAAATCCTCGTGTTTTAGCTGTACGTGAAGTTTGTCCTTCTTACAGAATTACTATGTAGAAGTTCAACAAGAAGGATAAACAGCAGTAATGGAGCTTGTTTTTTACAATACATATGTAATGAACTTAATCCAAAATTGTAATGGGAGTCAGCAATTAGGCAGCAAGCCACCCTTTCCCAGCCTGCACTAAGCATGGCGTTGACCCTATTTGAAGAGCAATCCAAAGAGTCTTGGCAACTGAAAATCCCAAAGAGAAAGAAGTGCTTCTGACAGGCATTGTCTCTGACAGGGTTGAAATGCATAAGTTCTGATAGCAAAGAAGTCAGAGTGGCAGTGTACTAACCTCCATCTGAGTTGATACCTATGCTTTGGGTGGCCAAAACCTTTTTGTTGGGTTGTACATAATGCAGGGTTAAGTTCTCCATAGAATTTATGTAGACAGCTAAAGAGATTGCATTCTGTAATATGAATATATGGATTACAAGAGAAGTAAATACAATCTTTGAAAAAGTTCTGGTCAAAATATCAATTTCACTTGTCATGGGGAAAACCACATAGTAGGTAAATCCAATGAAGGTGGATATCAAGTATCTTTTCAGAAAGTTTGCGTTTCTCCTTCTCTGACTTTCCAACACTCAAATGCACCCTTTTAAACCTGCTCACTCTCATTCTACCCACACGTGTCTACTATAGTACGATTAACTTTCATCTGAGAGTCTATACCAGAAGCAATCCTAAATCAGTGGTAGATTACATCCATGTGCAAATATTTGCTCTGTTAACTCTAGTAATGATTGGAGGTGTTTGAGCATCAGGAGTCTTACTATTTTTGAGAGACAGGGCTTTTTCAGTCCTTTAAAGGTCAAACTCAGTCTGACAGTGGAGAACAAAAATTCTGAAGTTTGCAGAGAGCGCTCCCAATTTTCTGACCTTTGTCAGAAAGCTGTGAGCTGTTCAAGTACCACAGCTTATCTCAGTTTTATTTGCAGCCTGTAGGGAGAGTAAGGGTTTCACCTACTCTTTTAAGCAGAGCATATTGTGCTTGACCCTTTCCCACTTACAGAATAACATGCACTTATCAATTTTGAACCAAAAATTCATGAGTAAGTCAACGAGGTACCTCTTTATTGTAATACCATTCATACATTGTGATAACTCTGGTATTTGAAAATAGAATTATAAAACAGTTCATCAGAACATAAACCCCTGTTTCTTTATATTTATTGGTGAAAAAAATTGTAATACCTGCAGACTGAAAAACTGACTATATTTTTCTATTAGACCTTCATTTTATATTGAATTTATTGCCTTGGCCACACAGAGGTGTAGCTGCTAAATCAGTTGGCACATTCGGTTTGCTGGGCTGATTGATTCCTCTTTTCAAAAAATGCATAGTGAATTAAGGTCACAGTTTAGCATAATTTTATTGTTGCTTTGGTGAGGTAGTTAAACATTTAACACCTATTCATGCTAAAATGCTGTGGAATAGCTTGTAAAAGGCTTTAAAATACATAATATAATTTAGAAGCCTGATTGTACCCTTTGTTTCATCTGCACATTATTTTAAGTTCACCCGTTGGTCTTTCAGTACTGAAATTGAACTTATAACAAAGAGATGGACAGACTTTTTAACAGGCCCTTTTGGGGTAGGACACTGAGTAATGATTTTAAATTTTTAAAAGGGTAGATTTAAATTATATATAAGAAGGAAATTTTTACAATGAGGGTGGACCCTGGACCAGGTTGCCCAGAGATATGGTAGATTCCTGATACCTGGAAAGATTCATAGTCAGGTTGGACAGGACTCTGAGCAACCCAGTCTGGTTCAAGATGTCCCTGCTTATTACAGGAGGGTTGGACCAGATGATCTTTAAAGGTTCCGACCCATACTATTCTATGACTCCAAGTTTTAGAAGGCAGCAATATTTTCTTCTTTTCAAATTTCCTGTTCTAATGAATCAGATCCATACAATTGTTTATACAGGGCCAAAGTTTTGCATTTCTTTGAAAGTGATCAGGTCAAAAATATCAAGAAGAGCTTTAATAACATATTAAAGGTAATTTTTACAATACAAAACTGTGGAATAGGTTTTCATTTTTATAGGTTTCAGTCACCTAAACTTTCTGATATTGTGGGTTATGAAAATGAACTTACTGCAGATCATGCCCTAATATCCATGTTAATATTTGCTTATAAATCCTGATAAGGTAGAGGTGAATGTCACATTTTCAAATATTCTCTTCCTCAGCAGTATTCAAGGACATGTTGTACAAATGGGAACAAATATTTATGTTAAAACTGCAATATGTGAGGATAAAATTAATTCCATTCATCTGTGAACTCACAATTAAGAAGGATCATGTATAATGCCTCATACAACAAGTGAATAAATTAAGAGCTATAATGGGAATACTGTGAAATCATATGGCTGTGCTGCAAAGTATTTATGATACCTTATACATTTAGCATTTTATTTTACTTTTAATTTAAAGTTTGTATCAAATTTCCTCTCCATATTCTAAGACATGAGCTCTGCATAGAGAAGATAAAATCTCAACTGTGTTGGAATAAATTTGGTTGTATACACACATATGACCATTAGCTCTTTTGAATAATGAAATATGGAATGCTGGTATGGTTGATATTCAAAGAGCTTACAGGAAGAATACACAGAGACACATAGCGGGGGCAGGATGCCTCAATGCATGAACCACAGGACTGCTTCTCACACCTCAAAATGATGTAGAAGAGACAATGAGGCACATCAGCAATAAAGACAGATTAATGGTGTCCCTTCTTCTATAATTCACTGGGGAAGCTTTAACTGCTGCCCTCTGCAGTAGTTCTCAGTCCAGACCTCTCTCCTACAGCTAACTATGAAGTTTTAAGAGGGAGTCTTATAATAAAAACCAGGAGATATTGTGTCATCTGCATCAGCCCATGACCAGAATATAAATTTACTGCAGGTAGCTGTTACGTAATTCACTGTGTCATAAGTGCGTCCCTAAACACATTGATTCACCTCTCTTTAAACCGAGTCAAAGCCAAGGAATATCTTCTATAGGGAGGCACTACAACATATAGCCCATAATTGCAGTGGCTCTCCAAAGACCCTTTTTGAAGTGGTGCACAAGCTGTGATTGTGCTTCAGCTGCTGCAGGAGCGTGCCTGCACTCGGGAGCATCTGCTCCAATGTAAGTAAGGCTGCAGTCCATACAGCTCAGCCTGAGAAACCTCTGCAGCTCTAGGGCACAGCTTGACTGATTTTAAACCAGAAATGTGCTGGCATGCAAATCCTGTTCATGTCTGCTGCAAAAGCAGTTGATTTATTGTAGGCATTCTCCTGGCTGTGGTTTGCATAAGTAAAATATGAAGAACATTCATTACCCTCAGTATCCATTAGCTTTCAAGTAAAATGTTGTTTCCTAAGGCAAAAAAAAACAAGGGAAACAAGGTTTAGGAGCTAAATAACAAAATATAAGGTCACTGTAAAAGTTACAGGATAGGACAATTTTACCTTTGTATTTTAAATTACACGAATCAAAGAGGAATCCACCAAAAAAGCGAGTAAGAGGTTGTCTTGGAGAATGAGAGTCCTTTAAGGGAGGTTCAGATGGGAGCTGGAACAACTTCTCCCGCTGTGATGCATGAATTGATGGCCACTGATGGTTGCAGGCTGCTCTACTCCAGGTCACCTCTGAGCCATGAAGCTTTGCAGGTGTCAGCTACAGCAGAGTTGTCATAAGAGACAGGAATTTTTAATGGTTTTTGATTCACAGTTCCCTGGTATTTTTCTGGTTAACTGTACTTCAAATGAGTCACTATTATAATGATGACCTTAATTCAATAGTATTAAATTAGAACAGGCATGTAGCTCATTGCTACCTTGATTATCATATAATGCTTAGAGACTAGTAAAGTTTTTGCAAAACAAGGTAAATTCTATCTGCCCTACACACAGCTGCATATTTTTATATTAAATATCCTTTCCATATAAGACTTTATTTTTATTTTGCTAAGAAGCTCTCTGTCATCAATTATTCTCCAAGCAGGTGTGCCTGATAGCATGATATTGACCCAGTAGTTCATGCTCAAGATATTTAGATTTTTTAAATTATTGTTATGAATATTATTTTTCTTATTATTTTTTTTCTTCCTCCTAAAACTCAGCTGCCTCTTCAGCAGCTGCAGGCCAATTACCTCTTCTGACATTGCAAGGGGCTTATTAGGCCTCAGGTCTGACAGCCTCTGAAGAACTCAATTAGTTCTTCTACTTAATCTCATTTATTTCACAGCTTCTCTAAGCAGGAGCCTCCAAATGTAAAACTTCTCAGGATATAATAAGAAGTAGGTGTTGATTTTCAGAAAAAAAATATAAAAATAACTATCAGGACAGCATCAGGTTCTACAATGCTTCTAATAATAAGAGCTAGATGGCTCAGCCTCCTTTTACAAGTAGTAAAAACACAAGAAGCTTCATTTCCTACTTGCAGGCTTGCAATTATTCTGGTGCATAAGAAGGTACAAGATCCTGCTGAAGCTTTTCCAGCAGTGGAGACACTTATGTCTCTCACTGCTGTGTGTTTGCCAATGCCTCATTAGCTACATGCTCACGGTTGCCATTCCCGTCATCCAGGTGCTCACAGCTTTTCCCTCCTCTCCTCAGCTGCTTATTTCTACAAAGCTTTTAAGAACTTAATTATTTTTGAAAGTTTTTCCACCTGTCAAAATTGGATTGCAATTAGTCAGTGAATTCAAATGTTATCAAAGGGGGAAGAAAGAGCCTGACAGTGTAATCACACAACTCTTGTTTTTGTTGGCAATCAGGTTAAAAATCTTAAAGAAAAATCATGGAACTGGGAAAGCATGTTAGTGAAAGTGGAATAAATGTCTAATAGCTAATGGGCATTCAAGGATAAACTTGTTCTCAGAAGCCAAATACTACAAAGCCCATTTCTAGCCTTTGAAATTCCCATTTCCTTGGTCAACTAAAAGATAGCTGAGGATCCTTCAAACTCCCTCTTGAGTTATGCAAAAGATAAGTCTAATGCTTCAATAGTTTCTAAAACAGATAAAAAAAGATACAGACAATAATGATTGATACCTGTCTCCATGCAGGTATCATCTTGCTATTTAACAGTAATTTGGAGTATTTAAAAGGTCACATTCTTAGACAGTTGATTGCTTTTACTATCTAATCAGGAAAAACTACACAATTCCTCCTGATATTTTAAAACAAAACTTCCAGTTGGCTCATAAAGAGCTAAAGATAGTACCTCCAACTGGCTTTTTAAGACAAGGATAAAATTATACCTTTAAAAATACTGTATATACATATATATAAAAGTAACATATGTATATATAGTATGGTAATTTATCTATACGTAAATATAAAGGTAATATGTCTAGATATAGTATCTGTACATGCATACATTTATAAATCTTTTTGATATTCTTATTACTCAAGGGGAATAGTAGTAAGTGCAATAAATATTGCAACGATAGTTCTGGATCAAACTGATGCTTCCAACCTTATGCATCATATGCAGGCTGAAATCTGCATTATTTATGGACCCAAGATACATTACATGATATAAGGAAGAGATATCTAGGACTCAGATGTTCTAAGCATCGAGGAGCCAGAACTGCTTAAATTTTCATTTATAAGTGTGAAGAATTATTATTAATAACTGCTGTTCAGGTAAATTATATGAGTATAGTTGATTGTGAGGGGCTCTTCACAAAAAGTTTGCACTGACTCCTAAATTAACATTGTCCATAAACAGTTTTTTGTAAGTTGTTTGCTCTGATATAAAATAGACTGTAGATTGTTTTCAGCTATAGATGTGTTTGAAATGCTACTAATGGCTTATGCCCAGAACAGTAACAAACACTTTGTAAAATCCAACATAAATTCTAATATCTTTGAATAAGATACCTTGTAAACCTCATCGGACATTATCTAAGCAAACATTTTTTCCACCTCCCCTGAAAAGAATGCAACATAGCCTTTTTCCCTTCCCCTGAAATAGTACATTGTACTTTCCAAAGTTGTTTCCAAGTCTGGAGAAAGGTGAGCTTATACTGGGGTTCAGCTCTGATCATCCTGCAAAAAAGTAGTCCTGTATCTTTTACCTTTTATCTGTACCTTTCACAAAATGTGGATTATGGTTTTGAAAAATTCAGTTTGCAGCCATCTTCAGCAAATAATGGAAACCATCTGGACTGATTGGTATGGAAATCAAAACTAATTGATCCTGCCATTTTTGAGCCTTTTACAGAACGTGAAAATAGACAATATTATGCTTTTTAGAGCTAATCAAAACTGTACTTCAAATTACTCTGTGGTAGGTTATTAAAAATATTGGGATCTTATTTTCACAGTTAGAAGACCAAGATTCGCAAAAGTGCAAAGAAATTATGTTTCTTAATTAATGGAGTCTGCTGGCAGAGTGTGAAAAAATAAATCTAACACCAGGTAAAAATAAAATTACTATACTTTTTTTTATCTCCACATACTTTCTCTCCAGGCTTTTTTCTCTCTATCTCCTTCCTAGCCTAGATCTCTTCCATATTTTTCCCAGTCAACAGTGCTTCACTGAATAGAATAAAGCATTGCTGACCCTATATAGAAATTTTCTGATGGTGAGATCACATCTAAAGGCAGCAGTATGCCTGGGAAAATCACAATGCAGGTTTAGGGCTGCAAATTTCTATCTCCTCATGGAAATAACCACCCTATATATCCTAGTCTGGGAAAAGACAGCACATCTTGTCTTTGTTCTGACTGAGCTTCATCGTATCAACACCACACTCAAAATGAATCAAGCAGTAAAAGTTCTAGAAAATACATACATTTAAGCTGGAATATGGACAGAAAGAGAAGGAGGTTTATGGCTGAGTAACAGTTCCCATTTCCCATTAAGAGGCTGTACTAATAAGTAAAGTTACAG
The DNA here is from genome assembly GCA_013397775.1 of Eulacestoma nigropectus. NCBI lineage: Eukaryota > Metazoa > Chordata > Aves > Passeriformes > Eulacestoma > Eulacestoma nigropectus. The sequence continues at coordinate 142,597 of VZTE01005145.1, forward strand.
ATTTCTTAACCCCCTGAAAAGCAGAATCATAGAACAATTTGGGTTGGAAGGGACCTCAGACATGATCTAGCTCCAGTCCCCAGTGGTCATTCTTTTCAAACTCTTGACCCTTGCCTAGCAATAGCTCATAGACACTTGGTTTTTGTAATTGAAACACCTCAATTTTTACTGCTGAATGATATTAAGGGGACACATGTTTATCCAATTAAAAATAGGATTTTATGCTCGTCTACTGGATGATCATGTATGTGAGAAAATATTCTTTTTTCTTGGATAGTCTGTATTTTTGAGAACGTAAACCATATAATAAATGCTAGGCTATCTGCTTGCTCTGGAGAAACTGGGAAATCACTGCTTCGAGATTGTTTGATACACATAATATAATTTCTCTTTTCGATAATTAAGCAGGCAGTGGTGCTAATCCAAAAACCTTCATACATATACTCAAGATGAGGAACTAAAAAAATCTAACATTTCCTCCTGCCTCCTCACTTGCTGAAGAACGGCATTTGGGTGAATGACCCAGACCAGAATGAGCCAAATTAATACGTATTTATGACTGTCAGCACATTGATGCAAGAAATATCTGAAATCCAGGCAGGATATTGTCATTTTTTGCTGAAATCATTTTTTCTCGAAATCATTTTTTCTCATTTTTGCTCATTTTAGCCAGTTAGTAATTTCAAAGATATCTGAATGCACAAACCAACCCCCCCCACCCCCAAACTGCAGAAGTTATTTTCTAATGTTTTTCGTATGTTTAACATATGTGACTTGCATCTTAGTTTGGCATTGCGTACAAGAACTCCTAGTTATTTTAATAAGCTTGCTATGACAGTACAAAAGTTCATTTATCAGTAAACTGCAGAACGCGGGAAAAACACTGCACATAAATGGGAGAATACATAACCATGAAAAGCTAATGGTCCTCGAAGGCTGAGCAAGTAATCCTGATTTTTAAAAGCAGAAATATATGGAGATCTGAAACTCTTTCAGGAAGTGCATATGAAGAATACAGATTGCTAGCCTTTCTGCAAGTGCAGAAATATTTTTTTTAAAAATGTAATTTCAAATAACATGCTCTTGAAGGATTTAGGTGGAATTAATGACTTTTAAAAAAGATTTAGTAATTTTTAGTCAATCAAGAAGACAAAGATATACATTTTCTAATAGAGAAAACACAAATCTTTAACTGAAGGCTTTTCTGTCCTTCTTCTGTCTCCACAAACAGACATCTCTAAGGGGAAGTATACCTCCAACATTTGATCAAAGCTTGCCTGAGATTTTCAGCTCATATGTGGAATCTCACTGGAGGTAATCAGATTTCATGTTTGAATGACAGATTGAGGGACTTCACCCTAAAACTGTATAGTTGGGGTTTTTTTAAAAGATAAAAGGGAGAAAGGCATAATTTCTGAAACCTAAGATACATCTGTGAAAAGAAAAAATGAGGACTGAGATACAATGTAATGTTTGCTTCTCTCAAATGGAAATAGAGACAAGATATATTTACATGAAACTTTGAAAGAAATTATTCAGCCAAAATCAGCACCATTGTAAAATTCGTAATAGATTTGCAACTAAAATGATGCAGATTTCGTTCTCCAGCTCTGATTACCCAGCATGTTTACGGGATGGCATGTCAGGTTTTCTGAAATGGTTGCAGTGACAGTGGAGTGCCTCATAGCTACAGCTATGCCTTAATTGCTGAAAATTATTATTTGAAGAAAGCCTTAGGAAAATGCATCCTAATGAATAAAGAATATAGAAAATACCTCAGTGAGAAGCCATTCTTGAATTATTAAGTCGAACTCGGCAGAAAATATCCACCATAAAAGATATTCTGTTTTCCCAGCTGGTAAAGACCAAAACTGTGCATGTAAAAGCCTAGTCTGAACCAAGCGAAGATAATTCCTAAAATCCTGCTATGGAAGAAAAATCTGTGATTTCACTTTAGTGTCTCTTCTGGATACCTGTAGCATTCAAATCAGTAATTTCTTCTTCTGATAGTTCTCAGGATTAGACACTGCTTAAGTAAATTCAGCTCTTACTTTTTGAGTTCAACAGAAGATCAGAGTAATGATTTAAGCCTCTTTGGCTTGAGGAAAAACAAAATGGCTTGAAATAAATTTGCGCCTGGGTTTTGCCCAGTTCTCTGATTGAATGTCTTTTTATGTATCTAATCCAGTCCAGAGTATCTTTGTGTTCTCCAAGAAAAATCATCTCGTGTTGTTCCATTAAACTCCCCAATTTTAAGTTATGTCACCATTTCAATGACCTATTAGCTGATGAAAAAAAAAATTCAAAATAAGGATAAGACTCTTACTGTTAGAAAGGCAAATACATGAAACTCAGGACATTTAAGAGTCCTACAGTTCCAACACTGGTCTTCATCTACATTTCAGTGATGTTCATTTAATGCATATCCTTGCAAAAGGATGGGTATAAGAATAATCGGCAGAATACACTGGAAAAAACCCTATAATTTGGATAGCAATTAAGTGTTACTTGATCTTTATCTAAATAACAAAAGGGAAGTGAATGTCTAAAATGTAGACCATGATCAAATAACTAATTTACAATATAGTAATAATGAAAGAAGCAGTTTTGGTAGTGTGACTTTAGCTTTTTTTCCCTTCCTGATTAGGATGACGTTAAAATTATACAATGAGTGATAAGTATTATAATAAATATGATTAAACTATCTATCTCCAACCTAAGTTATTAAAAAAATCTTTTATCCCTTTCCTCCAGCACAAACATTTACTGAAATTCAGAAGTTTCTTTTGTGCAGCATTCTGAAGAGAAAGAAGGGAAATAAGTGTCACTCTATAGTAATTGGAGACCTAGAACTCTTTTGACTGGGGAAACTGTCCTCATTCGTGAAAATCACAAGGTCATTTATATATTATTAGTTTCCAGTATCATTTCTGTCCATCTCTGTCAGTGAACCTGAATTTTCAACGAACTTTAAAACAAAAAATAACCAACCCCAAACTTATTAAGTTATCCCTTCCAGAAAGCTGCCAACTTAGATAATGCATAACCAATTTCTGTCACCTAGAACAACCCACTTTTTTCATTTTTTCACAGATTTATGGTGCTTTAGGTTCCTCAGTGTTTGGGGAAACAAGCAAAGCTTAGAAGCCTCTGATTTGATAAGAGGTTTTGAACAATGTTTTGCTAACTTTTGACAAGATAGCTCAGGGCTAGATCCAATAAAAATGCATTATGCTTCTTCATTGTGAAGCTCTGAAAAATTGATTTTTATATTGGATTGGACCATTGGCTTGTTAAAGAAACCTAACTTGATAACAACACCCTTTAACCCCTTAGGAGCTATCATTTCATGTTAGGAGGACTGAAACAGTGCAGCATATACAAGGAGTATTATCTAGCCTTGTGGGGTCAAGGAGTTATCTAGCAGCACAGCCTTAGTCACGGCACTGAGCACTGGAATAAGAAAGCAGGGCAGAGGGTTCCTCAGGGGACAGAAGAGAAGGAAAGAAATCTTTTCCACTCTAGGATAAAAAGTTATAGCAGAGCTCTTCGGCAGCCACTTAGCAAGGCTAATATTCTCGTTTCCCTATCTATAAAGCCCCATTCTTTCATTATTTTCAATTGCCAGGGATACATAAAATAAATATAGACAGGGATGAACCTGTCTAATGTAGCTCACTACATTCCTCTCTTCGGTTTGGTAGTCAATATTTGTTATAGCTTTCTGCTCAGACCACTTGAGTACTCTTAATCCACTTGAAAAGGCTTGTTTGCTTTATGTTATGCTGAGATCACAATTTCACAGAACACTGCTCCTGGCCCAACCTTCACATAAATAATACCGTTTTAAATCCATAAATATGTTCTCATCAAGACTTCACTCGTCATCCAGATTGATTTAATATAATTCCTCAATATGTACTTTCTTGAAATCTGATTCCCTTGAAATGCACATTGCAAGGAAAGTGTAATGGTAAGAAACAGTGGGCAGACTCATGTATTTGGTGATGTAAACTCAAAAGTAAGAAGAGGATGATTGATTCATTTTTACCTTATAAATAGTTTTGAGATCAATTTTCTAATACAATGTTCAATGTATTTATTATCAATGTATTTATAATACAAGGTATTTCTACTGTTAAAAATCACTTAGGAGTGGGGTAGCCCCTTGCTTTGAAGAATTTATGGCTCAGTGAGAAGATGTGAAGAGATATGTCTGCTTTTTTTCTCTCTCTGAATAGCTTGGCCAACCCAAATAAAGATGGAAAAATGGGCTTCTGATAGTTAAATTCCTTCTGAGCTTTATTTTTAGAAAATATGTTATGTTTGAGCTTTCCTGGGGAGGCAGGGGATAGACAAGGCAAGGAAGACTTGCCCTAGGCATAAACAGCATTTACATTCTTGATTTTTAGAACATTCATTTTAAGATTATACATGAGGCGGCAACTCTGAATTGCATATGAAAAATTTTTAAATTATTTCCAGTAGTATAGCTAGCAAATATACTACAACACAAAACATTTTGCTTCTCCATTTTAAATATAGTTTACCATGAATTTTCAAGCAAACAAGTGTGGGAAATTTCTTTGTCCTCAGTACTGGAGCAACACAGCAGGCTAAATGGCAAAACATGGGAATATCGCACTTTGGCAAACTGTCTCCTGCCTCTATTCGCTATAATACAGAGAGAGAAGAAAATTAGTCCAGCCTGCCTGACCGCCAGAGAGGCTGCAGCTTTCCTGGCTGGCTGGTCTGTTGCATACATTTCTTAATGCAAAGGCTGTCAGGCAGGATAGGTCCAAACAAGGAAGGGCACAGACATGCTTCTTTCTCAAGCACCTGGTTACCACTCACAAGAGTGTGGACACAGACATGCTTTGCCTTGCAGGGATGAAGAGAGCAACAAGAGCTGGATGCTTAATGAAAGTGAATACAGCTGCTGCTGTCCCTGTATAGCTGTTCTGCTGTGGCCTAAAAGCCAAGGCATTCAACAGGGAGGGGGAAAAAAGAAAGCAACTCTTGGATACACAGATGCAAAACTTGCAGATTTAAATGACTAAAATCAGTGGAACAATATCTGTTGTTCCAGTTTTATTCAAATCTTATCTGCTTTGCATTCACTCTGTATTTTGAGTATGCAGAGAATGTTTTACAACGTATGTAAACTCATACAGATCATGCAAGGCAGAAGTACAATGTTGTCTTTGAAGAAATTAAACTTTCATTACAGTTAATTTTAAACTCATATGCTAAAATGAATTTATATTTTATGGTAAATTAAGAGAAAGAGATTCTATTCCTTTTGAGACTAGATGTGATCTTTCTCAAATTCATTTGCCGCAGAAACATTATTTCACATTCAGTGTAATTCTATCAGGTATGCTATACTTGGGCATAATAGCTGGGAGAGCACAAGAAAACAACTCATGAATCTTTTGTAAATTATGTTTATCCTTTCTCTGAGAGCTACATGGATCTTGCCTGCCCTCAGCTGGATTTATGAAGGGTTCATTGAAAAGTGGTGGTGAGAAATGTATTTGAAAACCAACAATATATCATGTTGTATAAGAAATAATCTTTTCAGTCTCACCAATGGCATTGTGTTATAGCTAACAGAGAACAGAGTACTTCAGGGAATTTCTGAAGATGAAAAAAGACACAGTACGAGAAAAAATGAAAATGAAGAAGGGTCAAACAAAATGTTTGACTAAACAACCCAGCAAAAGAACAGACTTTCTGGTCCTAACTGTGCATGGGACAAAAAATACCTTCATTTCAACTGAGCCAAATTTTGCTGTCTTCTGGATATATGAGGTTTCCTTCAGCCCCGGAAAAGAAAAATCTCTATAGAATTTACAGAGCACTTTGTGAAGCAGCAGTGGTCAGAGCCGTTCTGTTAAAAAATACATTCACTGGGCAACATCCAGAAAAGCAATCAAAGACTATATGTTCTTCTGTGTTAAATACATTTTTCAAAAGATCTGAGAATAAACAGAAAAAAGGCCCAGCTAAACTGTAGCGATAATTGCCTGTTTTGTAATAAAAAATACCAGTTGCCAAGATGGTCAAACTGATACTCAAAAATTAATGAGTCAGCCTTGTACTCCTTATATTTTCTCTCCTTCCCACATCCCATTCCTTGTTATCCTATGAAAAAGTCATGAGTTGATGAAGAGTGGGATTAGGAGAAGAAAACAACAAATAAATCCAAAGCCAATTATAGGTTTCATCAAATCCTTGTAGATTACTCACTCTCCCCCCTCCACTACTGGGTATGTTTCTGACATCATTCTCCAAATGATGTAAAAGGTGATGTATTGCTACTCCTCTTACAAAGTCTTCCCCTGATGTTTTCTAGTTGAATAAAGTACTTAATGAAACAGAGAACTGATCTCAGATCTTTTGAGATCCTATGCCTCTGAAAACTTTTTCAGTGATATTGGATTTATTTATCTTGTTAAAGGTGTCACCAAAGGTCAGGCTGCTATATGAAAAAACAGTTAAATTATGAAAACCATAATTTTGTTGTTACATTAGTAATGCCACTGTCTCTTCCCTCTTCCTTCCTCTCCTGCCCATCTGAGATGAAAGAGACAAGGATGCTCTGATATACCTGTCTTTCCCATCCAGTATTTGGAAACATAATCCCTTTCTGCAACTTATCTTAGGCATCAATACCTGCTTACTTGCAAAACTCTCATGATATTTCATCACGACAGCTCCCCACAGTTTCCCAGAGCACATATGGTGGATTGATCGCATGTCACATAAAAGCAAGAACACCACCTAAGAACTCCTTAGGTCCATCAGAAAGGTATCATGTTGGCTGAAGTAAAAAGAAAGAAAATCACATGCTAATAAAGTCTTGGTCACATCAAATCTCAAACATCTTAATTTATCTCTTAATATATACTTAGAAAAAAGGAACAAAACGAGCAGTGGAATACAATGAAAAACTACCATTTACAGGATGCCAGCATGCTTCCTTATTTCACCAGAAGATATGCTGGGGTCATGAGGAATATTTTTATCCTGTTAAACTATACTAAAGTTATTTCTTATCTTTCCAGAGGTTGTGCTGTCATCAGGATTCCAACAGAACCATGAATGAATAGAAGTACGCTTTTAATTTTTCTGCCTTTCTGCAAAGGCAAGATGAAGATCTTTTTCTTTCTGCTTCTGTAAATTCCAAGGTATCTACACTATCAATATTATTAGCTACTTTTCTGACATTCTGTTGAGATGTTCAAGAAAAGGTTACAAATTAGATTTCAATTATGAGAACATCAAGTAAGGCACACTAAGGAAACCCTTTCACAGACCCACAGAATCACAGAACTCAAGAATCACGAAATGGGTCAGGTTGGAAGGGACCACAGCGGGTCACGCAGTCCAGCCTCCCTCCTGAAGCACATGGCAGTCATCCTAGAGCACACGGCACAGAATTATGTCCAGACAGTTTACTTTAAACAAGGAAGTAGCAAATCTTGCCTGAACAAGTGCTCTTTCTGGCCCTACATGCTCAAAAGAAGAAGCATCCAAACTACCCGAATACACTACTACAACAGTGGAATAAGAAGCCAAAGCCAAGAAATCATCAGACCCCAGTCTAACTGATTCCTCTGAATAAAATTTCAAAGATAAAGAGATAGTCTTTGAAGACCAAGAGGACTTCATCAGTACAAAATCACAAACACTTGTTCCCATGAAAGAAGCTGCATCATTCCTGCCACACAAAGAAGTGCAAGTGCAATTTTATGAAAGTGGTGTGTAGCTGTTTATGAACACATAGCACTACTTAAAAGTTGCCACTGTTGTCTACACATGAACATTTTCAGTATTTTTCATGCTAAGAGGCACGCACAAGAACAGAATCTAGGAACAAGGACAATGTCATATCCAACTTTCTTCTCAGAGGTGTTCCGTTTTTATTTTCCTTTGGGAAGCCAAGAGAGACAAATGTGAAATCAATGTAGATAAGCCATTTGGTGCAAGATCAGAATAGTCCCCATAGGACAGCTGCACATGTCCTCTACTGACTGGAGGTGAACTTCCCCACAGGTTACCCAAGAAGACTCACTTGCAGAGATCATTTAACCTTTACATCAACAAATGCAGGAATCATCACTGATTGAAAGATTTTTTGCATAACCGTCATAAAAACCAGAGACATTGATAAACCCAGGCCTCATGAGCTTTGCCTACCCCCAACTTGCACACATTCAAGATGCAGAGACAGTTACTTCTTAAATATATGCAGTCCTAGAAATGGGAAGATGTACTCAAAAGTCAACAACTGGTGGTAGAGAAGGCTGTTCAGCTACTCACTGAAGTCATCAGGTACTCGGGAAACAGGACATTTGGAAGCAAAATATTTTACATTGTTTTTTTCTTTAAACTTTGATTCACTAAGATTCTGAGTCTTCCTAATTTTCAAACATGCCTAGTATCTTTATACTTAACATGTTGCATTCAAGGCATTTATGTGAAACAAACTATTATTGAAATATCTGAACACTGTGATACATCTTACTGTGGTCTTTAAATATAAATGGAGCAAGAAGTACTTTGCTTTTATGTTGCATCATCAGCTGAAGATAGAAGGCTTCACTTAATTTGTGTGGTGCTTCTTTTTCCTACCAAATGTAATGCCATCACCACAGAAGCATTAAATGTTGCATGGCAACTTTTAGTGAAGCAGCTTGGATTTCACTAAGTCAGTAAAAGTCCATTCAATACCAACAAACCCATACAATATGTATGGCCTCTAATTGCATTCTTTGGGATAACTTGTCTGCTGAGTTTTGCAGAAAGCAACTGCGCAGGAAATAATTAAAAAGCTTAAATACATACAAAAATCCATTGCAAAGGATTGAACTCTTGGTGCTTGGCCTTGTGCAATTGATTATTCTACTGGAACTCAGTGGAAGACACCGTGTTTGAGTAAGTAATCTTGGACAAGCCACTACTGGGCCTTGTACTGAGGCTGTAAGGAGCCCATAGATTAGCATGAGCAGGCACTGTAAGGGAACTCGCTGACATGTCCCATGCCAGCCCCTGACGCTACTGGTGTTATAGCAGAGAGAGTGTCCAGTCTATCAGGAGACGATACATGGGTTGGATTTTTACATAAGATAAAAGGCACCACAGCATTGGAGGGGGGAGGTACCCCTCTATGGTTTGCACCTGTGCAGAATGCCATGGGAAAATCTATCCAGGACCTGCTTGATGCCGCATGGAAACAAGGTTCCTAGCATCTGAAGGGATAGAACATTTACTCTCAATCTGTATGCCTCTTTTTATTCTGTTTTATTAAGATAGCTATTTTATTAAGCTGTTTGTTGCCAAACCTTTCTCATAGAGATTCTGAAAGAATCCTCTCACCACTATCAATACTCACGCAGAGCAGTTTTCTTTTGATTTGTGACAGAATACAATTATGCAATAATATAATGGCTTATGCTATGTCACCTTAAGCTAAAAACTTATTATAAGACATATATATTATTTAGTAGTATACATCTTTGCATTGAGAGGCATTAAGTAACTATGTGAAGCTACTGTGGCAGAGAATGATTACAGGAAGTCCACATGGATATCTAAAATGCAGTACAAGCACAGCTTGCCTCTATAAAAGCCCTGGAGTGGAGGCACAAAGTGTTGTAAGAGCTGGTACCTCCTAGGAGCAGTCCAGCTCTGCTCACCAGGACCCCACCCCTAAATTTTCCTCAAATACCTTGCTTTTATTGATGGCTTTCTCTCCAGACAAGTGTCCACCTTAAGCCTGCTGTACTGTTTGATCCTATGTCTCCTGCCTAAAATCATCATCTTTCTGCAGCCTTCCTTCTGCCCTCTGATCTGGCCAGCAGGTTTTCCCTCTCTAGCTTATAACTTAAGTAGTGCTCTTCAGCACCTGCAGCCCATCAGTGGCCATTTCCAAGTAAAACACCCTTCTTCTAGGGTTCTTGATCCTGAAGAGTTTCCAATCTCATTGCAAACAACACAGGTGTTACTCTTACAGCTTTTTAGCAGACTTTAGTACGTTGGTTTTTTAGGTGATACACTCAGTAATGGTTCTTTAACATAAAAAAGCATGCAATAAATATCCCAAAAGGAAACATTTTTCAGGTTTAGCTCAGTGCTACTACATTAGTGTCTGATGAACACAAATGCATGCTTCCTCAAGTATAGATTAACACTCTAATATTTTATTTAAACACATACAAGTATGTTTAAATCTTCAAATAAATTTAAGAAATGCAAACCTACACTAGTAAATGAAGGTTACTTCATATTTGAAAAGCCTTGGCAAATTAATCACAGCATAAGCATAAAAGATGAAGAAATACCGTGGTTATAGTCAGATGTAAATTTGAAAATTTGTTAAAGTTATTGACCAGAAATGGTCAAATCCCAGCAGTCACATCTGATATTAGTCAGAATAACAGTGTAGTGAGAAAGATACCAGCTTTGAATGACATTTTACTGCACTTATATACCCATAAAACATAATTGTATTTGACTGATTTGAAAATATTCCTTCATAGCAAGAGAACCATAACTGATGGATGTCATGACCACCTCCAGTACTTGATTATTGTGGCTAGGTCAAGGCTCATTGAAAGTCTGATATAATTTTCCACTCTTTTGCACTAATCATGCAGAATTACTTTTTTTTTTCTTGGTGTTCATATAGTTCTGTTCTGTCACATTTGCACCAGATGCACCATAATTTGATGAGTAGTTCCAATGAAAACAGTGGGAATACTACCCAAAAGGAAACAGGATTTCAGAGCTTAGTCCATGAAAAAACTGTTCTTTAGACTATGGTTACTATGAAACATTTTAGTAAATTAAATGTCGACCAAAAATCCACCAAAGAATAAACTGTCTTGCAAACTGTACCCCCATTCATACTGATAGGGTAGTATTTTGGCTTTACAATGTATACCAGGCCTACAGGACTTCCAAAGTACTAATCTTTTCTCATATCTGTTGTATTGTTGTCCAACCTGAATTTTAATCTTAGAACCCAGGACATGTGAGTTTTAAAACACATTTTCTAGTTTATTTGCTCACTGCATATTGATTTGAAATAGTGAGGCATAATGTATCCATGCCACAATAGCACCACACTTTTCAATAAATGACTATAATATGACTACTATCAGCTGCTATCAAAATTATTGGTACTGATGTTACCAGTGTGTCGTGGTGTTCATGCTTATTTTGTGCTCCACTAGACTGTCTTTTGCATTTCTTTCCAGTCCCTGTCCTTTATATTATGAGGAATAACAAGTTTCAGTCCTTGTCTCCTTGTCTTGCCTCGTCTCTCCTTATCCAGGAGTTTAGTCCTGACCCTAGATTTTAGATCAGATATCTAGGAGATATCAGATCAGTGTAGATGGATAAGGACGATGGAAGGGAGGAGAGACTCAAACACTGCTACGTGCATTCAGAGTCTATCAGCATCACATGACCTTTTGCCTGAATGTATTAATGGTATCTCAGTACTTGGTTATAAAATTATAGTTTATAGCTAATTTGAAACACCTCATTTGATGCTTCTAAAGAAACCATTCTCCATTGCATTCAAAAAAAAAAAATTTTCAGAAAATGGTATAAACCTCAATAGGGAAGAATGAGTGATGAGCAGTGGATGAGAATAAGCTCTGAATGGGCTTGAAATCAGGTACTAGTCAATTCCAGAGGGAATTTTCATGTCTACAGATAATTGATAAATAATGAAAACCACTTCTGCAAATGCATCTTAGCGTATGTAATATTTCTTAACAAGTATTAATTGATTATTAGGACTTTGTCCAGCCTGACATATTTTTTATCTGCCTCTGGATGAACACTGCACAGTTGTCTTTATATGGCTGTGTGTTTTTCTTCCTTGTAAGAAAAAGTAGGTTTTTTTTACAGCATGTATTAAAAGTGAAATTCACAGAGGAAAAAGGAAGAACGCAGAACTTTCTTCATTACTGACTATCCAAGTCAAACAAATATTAATTTAAGTTCTCCATATCTGTGTCCTTTCTGAAGAGTCCATATGATGAGAATAGAAAAAGGAAGATACATAAGAGGTCTCTAAGGGTCTCTTCCAGCTCTCATTTCCCATGAATTTTGTGGGCTGTTTTTGAGATATGGTAAATGAAAGAAGAATAAGGTCAAGAAGCAGTAGCAATGGCATAAACTGAAATAGATAAGAAGGGGCAGTCAAGAGAGATAGAACAGAGTTTCAGTGCCAACCTGTCATTTCAGGCTGAACCACAACAGATTTATTTAGCAATAGCAGTTCTTATAATGGCTATTGGGAAAACAGTTAATGTTTTAGTAACTGCAGGACTAAACCATTAAAAAATAAAGATCTTCACTGAGAGTAAATATGCATCAACAGTAAATTTATGTTATTTGCTCATCAGTTTTAAGTTCTATAGTTACAAATATTTAAAATTGCTTTTTATTTAAAATTTTGGAAGAAGGAAACAGTTCAATATTAGCCTTACATAAAGCTAAGAATTCATAAAAAAAGTAAAATAAAATAAATTGGTATGTCAACAAAACAGAGCAGTGGAAAAATCACTGTGTGCTTCAAGTAAACACACATTACGTGCTTGGTGAGATATTCAGAATAATGAGTACATGCTGACTTGTACAAGAGGCCTACATACTTCAACTTGAATATACTTCACCATAGCTAATGCAAATGAAGAAAAACTATCCTATTTAGGCATAAGGAAAAAAAAAACCAACACACAATCCTAATTCGTTATGTAAACAAGAAGTATGATTTCCCTTCCCAGCAGTGCAGCCATAAATTCCAGCTAAGAAAAATTTGGACTTCAACTGGCCTGAGATGAGAATCAGTCCCAGATGACCTTTTCAGGAGGTAATACAATCTTCTTTTTTACACAAATACAGTTTGAAATATGGATTCTGCTGCTTCCTAGACAACTGTTTGGGAACTGCACTTAGGAGTAACGCTAAGTGAAATTCTGTAGGGAACCTCAGGTCCTGTGACAGTTTTTCTCAGCTGACGCCCTTTAAAAAGGTAGCATAAAGAGGTTGAAGAGGTTTTTGTATGCTAAGTATTTCTTGACATAGTAGTGTTGATATCTATATGACTTGTGTTTAAAGCTGCTCTTGTATTTTTAAAATTTTTTCTCTGTAATTTGCACCTTTTTAATTTTCTCTTTAATGCTTGCTACTCCTTCCTACTGCAGATGTCTTCTTTCCTGGCCTCCTCATGCTCTATATATTTAGATTTTAAGGACACTAGACTTCTCAAATATTTCTGTAATGATATTTTAAGATTTAGCTGTATAAAGGGAAGATATTTTGGTGTTCTTGGTTGTTAAAATCTTGTTTTGACAGACTTCCATCACATACACAAAGCAGATTAAACTAGACAGAAGAGTGAAAAGAAGGCAGGTACAAGCTAAACCAGGCAGATGAAAAAGGACTAATTTAATAGACTTTCAGTAATCTCTAGTGCTTCATCTCTTCCCGAGTAGAGAAGAGACTAATGGACCTATGAAGCATCACCAAAAAATGCAAAATTCAAACTCCTTTACTATAAAATGCTTTGATGGAGATATCCATACAATACTAACATGAAATTTTCTGTATCATTTATTCATTTCTACGGCATTTATTTTTAGGCGACTGACAAGATTTAAAAAATTGTATTGGTTTCTGTTTTTACCAGTATTTCTTTAAAATGTAGGCCTTCAAAATAATTTGACTTGCTTCTGTTGACTATGCAAAAGGGTGCCAAACATGAATCTCAAATAACCTTGGAAACGTCACAAAAGTAAAAAGGAAATAAGATATTTTTAAAAGCTGTATGTTGAAAACAGTACCAACAAATCAATGACAGCTAAATCGAGCAAATAAAATCTTTGTCTTTTCATTTACTCAGTGTTTTTCAATCTGATATCTGACAATGCTGTAAGATGCATAACAGTGAAGGAGGAAAGGCAGAGTTTTTAAGAGAAAAGCTTCTCAGGGTGTTTGAAACAAATGAGGAAAAAAACCTTGAAAGTTTGAATTTACAGTCTAGGCATATACACTATTCCTTTGAGCCAATTCTAGAATCTTGAATGTACTTATTTGCTGTAATGACTCTAGTCAACAATACAAGAATTCAAAGTTCTTAATCCTATTCTAATTTGCAGGGTTGCTTTTTCATCAGTCAATTATATAAACTGAATTTGGAATATTAATATATTTTCTACCCAGCAGCTTCCCTTGCCAAAAATCTCTGCCTAATATCAAGGCAGATACTCCTTTTATAAAATCATCTGAATTAGATCCTTAACAATACCCAGCACTACACTCTGCAGCCAACAATGCTTTGTTGCTATCCAGCTCTGGTGGTGTTATAGTTCCTTAAGTAGCTCAGATTCAACTACTTACTAACGAGAAAGGCCTGGGGCTGTCATGCATCTTGCAAAGAATTTTGATCTTGTAGGAAGCTCTAGATACCCTAGGTGATTAGATTCTTAATATAGACCTCTACACTGCACGGTTTCAGGTGAAAAATGTTTTGTAAGCACATTTTTCTCCAAACAGTGAATACCTAATGCAAATAGGCATGAGCTGGCTGCAGCCAGGCCAGCGATTAGAGGTTCAACCAGGATATAAAAGCTGCAAGTTCACATCACCCTTTCAATGCTTGGTTAATTATTTATATAAAGTGGAAGAGTTCCAACAAGAAAGAAAACAGGTGCTCAAGCTAAAACACTCAATTGTTTAATGACGAGGATTCCTAGAGGATATAGATTGCCTTTCCTGAATTGAATTCAACAGAATGGGGATTTGAATTCAGGCCAATGCTGTAATTGCTAAGATAATGCATTTCTAGGATAAGTGAAGTTTTGGGGCTTTTTAAAATTTCATTTCACATACAAAAATTAAACATATAATTGTGTGAGAAGTTTGTTTTCACAGGACCACAAGATAAGAAAGATCCTTATACAATCATAGAACCATTTAGGTTGGAAAAAGCCTCCAAAATTGTTGAGTCCAACCTTCAACCGAACACCACCTTGTCAACTAGACCAGAGCACTAAATGCCAAACCTGGTCATTTCCTGAACACCTTAAGGATGGTGATTCCACCGCCTGGGCAGCTCGTTCCATTGCTCAACCACTCCTTTCATGAAGAAATTCTTCCTAATGTCCAACCCAAACCTGCCCTGGTGCAACTTGAGGTCATAGCCTCTTGTCCGGTCACTTGTTGCGTGGGGAAGAGGCCAATCCCCACATGGTACAACCTCCTCTCAGGCAGTTGTAGAGAGCAATAGGGTCTCACCCAAGTCTCCTGCAGGTTAAACAACCCCAGCTCTTTCAGCTATTCCTCATGTAATTTACTCTCTAGACTCTTCAGCTCCATTGCCCTTCTCTGGACAAAATCTAGCACCTCAATGTCTTTCTTGAACTGAGGAGCCCAAAATTGAACACAGGACTTGAGGTGCAGCCTCACCAGTGCTGAGTACAAGGGAACAATCACTTCACTGGTCCTGCTGGCCACACAGTTTTTGATACAAGCCAGGATGCCATTGGCCTTCTTGGCCACCTGGGCACACACTGGCTCATGTTCAGCTAACTGCCAGCCAGCGCACCCGGGTCCTTTTCTGCTGGGTCATTCTGCTTATCTCTATCAGTGGGCCACTGCCTTTGAACACTTCAGATTTTTAATTTTTCAAAGAAAAAGGAAACGAAAAAGAATTCAGCAATCCCTAGTCTGGGAACCATCAGCAAAAACTTTCTATCCAATCATTTTGATAGCCCCTTCATCACGTGAGTAACTCTGCCTGTGCATTTTCGGGGAAGGCATCTAACCAAAGTCTGGAGACCCTCTAAAGCACTTTGGAGTGTTTGAATGGTACCTAAGGACCAGCAGTCATAGCATAGCATAGCATAGCATAGCACAGCATAACATAGCGTAGCATAGCATAGCATAACACAGGATAGAATATTTCTGTTGGAAAGGACAAACAATGATCATCTAGTCCAACTTCCTGACCACTTCAGGACTGACCAGAAGTTCAAGCATGTTATTAACAGCATTGTCTAAATGCCTCTTAAATACTGAGAGGCTTGGGACACCACCTCTCTAGGAAGGTTGAGTGTTTGACCACCCTCCCAGTAAAGAAATACTTCCTAACATCTAGTCTAAACCTCCCCCAGTGCAGCTTCCAACTGTTCCCACATGTTGTCTCACTGGATCTCATGGAGAAGAGCAGCTATGTTCAGACCAAAGTGACCCCTGAAGTCTCTCCGTTTAATCGTATGATAAAGGAGACAGATCCTGGCCTCTTCTGCCACTGGGGCATTTGCACAATTATATGGGGATGATCTTGCTTTATTCTTTTGCAAATAGCTGGGACATCAGTCTTTAGACAAGGTTTCCATTATTTTTAAGGCTCTCATACATACAGGAGAAGACAAATGCACACAACACAGTCCAGGGAATTTCAGAACATTCCATATCCCAGATAATGTCATAGCCAAACTTGGAAGAAACACTGAGTACCATGATTCCTCTGCTTGCAAATAACATTTCTTTGATAACAGACTGTGATGTAATGTTTCTGTCATAAGTTATATCCTAAATGAATGATCACATTATTTTAATCAGCGTTACTTAGAGATTTCTAGATTTATGCAATATGGCTGTAGAACATAATTTTGGAATTTAGAAAAAAATTAGTGAATGCCATATTTGTTCTTGAATTCACAGTTGTCAATGCCACCATCAACATTTAACAATTTCTGTCAGGGAAAACTAAATCTAGCTAGCTTTTGAATTTGTCAAAAGGAAAACAACATCCATGATACCAATATGTTTTGACAAGAATTTAGACAACTATATGAACATCTCAGAAGAAATGTCAATCATGCCAAGAAAAAGTCAAGAGATTTAAACTACTATGGCTGGCTTTGTGCATTTTTAAAATAATTGCTAATATTTAATAAATGTACTTTAAAAATAATTAATTAAAGCATTCTCTCTCCTTCCCCAATTAGAATAAATACTTTAGGTCCACTAGAGTCAGAAAAAAAATCTTATTCTTTTTACATGGATCAGAAGAAGCATCTCAGACAACAGCTCTGTCAGAGGTACTAGTTACTGATGATGCAAGTCATATACATTCACTATAGTATCTCTTAAGGAAGTTTGAGTAATCTTGTTTTGCTATTTATAGTTATATAATTACATTTACTACTTGAGTGCAGGGTCATGTACAACAAGAGAATGAAAATAAATGTATTTCTTCATTTTCAATTTCAGTGTATCATGATGGATAAGATCCAGGATAAGATTCTGAAGAGCCAGGCTACCATTAAATATTTGATGACTGTTAGGTGCCAAGTTATTTTTTGCGATTCATGGCACTGTTTCCGCATATAAAAATAAGTAAAAGAACATTAACTTTCTAACTTTCTTTGTAAAATACTTGTGGTGAAAAGTTATATGCAACAATAAAATAGTTTAAAGGCAGAGAGAGAAAAACACATTTGAGTGGTAATCCAGGCACCCCTGACTCCAGTGGTGAACTATTCCACCTTTTTTTTTTTCCATTCTGTGAAGTAACAAGCACTACCACTTGTTTACAAGGTTGTCAAAATATCTTTTTGTATTGATGCTCAATTGTGAGACAAACGTTTAAAAGAAATATGCAGACTCCATGAGGATGCACTCACTGACATGTTCTTAGAAGAACTTATTTCAAAAGCAGATCCCTTCTAAGGTAAAAAGTCAAAAGTAAGCAGAGTTTAGACTGATCTGGAAATTCTCTGCTGCTAAAGAGAAAAGTTAGATATAGTTAATTTAAAAATTAAATACCACTTGCAATACTGTATGGCATATACAGTCTTCAGTATTTATCTGTGAGACAGAAACACAGAGGGAGGATGCAATACTCCTTTAAATAATGAGATTTACTTCATTAGGGAAGGATTTTAGGTACTTATGACCTGAGTAAGAGGTACTAAATGATCCTAATCTGTTTGGCATTCTGCTAACATACAGACCTCATACATTTTCATCTGTATGTCCTTCCTGTTTCAAAATATTTCTTCTTTAGAAAGAGCTGGACTTCGTTCCACAGAACTTGGTACCAATCATTATCTCTTGGATCAAGGTGGTCATTATTATCCATGTGAATTGACAAATGAATATTCCTCATATTATAATATGAAAACACGGAAGGAAAGCCCCTGGGTTGGTATCATTTTATAACTGCTGAAGGCATTAACTCCACCAAGTTCACATTTGATAAAAATTCAGAAAAGTGAAATTTTCCTGAGCTGGCTTTATTTTACATCTCATGTTCTCTAAATATTCTCTAATGATTTTAAAGTAAGTATAGGACACACAGTCTTGGTAAAATGTGAGAAAAGATCAGGTCTAATTAATATTTTCTCTTAAAGGGACCTATTCTCTATCAAAATTTGTTACACTGCCTTATGTAGCCAGTAGTCTACAATAAGGAGAGTAATAATGTTTTCTTGTATTACTGTTGTGAGGATAAACTAAATAATTTCTACATGTATGTAATATTTTGTGCAGTAACATAATATCCAGCTCATAATTACATTATTACTGCATAATGTATTTATTATGTAAACTTTATTATTACAGCTCTCACAGAATTCGGCAAATATATGTACTTTTATAATATTTTCCTAGTTCCTTTCATCCACCTCTTCATAAAGGTGGCAGATTCTGAGGAACTCAGTGGTACTTTAAAGGGTTTACCACATTCTAGTTTTGATCATGATTAATGTGAGCAATTCAAATCCATGTTCTATAAAGACAAAAATGTTATCCATTGCTCTAAACGTGATACACTGAATTACAATCTCCCAGCAATAAAACATTTTCAAATAAATCCTAGCTTATGTTTATTACTACAAGTGAGTGATACTAAGAATATTTTCAGACTCATTATATTAAAATGTTTTCAAACATAGGCTACTTTTCAAAAAAATAAAATTTATATAAATGATATCTTGAACTGAGTACAATTATGCTATTTTGCATCATCTTTGAGAAGGATGCTTGCATCGCCATATCATAAAGTAACCATACTCCAGTTTTCTGGGTTGCTTTTGTCCTGTTACTGCCAGTAATGTATGTGCCTCAAAGTGGAAGAAAACTGCTTTGTCTGCATATCCTCCTGAGCTGTAGCTGCTGTATTTCATCCTGCAGGACCAAGTCGTGACTATGCCTTTTTTAGCTGACCCATTGCCCTCATGCATTCAAAGTGTAACTGGGGAGCAAAAAAAACAAAACCAAAAATCCAGTCATTCAAACAAAAAAAAGTTTTGCTGTATATCTGTATTGCTGAAAACCCCACAGATTTAGAGAGAAGGCAGTAAGCTATTCTGTTGCCCTTGTCTCATCAACAGAACCACGTGGGCCACAACATCAGGAGCTAACTGGCTAGAAAACTGGCTCAAAGCAGGTGCTATCTTGAGGATAGTTCTGCATTCAGTAGAAACTTGCCTTGCTTTATCAAAAGACGTGCGTTTATCCCACTGCAGATTTTTGTGAAAGCTGCCCAGAAGCAAGCAAGAAAGTATCCTGCAAGACAGTTGCCGTATACACCAGATTCCCTTCATCTGGGTACAAGGACATTTTCATGGCTTACTGAGTGTCCAATGTGCCTTTTAACTCAGTCTGTACCATCAATATATATTAGAAGTCAATATTAAAGATAAACCAACATCAAAAGCAAATTTAAGTTTGAATTAAAATTGTGTTGTTTTGCATTGCTCCTGCTTGTGGTTTGTACAAAATCTGCCAAATCTGCGAAAAATTCTAGGCACACCAGTGACTCTGTTAATAACAAGTGTTCTGGAAAGTATATCAAATTTTCTGACTAGCAATGACATTTTTAAATGAAAGAGGGCTAAGAGTTAAGGTCGGTCATCCTTCCTGCCGTAAGATAACACCATGGGAAGCATGTCCATGTCTCTGCTATTGGCAATGGTACACATATGTTTTAACATTCACGGTCAATGCTTGCAGTCAGATATTTGGGACTTAACATACTCGTAACAACGACAGCATATACCATCTGCTGCAGGTGTACACTTCAAAATATCGCTCTACTACACACAGATTTTGTAAATATTCGTCTCAAGGTGAGTCGCATTTTCATTTCTACTTTGCATATCAAACTACATATTTTACTTAGGTTAGACATGTTTTGTTATTTGAAAGACTCAACAAGAGGCTTTTAGGGATAACTCTTAGTTACAGAGGGAAATTCTCTGTTGTCTGTGGAAACAGCATGCAAAGTGACCTACGTTATTCTGGTAACTCAGTGTGTGCCACCATTGCCATTTGCCCAGAGAAGCTGTGGATGCCCCATCCCTGGAAGTATTCAAGGCCAGTTTGCATGGGGCTCTGAGCAATCTTTTCTAGTGAATGGCATCTCTACCCATAGCTGAGGGGATGGAATTAGAGGATCTTTAAGGTCTCTTCCAACCCAAACCTTTCTGTGATTCTATGATCTAAATGCACTGGATGAGATCACTGAACAGGTGGTTACACTATGGATTTAGTCTTACCTGCGTAATTATTGTTTGTTGCATTATCTTCAGCATTTTCTTAGAAATTTTTACAGTCCAGAAGCATTGGGGCTGACTGGTAGGTGCCAGCAGCTGCAAAAATTCATATCAAAGATTACAGGACCTCCCTTCAGGGCTAGGATAGCCATGTGGCTAATGCTACTAGATTTATTATTAGAAATAGTCACAGGTGTTTTACGTATTACTTGTAGTATTATATTCCCTTTTTCAAGTAGTTTTTTGTTAAAGCTACTTCATATACATATGCATGACTTTTTTACTAACTGGAAGAAACATCCTAGAAATTGAAGTTGATAATGCGTTTGTTTCCTGAAGCATTGATTTTTCTGTTATGCTAAAATGCAAGATATTGATTTGTAGAGTTTCCTCTCAATATTCAAATACATCTATATATTCCAATGGCATGTTTGGTCTATATTTTACATTGGTCTGTGAGCTTTCTCATGCATTCATGTTGATCATCTTGTAATTGTTTTCTTCTGGATATTTGCAACTTCTGTAGTTGCTATTAGAGGGAATCTTTCTTTACTGTATTTGTGATAAAAGTTATCTTGTTTTGTGTAAAAGCATTTTGCCCTAACCTTTTCTGGGCAGTGATTCTGCTTTCATTCTCTCTGAACACCTTCATGACATATTTGGATAAACAACTATAGTGAGCGCAGAAGTGTGGTGCTCACTGCCTTGCAGTTCTTTGTTAGGAGAGATGCCAAAAATTTCTATACTAGCTTTGTTTTTGCATAGAATCGTTAGAGTTGCAAAAGACCTCTAAGATCATCAAGTCCAACTGCTAAAGGAGCACAGTGTTCAGTACTAAACCACTAAACTACCACCCAAGTGCCACAGCTACACAGTTTTTGAACACTGCCAGGGATGGTGACTCCACCATTTTCTGGGCAGCCTGTTCCAATGTCTGACCACTCTTTCACCAAAGGACTTTTTTATAATATCAAATCTAAACCTCCCTTGGTGCTTCTTG
Source organism: Eulacestoma nigropectus (assembly GCA_013397775.1). NCBI lineage: Eukaryota > Metazoa > Chordata > Aves > Passeriformes > Eulacestoma > Eulacestoma nigropectus. The sequence continues at coordinate 164,188 of VZTE01005145.1, forward strand.
AAGCCACTTCCTCTTATCCTATCGCTCGTTACTTAGGAGAAGAGACTGACACTCATCTTGCTCCTGCCTCCTTTCAGGCAGTTGTAGAGAGTGATAAGGTCTCCCCTGAGCTTCCTTTCTTCCATGCTAAACAAATCCAGCTCCCTCAGCAGCTCCTCATAAGCTTTGTGCCTTAGACCTTTCACCAGCTGCACTGCCCTTCTCTGGACTGACTCCAGCACCTCAATGTTTTTCTTGTAGTGAGGGGCCCAAAACTGAACACAGAACTAGAGATGCAGCCTCACCAGTGCCGAGTACAGGGGAAAAGCATTCTTTTAATTGTAAAATATTAATGATGAGACCAAGGCTTCTCCTGTTCCCTGTTGCTGTTCTAGTGTCAATATGATTGGCTGCATGCTCTGTGGTATTCTAATACAGACACCCGATTTTCCAATTGTGAACACAATTAATTTCTCATACTGTTTAAATGTAGTGTAATATATATTATAGTCCCCATTTTGATTAAGTCTTCCAGAATTCACGTAACAGTCAGTATCACATTGCACATTTCCTCAGCTCCTCTGTGAACCAGTTCAGCTAATGCTTTTGCAAAGAAATTGGTTAATTGGTGAGCCTAAAAAAAAAACTGCAAGCAAGAGAGCTTAATAACCCACAGACATTTACAAAGGCTTACATAAACACCAAACTTTGAAAAACAGCTAAAATATAAGTGGTTTTTAATGGCAAAGAGTATATGGCACTTTGTGAAGTACAATTAGTCAACTCAACTGTAGAAAATACTGATACTTTCAGAGAAGAAAATTGAGGTTGAGCAAGATGTAGATTCTTCTTCCTAATGCTCTTTGAAATTCCCTAGGAAGTGTTTAACTAATAATGTATGGTGGGTTTAATAGTTGGTCTACTCCTTTAAAATGTTATTATAAACAAAAACCTGCAAAGCATTAAAATAGGACTAAAAATTGAATGTTAAAATCCCAGCTTTTAGACTGAGTTGAACTTTTTGAAGAATGATCCTTCCTTGACACCGACACACAAATTTTTTTTTTGTGTACCAGCTGGATTTCATTGCCATAGGAAAACTGTCTACCTCAAAGGCAAATTCAAGGATGAGTCATTCAGATCTTTAACAAGAAACACAGATGGAAAAATGCCACAGCTGCACAGAGCTGGAAGCAGAAAAGTGCATGACCTTAATGAATATGCTTTTACATTTGACAGATTCCGTCAGAGAACTTGCAGTAGCTGCAGAATCCCATGGCACCATAAAAACATTTCTGCATTGTTTTATCCCACTGTTGCAAGGAAAAATGCGTGATTAGAAATATAACATGGAAACCACTTTTTATCCTTATTGCCTGGATCTGATATGTTCCTGGAATAAAAATTCAATATAGAAGTGCAACAGCCATAAAAATGCATGTAAAATTTCCTTTTTATCCATGTTTTTATTATCTTCCACGACTTCTGCATTCCAAAATATTTTCTTTTATCTCTTCTTTGTTTTCTTTCCTCATCTCCAATCTTTGCAAATCTTTTCTCGTCTTCCAAGGAATCTTCTCTCTTTCTTTGACACATCTGCTGAAGTTCAACAAGGAAGAATATACATCTGAGATGCAATAACCTTGTGCAGCAATCCATGCCAGAGGGTTATTAGAGACAAAGCAGCCTTTCAGAAAAGTATCTAATGTGTGCAGGATCCATGGCCAGGCCAAAATCTCTAGCCCTTATGTATCCCAGGGCAGGAACAATGTCTGAGAGCGCCTCATCTTCAGAGAGGACAACTCTTACATCAACATTCTGGATATGCATCTTAAGAGGTGGGCTGGCAATAAGCAGGGAAAAGCTGTTATTTCAGAAAAGGCCACGACAAATTCAGTTCAGATTCCTACTTATTAGTTGTATTCAAAAATGTTCTATTACTAAATAGAACAGCCTATTACTAAAGAAAGCATTTAACGCTCTAAATCACTCCCACTGTTAAACCAAAAAGAGTAACACTCTCTTCCCTCCATGTATAATGTATTACAATGAGCAGAATCAGAGAAGAATAGTGGGTGCAGATGCTTTTTTCTACCCACATAAAACAAAATATAGAATTTCCTGTGCATAGACTGTAGTGGAGAGCAAGTAAATATTTGATTGGACACTGCTTAAGAATGATCTAAAAATGAAAGAGGAAGGGCAAAAAAGGTATTGTAGACCCTCTGAGCAGTTTTCTTAAGAGTTCAGGGACTGAAACCTTAAACGTGGCTACATAGATAAGACCCTAATCTTCAAGCGTAACCTTTTCTTCCCAACATCAGTTGTTCTGTACTCAATTAGGCAATGACATTCTAAAGAATCATTTGTCCTGTTCAGTAATACAGCTTTCTTATATACAGAAGAAATGTTAGCCACAAGTATCAATAGATCTCTTTTATTCAGAGGCACACAGCCATAAATCACTTACTGGAATATCAGAGCTGATGATACTGGTAAGACAAGCCAAATGCTGAAAGCTCTGCTGTTTATTGAATAGAGAAATCAGATTGATATATACTATGGGTCAGTTTTGGCAAAAGAAAGATCCTGTAATGTTCCATCCCCTCTATTTCTCTTATCAAAATACTTTTATTTTATTCTCACCAGCTAGACGTTACTCTATTTTCAATTCCTGACTTGTTTCTCTGACTTTCTGCTGTTTAAACAGCCTTGATTTTGCATAGCTTCTCATGCTAAATCACTGTTTAAAGCTGTTTGATCCCTAACTCTGATCACACCCCATGAGGAACATCCAGAAGTTATTTCTTCCACAATATAACTAACACAGTTTAGAGATCCTATTGGAGCTGTTATTTAAAGGAGCTATCCATTTATGACCTGATCTAAGTAAAGTTTCTCTAATAGAAGTTGCTAAGATAGGAGATAATTGTGGAAGAACATGGAAAAGATATAGAGTCATAGCGTAAAAATATTTACATAAGATCAAACGTACCTGTAAGGCAACAACACTGAAATCAGTAGTTTGCACCACATGATGAATTCAGTCCTGACATATTCTATTAATAAAGACAGTTTCATGGCAATACAACTACAAGATATAATCCTATAGTCTTCCTACAAGTTACTTGTATTCACTAGAAAGACTGGTAGAGGGGAGGTCTCTTGCAAGGGAAGATAAAATATGGATTTCCAGGTCACAGCCAGGATTCTAGGTATTTCTGAAAATCAAATAACAGCATAAGAGATTTTTCAGTTGTCAAACTCTATGGTTGGTCCCAGTTTTTGCCTGGAATGCATGGATATCGACACAGTTGAAAGTCTTTCTGAGATCAGATCTGGATCTGGAATGCATGGATATTGACACAGTTGAAAGTCTTTCTGAGAACAGATCTGGATCCAGCAATTCCAGAGGGTCTCCACCATGCTGCACATCCAGCAGCCCTCCCCTGAGGCTGACTTTGTCACCTCTGTGATGCAGAGTATCTAACATTTTCTGGTCTGAAACATGAGACTTAAAATCAACTCCTGATCCTACTGCAGTTCTCCATGGTTACATTACAGTCAGTTGCTGCTTTGTACACAGGAATAGACAGGATTTTTAAAAACTCTGTGTGCATTTGCAGAATGACAATCTGAGTTGTGACTTTTCCCCTCCAACACACTGAGAACATATAAATCAATTTTTATAAGAGAGGGCAAATGTAAAGGTAATGCCCACTATCCCAACCCAGACTGACAAACTGCTCAGACGAAAAAGTTCAGGGGGCAGGAGTTACGGTAGGAGAGACCAGCTTAAAGGTTTTGAGAATGAAGCCGCATAAGGGCCAAGTAACAACCATTTGTGTAGACTGCTTTTCTTCCAAAAGCCCTTTCTTTGCAGTCTAGACCTTTGTTTACTCAAATCCTAATAAAATTCCTGATTCATATGAATTGTTCTCATATATCCTAAGGATATATATCCTAAGGATATAAATCCAATATTAATTTTAATTAAGTGCAGCTCCTGCACTGTCAGTGCATAGATCACTGAAAAGAGTGAAGAGTAAAGGTATTTAGGAGCATGTGTTCACCTCATTTTACATTAAGTAAAGATGAAGACAATCAGAAGTAGATTTCCCTATTATTATTCATCTTTGTAAAAATATCCCCGGCTTTTATCTCAACAGCTACAAGAGACCAGGATGTCAGCTTTACGTTTTGAAACACCATCATCAAAATGCCCTCTAGCGACACTGACTTAGCAGAGACAATGCCACCTACTGAAATATTAATAACCCTTGTTTCAGGACACTTTCCTTCATCACTAATTGTCAAAGCAGAATTGACAGTGTTACCTAGAGAGCGGCTAAGTTTAAAGTGAATTACTACTGTTCTGAAAAGAGATGAGGGACCTCTTGTTCTCATCTCTCCTTATGATGATAGGAGGGGAAGAACACAAGCTATTTCCAGGCACACACACACAAAAAGCCAATATAATGTAAGCCCTTGCCTTCTTTTCATTTTCTCTTGAGATTTTTTTTTCTCCTTCACAACTGGAGCAAAAGATGCTTTCATTTCTGTTCTGTGGCTTTTTTCCTACCTTAGAAAAGGCCAGATGAACATATAATCTGCAAAAGAAAAAAATCATTGTTATTCGTTGCAGAATATCAATAACTAAGGTTTCCTCTCTAGGACTAACATTGGTAAAAGATAGTGGGTCTTATAGGAAAAAAAGACCACTGAACTAACATATCCTGAACATACATGACAGAAACGTCCTCCTAAGATCTGATTTTTTTAAATGTATCTTGCACTGTCAAAAGAGCTTGTTTCAAAAGCCTTAACTATTAAAATAGGATGAGAGCTGTCTTATATAACAGTATTTAAAAGATACTGACTGCATAAAAGCAGCTCAGGGAACTCACTAAAGTTTCAGCTATGTCAGGATTTTTGCTCTATTTTAAATAAGCCATTCTACAAAACACAGCATAAATAATCAGCAGTGTAATCCTCCAATTCTTCATCATGGGAGGAGTTCCCAGAAAGTTTTCCTAACCATTCATGTACTTTTCTCTCTAACTGATCAAAACTTTCCACCAAAACAGAAAATCAATGTTGCTTGGCCAGACAAAAACAGACATATACAAAAACTTAAAATAATGGTAGGCATTTCAAAACATTCATAAATTACAATAAGACAAGATTTTGCTCTTCTTTTCTTTTGTAAGCCAGTCTGTTGTCCTTTTGAAGTAAAACAAATAGCATAGGAATGTTGCAGTCCTGTGTGATCTGACAGTGTCCAGTTTGATATAAAATGTTATTTCATGTCCACCTTAGCAAGAATAACATACAGACAGAAGAGTTAATGTCAGGGTTCAGGGTTATTCAGAATATTATTTCTTCTTGATGCTCCATCTTATAAATTATGCACAATAAAGATGCATGATAGATGGTAACGGGTTCTCTGCCTGCCTATGACTGATGTGGTCAGTACTGCAAAGGTACAAAGGAATCAAAAGTGAATCTTTTCTCTGCTGAGCAAGAACATGAAAGGCCATTCACAACAGTTAATCTGTGGTTTGAAGTTAATTTCAGCCGCACTTTTATTCTGCTTTTTAAATAGTTAAATATTAAAACAAAACACAAAAACTGTTCCCATTTTCCTTAATTTTGTATGCTGCTCAGTTAAATGAATAAACTGAAATGCAAATGTTATATATAAAATTGCTCACATGCACAATCTTCTCAACACTGAGTATTTTCTGGATGAGCATTTTTCCTTCTCCTCAAGCTTTTAAATGAGCTTTTTATTGCCAGCCATTGGGATTGGATATGTGCAATTGCAGATGGCCACCATGATCTGATAGAAATTCTAAATATTTATTTTTTCTGCATAAAGGGTTTATAGTGAAATAGTTCATCCAAACTTAAGTCACTCATTTGACACAAGCAGCCAGAAGGCATCAAACCAAGAGTACTATATCCAAATTTGTATCTAACATGTAAGACCATGATATATGTGATATATGCATACTTATACGTATATAATGTACAGATTCAGCTCAAAGATTGGAACTGTTTTTCAGAGCTGAATTTGTCCGCTTTATAATTTAAATTCCATTTTAAGAGTCAGGGTTATTTCTCTGTCCATTTACCTCTTCTCTTATGCAGTGCAATATAAAGGGAGCTTCAGTAAAATGAAGCAGTGTTTTGTTGCTGGTGGCATTGATAAATAAAGAACAAGATACTATAAATATTTTATGTAGTTCCTAAAGGCTACATTCACTTTCAGATCCTTCTACATCAGAAGTAGATTCACTGGGAGCATGTTAGTTCATTCTAGACTTGGTCTGTTCACTTTGTTTCATTATATACACATAAAATGGCAGTAGCCAATCTTTTTTTTCCCATAGTGCTGTTAAAAAAAACCCTACACAACAACTGCAATCATGATTATAGCAGAACAAGCTGATGTCGTCACACTCACAAACAGCAGCAAAGAATGTTTTCAAGGACAGCTGGTGTGTTTGTTCAAGGCTGGGTTGCTATGTTATATCATGTTATATCATGTTGTGTTTGTTATGTTATGTCATGTTATGTTGCTGAATAAAGCATAGCCATGCCAACAGCAGGTGATTATGTGTAGGGATTTCAAGGCATAACGCTGCCAGTTCCTGTGACAGAGATCCCCAGACAGATGGATATGCCCCTGGCTTCTGCATGCACACATTGGCCACAGCAGAACAAACCTTATGAGCTTTACCCAGTCTGACACTGTCTTTAGAGCTAGCATTCATATGAGTCACATAGCCTGCCACAAAATGGTGATTTTATTTGGTATGTTGCTTTGCTACTCAGGTTGTTTTAAGTATCATTTTACTAAATTATGATTACAGTTGTTGAAATGAAAACCATTAGGAAGTTAATGAAGGACCTATCCAAATATCCACTGCTTGGCATTCCCATGGTTTTACCGAGAATGGTTTGATGTGCCTCTAAGGAACACAGTACCGTTTAGATTTTGCATTCAGCAAGAAATATAACGTAACTCACTCATTTATCCATATCTACAGAGGAATGATTGATCCAACTGTTACCAGTTGAAAGTGTTTTCATGAAAGAGGACCAAGACATTTTGAGAGTTTTGTTGTTGTCGGGGTTTTTTGTGTGTTTTTTTAACTAAGCATTATTTGCTTTCAGACTGTATAGTGTCACTTCTGGCCAGAAAGAACTTACTCAACTAAAATCACAAATCTTAGTAAAATTTTGGTTTTATTAGTAGGATTCTTAGCCCTTCAGGTACTTTTGAAGATTTTCAGCAAAGAACCTTACAGAGAGTGCAGACAGAAAATTAGAATTATACTATTTTCAAACTTCAGTGATTTATTTTGTAACACAGTTTTGCTAAGCAGATTTCACTCCTTCTTTTAAAGTGTCTGTAAACTGGAACATGTAACAGGTTTCCTTCATCTGTTAACCTCAGGGTTAACCATGGACTTTCTGCTTTGATTGTCTCCAGTTTCTGAACAAAGCTTCTGCTTTGGAAATGTTAATATATATTGACACTTTTCGCATACAGTCCTGCCGAACATGATGAAAAATTTCATGAAGGGCTTTCATTAAATGAACCAGCTAAATGCTTTCATATTTGAAGGTGTAATTAGACATAACATTCCTTTCTGGCATTAAAAAAAAAAGCAGATGAATTATAGCCTAGCTGACTGCTTACAGTCAGGTTTTCCAGCTATAAATTTTTAAAAGTAACAGGATTCAAAGTCCTAATGCTATGTTTGACAAAAAAAAAGAAGTTATCTGTGACTGTCAGTCAGTCACTTTGGGGAGTTTTTCTTCTAGGTTCTGAAGCTTTGTGAAAGGAGCACGATAAAAGGCATGGGTAGCAGAAGCAAGAACATGCAGTAAGGTCCAGCAAAATAGAAAGTCTAGAGGCAGAGCCCATGGTGTAATCCTAGGAGAGGTGAAAACATCAAGCAGCAGCTTTCTGTGCACCCTACCATTACACCAGGTGTCCCACGCATTTGTAGTTAGTCATAGCTCCTTCAGACATCCAACCAATATCAGAGCAATCAAGGTTTGAATTTCTTTTCTGCATCACAAAGGAACAAAACATATAGCAGCTTAGTCTCATTAATGCTGACAGAAAAAAAAACTGCCTGCCTTCAAACAACACATCCAAGAACTGCTGTTGCACCAAGGGTAAACGTCACTCACCCAAAACCCCCGTCCCACTTACAAACCTCTTGAACCTACATCTGCTGCTGGGTAACTCTTCAGCCTACTGTGCTTGCATTGGTCCCAGTCCTGCATGCACCATATAGTAAAAAAGTACTATGAGATCTGTAAATTTAATCTGTTAATTTATTTAGAAAATAAAACCCCAGTTCTCCCTGCAACCTCTATGGTAACCGTCCAAGTTACAAGAAGATGTGGTACAATATGCTGCAGAGGCTATAGTTGGAACAAGAATTAAAAGCCATAAAGACTAAAAGGATAACAACATTGGTCATCAGCAATCAACTTTCACTAGCTCTAAATGATATGCAGATTCATAAATACTAAAAAAAAATAAAGATAAGAACACCTGTTGTCTGGAAAGCATCTTTGATAAAACTGCCACCAATATTTTAAGGGTTCATAGGTTTTTAGGTTTGGGGGGTTTTTTACCTGTTTCACACAGCAGCTGAGGCTTACCATCTGGTGTGAGCTGAGATTTCAGAGAGCAGCCAAACTGGTCAGAATCATGATGTTTTGCCAACACACTAAGTATAAAATGCTTTGGGAATACTAAAAATAAATGAGAACATTACATATCACAACTGTGAAAAGAAAGTGAGGAGTTGAAAACAGAACAAGGACCATTTAAAGGAATTAACACATACAAATTTTTGATTCTATTGCCATTATTTCTTAGAGAGAACTGCTGAGTAATCAAAACACTGTTGATTATCTTCCAGATCAACTCCAAATTTCCAATGCAATACTTCCTATTCTGTTGGGCCAACTTAGGAAACAACTAAACATTTGTTTCATCAGCTTCAACAGTTGTAGCATAAGTCTCTGTAAGCCTTTATCTATGCTAATTATCTCTTTTTTCTCAAAAAGACATTTCAAGCTAACCCTATCTTAAAACAGTGCTTTAGAAAGCCATCAAAAGCAAATTTTAAAGAATCATCTGATGCCTCTTTTCTTTAACAGTGATATTTCTTTCTGATCACAGAAATGTCCCAATTCACAGTCATCTGGAGTTCCTACTTGACTGATTTCTTGATACTCTCAAGTGTTCAATATGTCCTTGACTTCAGTGTTAAATCTCTGGCTCTTTTTCTGATTCCTGCTGAGATGTGAGTGATTACATATTCAATTAAATCTCAATGTCTCAAGACCTAATACTTTATTAAATGGAAAAGTATAGGTACATAAACTACACATACACAGATAGACACATGCAGGGGACAAATATGCCACACTCAGGTTTTTTTCATAAGAAAATAAGCTAGAATATTTAACAGACTAATATCTCTAGTCCCCCAAATGTACATTTTTGTCATGTTGTGATGTGCTTACATGTGCCAACATGCTTAAGCTATTATTACTGCGCATTCTCTGCCTAGCTTACTCTTTTTTTTTTTAAACTTAGTGTTCTTTTTAAGTTAAATTCTAATAAGCCTATTGTAAGACCCTCAGGAAAGGACAGGTTTACTCCAGAAAAATACCCAGATGCAATGAAACATAAACAATTTGCTAGCTGCAAACACAACCTGTATGCTACCAATATGAACAATGCTTTTGCATATGAGACTTTGAACTGCCCTCCAGATATGTAATGTTTGGATCCATCAAGGCTTTTGTTTTAAAATCTGAAATATACTCTGAGTGAAGTATGGTGAAAATTGTACATCATTTAAACATTTCTGTCACTTTTAGTATTTATCAGTACGTTTCCTTGTGGATAGCTTGCGCTTGAATGCATCATTGAGTTGCCTCACTAACAGAGCAGGTTTTATTTCAGAAAACCATAGACTGAAGAAAGTATTTACAAAGGTATACATTCAGATTCTACAAGAGAGAAGACTAAACCCCTACATTAGAATGGAAGATATGCATGAGTCCTACTATGTACAAGACAAAAATGAATCACCTTTGAAAATACAGCATATGTTAAATTAGATGTAACATATTGAAAATATTTTTGTTGTTCAGAATCACGAGCTCTGTCTTGGGATCACTGCTCTTCAATATCTTCATTGATGACACAGACAGTGAGAGCAGTTCACTCTCAGCAAGTTTGCAGATGACACAAAACTGAGCAGTGCAGGTGACACAACAGGAAGATAGGATGTTTTTCAGAGGGACTTGGACAAACTCAAGAAAAGGCCCACAAGAACCTCACAAAGTTTAACAAGCACGAGTGAAACATCCTGATCCTGAGTCGAGGCAGTCCCAGACATGAGCCCAGACTGAGAGATGTCATTGAGAGCAGCCCTGACAAGACGGACTTGGGGGTTCTTGTGGATGAAAATGTGGCCATGACCTATCAGTGTGCACTCACGGCCCAGATGGCCAATGGCATCCTGGGCTGCATCAAAAGCAGCTCGAGGGAGGTGATTCTCCCTCTCTACTCTGCCCTGGTGGGACCCCACTTTGAGTGCTTTGTCCAGCTCAGCACAAGAAAGATGTTGACCAATTAGAGCAGATGCAGAGGAGGCCATGAAGATGATCAGAGGGCTGGAGCACCTCTCCTACAAAGATAGGCTGAGAGCTGGGGTTGTTCAGCCTGGAGAAGAGAAGGCTTTGAGCAGTCTTTCTTGCAGCCTTTCAGTACTTTAAGACTTACAGAGAAAGATCAGAAGAACTTCATTGTGGCCTTCCAGTATCATTAGGGGGCTTATAAAAATGAGGCAGAGGAACTTTTAATATGAGCAGGTAGTGTCAGCACAAGGGGTAATGGTTTCAGACTGAAACAGGGCAGGTACAGCTGAGATCTTAGGAACAAATTCTTTACTGTGAGGGCAGTGAGACACTAGAACAGGTTGCCCAGAGAAGTGGTTGCCCCATCCCTGGAAGTGTTCAAGGTCAGGTTGGATGGGGCTCTGATCAACCTGGCCTAGTGGAAGGTGTTCTTGTCCAGGGCCTGTGTGTTGGAACCAGATGATCTTTAAGGTTCATTTCAACCCTAAGCATTCTGTGGAATCATTCTATGAATTAAGACAAAATTGTTTTGAGAAAAATACTTCTATAAAAGGAGAAACATTTATTTATCTAAGACATAGTTTAGGTATAAAGAGAGATACCTGGTTTGTTCCTACAAGAATACTGTGACAGTCATTATCCTCCAGGGAAGAAGAGTTTGCAATCCATCCAGCACAAGCCTCTACCCAGTGGAGAGCAGTTTTGTCAGTGGGAAGGCCTATTTATGCCCACACACATACACACCTCTCCTGCTGCCCTTTTAACCATGTATAGTTTTGACACTTTTAGGGGAATATTTTAGCTGTACTCTACCAGGTTGATGTCTCTTTGAGAGCATAATAAACAAAGACAGATCACTCCATCAGTTCCGTAGTGTCCAACACGACATTTTAATGATGCTGATACTAAATCTTTTTGGTTTATCAATGTTATTTCTCTAGTCCATTACATATTGTCATTGTGACTAAAAATTTTGGTCCAATATACAGATCTCTTGAATTTTAGCAAGGACTGTGGAACTGATGCTTGAAGATCTACTTATGTTCACTATCATCAAAGTTGAAAAAAAAAAAAAAAGGTTTCTTTTCCTTTCTCATTTCTTTAAAAAATATTGACTGTATATCTGAATATTATTGCTCTTTGATTATACCGGGAAAAAAATCATGTAAATTGGACTGTAACTGAATTTTTTCTATTCAATTTTTATGTTTATGGCATAAATATACTCCAGTGTTTATGTAGCCACTTTCTACGTAGTACTTATTTAATTGAAAACATCTTATTATAGCTGCTATTTAATTTCCAACATTTTATGAGTCTTTTGAACACAAGAAACTTTACAATCAGGTCATCACATGGCTATAGATGTGACATGGAAAACCCTGAACTGCCATTCTGGAAGGAGGAGCAGCATGGCAAATTCAGTGTTTGCTTAAAATTAAACCCTTTTCCAGCTACAAGCTAATAAAACGCTGCTTTAGGTCAGTATTAAGTCCTGTATTTACTCATTTGGTTGAAACAGTGACCTCCTAAGCCTTTGATAGCCACAGCAACATGAAATATTTGTCAGTATTAACAAAGCAAAAAAGAACTGTAGAGGACAGAACTTATGACTCTGGGGGAATGAAATCCTCAAGTCCTGTTGACAGAAAAATGTAGTGAGAAGTGTTTATCTTCCTTTCAAATCCATGACAGACCTTTGTGACTCACAAGCAGCAAAGTCTCACCCTGACAAGGCAGTCAGGTGAGGGGGTGCATAGGAGAGGACTGCAGTAACCTCTTCAGTAACCCGAGTAGCAAAATGAGCACACACCATGGAGTGATTGCTGAATGTGGTCCCTGGCCTGAACCTGTGTTTTTCTTGGCCTGCTCTACAACTGTACGAACTTGCCTATTCTCTATTATTTATCCCTTACTCTGGGAATAATGTGTATGAAGCTGCTTTAATAATATGGTCTTGTTTCCCTTCTCCTAAGTAAAGGAAAAAACATTTCTCCACTGCAGCTTTTTCCTCTGTTTGCTAGACATAGTTTTGTCATGTGTGCAGGTACCAGTAAAGGTAAGTGCACTTATTACTGTGTTTCATGTGAGTGTTAATTAAAGAAAGGAATTTAACTTGTCACTTACAGAAGGAACATTAAATATCTGGGATACAGTCTAGGGCCTTGTTTTCACAGTTCTTTTCCCTAACCCATGAGCAATAAAAAGCATAAGTGAAGTAAACGACTTTATCAGTCCAGTTGTCAGTTTTTCTGCTCTGTTGTTATTACTAAGTTCTGTTGTGTTTCAGTCTCCTCACAAAAGTAAGACGGCAGAAGATATGCTGCTGACCCATTTGTGCACAGGCCCAATGTCCTCAGCACACCCCCTCAAATCCTAAGGTATGACACTTGGATCTCCCTGAAAACACAGGCCTTCTCCTCACAATCCTGCCATATAACACTGCCAAAAAGACATCACTAGAAATCAACAGAGCTGGGGAAGACATAGCAAATACACTTCCATGGCTAAAAGGTACCATAGCAGATCTGGAGAAAGTATTTTTATTGCTAGCTAATGTCTGGGGAGGGATACAGATAGGACAGTGCCTTAAGCAAGATTCAATTACAGTGACGCCTGCTTGAGGAAACATGGCTAAAATGTGAAATGCTTTACAACTTTGTTTTGCCTCCAGAAATTATGTCCAATATAGAATACATCTGTATTTGTAATATTGTTTGAAGATAGTTTCTGGTTTTAACTTTTACATTTTGTTGTGTCTTAGACTCGGAAACTACTTGTCAGTTGCAGATGCAGTCCTTAAAATTTAGCAGGCAGAAAAGAAGGAAAGGATCAGTTCTAGCTATGCATATGTACCTCTTGATGTCTCCATAAAATTTGTGTTTGTTTTAGGCATTGTCTGCTGAGCCGACAGAAAAATTCTCTCTATAAAGCTGTGAGGTCTGGCTGGGTAGCAGCTAATAGAGCTTTTGTTCTATTCTGAGAACTGCAGAACTCTCTCTGAAGGAGTAATTTTTCTTTTTCTATTGCATTCCCATTGGATGACATATCAGGTTCCTACCATTCATTCACAGGTCCGACAATTCACTGGCTCTTGGGCAATTGTTTCATTTGCAACAGATATTTGACGGCACTGGCAGACAGACATGAGGTAAGTGTTTAGATCAGTGGGGAAGCAACACAACACAAAAGAGACCACAGGAAAAGGTTCATACAACCTGAAATCAAAATAACCCCTAAAGAATTAACAGGTCAGAAACTATTTTGAATGAAAGGGTTGGAAATAACAATTAGCTCCTTTTTAGATGTCATATGGTGTACAAAGACAGTTGAGTTTAGTCCCAGCCTATACTGATACTAAAGCTAAAACTCTCCTCAGCAGGTTTAAAAAAACAGTTTCAGTTACTGTATCTGACATTTTAATGGGTAACTGCCTCGATTATGCTGCTGGAAGACCCTGAAAGGCAAAAGCACATGTCAGAAGTAAACAAACACCCCCTTTCAGTTACAGAGAGGTTTTACTTACCCCTATGCAGAATGAACTACCCCTAAGTAACACCATGTTGAACACCCACGTGTGACAGAACAGTTCCAATGAATTCATTTCAGTTTTGCATACCTTAAGTATGTGTAGTAATGCATAATTAGTAATAATGCATAATAATGGAATAATGAAGAGATTAAGTAATATACTACTGTCACTAAGTCTCACACCCACGCCAGGTTATGACTCTGCCTGTGTACCATAAAAATTGAATAGCCTGGCAATGAGTTCACATTGGGGTTTGATTTCCAAATACCACCTTATTTTTAAGTGCCACAGCTCTTCAATTCTTTTGACAGAAAACAGCCATTTTGATGCAAAACTGAAACTGAGTCCCTGTTTGCAATTGATAATTACTGCCCTGGTGACAATATCTGCCTGAACTCCTGTGTATCCTGCTGTGGCCTTCCACAGTTCTGAATAGCCATGGTGCATTCAAAGCCAAAGAGTGAGGAGGACAGGTTCCTTTCACATCCTTAGGCTTTTTCACAAATCCACAAGGGAACAGGGTTTCACAAGCTCCCTTTCTACACCCACATGAGACATAGCCTTCAACATATGCTATCCTACTTCAAACTACTGCCTAAGGTGCCTGTTCAGTTTAGGACTCCCAAAAAAGGTCTTTTCACCTTAAGAGAGGCACTACAAATTGCCAACAGGGAAAGCGGACAAATGTTTGAGATGTGACCCTTTAGGATACTGAGCAACTACAGAAAAAGGCATTCAGTTCTTGAGGTCCACAGGAAAAAGGAATACAAAATTGCCCATGAAATAACATGAAATGTGTCTTGAAACAGCTTTAATCTATAGAAAATGCACAGTGCTGCTGGCTCATTACTCTTGGCAGTTCCCAGGTTCAATTTTCCCTGCTCTGTTGATTATGAGAGACCTGTCATTATTATTTTTTTAAATAAATCTCTGCAGAGGTTAGGATAATTCTAAGGAAAAACAAAGAAACAAAAAACCACAACTAAATAATGGTTCTCTTTCTTTTACTGAATAAATTAGCTGTGATTTTTCTTTCATATGTACCTCTTAATCGTAACTGAATAGTAACTCAGTTTCTTTGGAAGTGAGTGAAAGATTAAGCATAAAAAGAGAAAGAATTCTCCCAGATATATTCCATATAAATAGCAAATAACTAGATTTCTGCTCAGTATCTGAATTGTACGTGAATCTCTCCACAAAAGATATTTTCAGATTAAGGACAACTTAGTTTGACTTGGAGATACTAATTCTAGTAAACATACTTACCTAAACTAATTTTTAAATTCCTGAATAAGAGTTTTTTCCAAATTTTTTTAATAACTTTTGTTTCTATTTTTAGAAAGAAACTCCATAACAGTAAATCTTACTGCCTATTATTTAATTATGCTTAGGTAAATTATTGAATTAATGTTATATCTTGATTTAAGCAACTATTTTTTCAGGTTCTCTAAGACCTTAAGACCAAAAAACCAGCTGTTTTAGGACAGACCAAAGGTCTGTTGTCCCATATGTGCTTCCAAGGCATGTCAAATACCATTTCCCTAGGGAATAAGGCAAGAAGGACATGATGAAAGTTTCTGATAGTTTCCACCAGCAAGACATCAAGGGACTTCTCAAAATCATATAATTGCATACATTTTTAATAGATTTTCTTCTATGAACTTCAATAGTCACTTTTAATTTATATATCCTGCTGCAAGAAGCCCCACAACTTATTTACATGCTGTATCAAAAGTAACCTCCTTTTGTTTGTCTTGATCTTTTTTCCTCCTAATTTAATTAAATGATACTTCAAATGAAAAATCCTGCATACTTTATTACATGTTTAATCAATGACCTTCTCTTCTAAAGGTCCCAGAATTTCATTTTATTGACTCAAACATGAGTGTGGTGCTGAAAACACTTCCTTTTTTCTTAAGATTACCCTGCCTTTCAGGATCCTGCTGATTAAGTGTGGAGGAGTTCATACCTTCTCTTCCTCAGAAAGCCCAGAGTGGTTATGATGGTGCTGCTTATTTTGTGAAATTGAATCTTGTCAGCACAGAGTTGAACTGAAATAATTTCTTCAAATGGCCTTTAACAACTGATCTGACTAGAGAGCAGCGTGGAACATGCTGTTGGCAAATATTTTTCCAAAATTTTATAGGATTGTTACAAATGTTTGCAGTTACTGTGCAGTTGATGTGAACGTGCAGACATATAAACAGGCAAAGGTACTGCTGGATGACAAGCACTGCTTTTAAAGATGGATTTCTAGAGTCCAGTCAAAGCTACACTAAGGCAATGGCAGAAGAAAAACAGCAAACTAACTACTGCTATATCTTGGTCTCAAAAACCACCAAAGAATAGAAAAATGAAGATAAATTTTAAAGAATCTGAATGAAATAAATGAAAATCAATAATTCACAGATTACATGAGTTTAGGGAGTTACAGACAAAAAAAGGGTATGTTTTGGTAATAATTTCAGTAACAACATAATCTTGGGGTAACATCTAGCAGCTGGCCCATAGAAAAAACAGGTTGGCCTAGTGCTACTTACCTTTTATTTTCAGAATAATGTTCTTCGACCATTTGGTTCAGAGAATTACAAAGTCAGCCTCCTAGAACAACCCTCTAGTCAGCCTCCTAGAACAACAGCTCTGCCTATTCCTACAATTCTCCCTATATTTTGCAATAAGTCTTTTGTTCTTCAGCCATTTTATGAACAGGATAGTAGGAATACACACAGCAGTGTCTGTCAGGAAGACTAATGGGTTGCAGCTAATTATGCAGGTAGTGGTTTCAGCTGGAAGTACTCAATATTAGGCAAGGCATCCTGACTGTGTTGGAGTCTTATTTAAATTTCACACAGACTCTAGGAAGTTGTTTCCTTCTTGTACTGCATAGAGGGAGGGGGGAATCAAACATGGCAATGTACTTCAGCAGATTAATGAATGCATCTGTTAGAATTTCAGCTCCAACACAGAGGTTAGCACTTTGCACTTTGTGCTGAGCAATGTTTCATGATCCTTTCCCTGTATGAACTGAATTTACATTTGGCAGAGAAGGACCAAAAAGCCTGTGTGATTTTTAATGCACTGATTAAGAAGGTTTATATGCAAGTAATTGTGATTAGCTGTGGAATAGTGTGTTGTTTTTGTGCTCAACAGTTGAAGGACATATACTGCAACTTATGTGGACACTTTAAAGGAAAATTTACATAACAATCAAAAATAAAAATTAAAGGTGGCAAGGGGAGGAAATCATTGCAACAACCCTTCTTCCAAATATTAAATATTTTCATTAAATTTTTTCATAGTTTGATTTCTTCAAGTTCGCATTCCACATCATTTCATCTATGATTGTCAGCAAGTACGCTTTACTGTCTAACAAAACCATACACATGCAAAATTACTATAGTAGAAGGTCTGGAATGTTGAGAAACAGAGTGAAGAAATCTTTACTTACAATACCGTAAATGAAAAAGGGTGACTAATATAGAATCAGCACAAAAGGGGAATCAAACTCATAACATTTTCATCCACTTCTAAAGGTATTTTAAAATATCTTCTATTCTTGTCACTGTAGGTGTGTTTGTCAGAACAAAACAAGTTGAAGATCCAGCAGGAGACAACAAAGATTATCAAGGAACTGGAGCATCTCTCTTACAAGGAAAGGCTGAGGGAGCTGGGCCTGTTCAGTCTGGAGAAGAGAAAATTGAGATGGGACCTCATCAGTGTCTTTAAGTATCTGCAGACAGGGTGTCAGAGGATGGAGCCAGGCTCTACTCAGTGGTGCCAAGCAATATGACTGGGCAGAAACTGATGCACAGGAAGTTCCACGTGAATATGAGGATATTATTGAGGACATATTCATTATAATATATCATTACCGTGCTTTACTGTACTTGGGTCACTGAGCACTGGAACATGGACACAATCCTATGCCATGTGCTCTGGGATGGCCCTGCGTGAGCAGCGAGGTTGGACCTGGTGATCCACTGTGGTCTCTTCCAACCTGACCCATTCTGCGATTCTGCGAACTTGAAGAAATCAAAGTAGTTCACAGCATTCTGTTCTAGGCTCTATAAACTTACTGTTCATAAATCTTGTTCCTCCATCAGAGTAAAAATAAAACCGAAATCCTTCATAAAAGTGGACATTATAAGTTTTAAAATTAAAATTATTCAGGATAATTTTTATGATTATTTTAGTCAATTGGCAAAACCTAAGCTATTAAAGATTGTGTTGTGCCCATCCTTTTGTGTTGATAAACTTGAAGCTGCCCCATGTCATATCCTGTGATCACAATTAGCAACCAATTATATTCAAATTGGAGAGCTCATATTTGTAGCACTTGCCTCAGTTTACCTGACCCTCTAAAGGATCCATTTGTGAGACAATTAAGTAGCAAAAGAAGGTCTGAAATATAATCACCAGTCCATTATAGAGGTGGTGCACAAGAAGAAAAGACTCTGAGAGACAGATATGTACGTAAACTGAAGAAGATGGCAGAGGTGTCAGTAAAATGTGAAATTAGTAAGAACATTAGTGTGTGACTGGTAAAGCTATGGACTCTCTAGTACACGACCTTTTTTTTTTTTCATTTTAAGAAATACCATTAGGTAAATCGATTGGCTTCAAATAGAAGATATTTTTAAAAGTCATTATTTTCATGCAAACCAGCACTTTTCCTTATTTCTAATACTGCTGTAAAATATTGTGGTTCAGAATTCTTTCACTTTTTTCCTTCATAAGGACTGCTAATTTTTACTTCCATTCAAAATAGTCTAGCCCACTCCTTTTCACTCTTTTGACTGAAAAGAGACTAACAGCACAAAATTCAGTCAGTATTTTAAGACTCTAATGTGATTTTAGGCATCGGTGTAAAACCGACAACAAGAGGTCCCTGTAGAGAGCCAGACATTGTCAGTTGGTACAAAATAATCATTTACACTGTATTTCTTCTCTTATATTTGCCCAGGGACTTCTCTGTTATTTTAAAATCAATTTTCATTATTTTTCCTTCATTTTATAGTTATTTTAACCCACCTTAATGCCACCATTACAGATCATAGGTTATGATTTTGCAAAGATTTCTTTCTATATCTATCTATAGCGTAAATCTGAAACACAACAAGTTTAATGTTAGGCAAAAAATAATGAGTACACAGTGATTCTACACAGAAATTTTGGGTTTATTTTTACTGCAATATATTTCAAGGCTGAAAATAAATGCTGTTTGCCATTAATTTTGTCTTCCTACATTTTAAATTTTGTTTGCTACTTTAAAGGTAACATTGAAATTGTTCTCTTAAAGGTGCACAGATCTTGTATGTGTCCAGAAGGTCTATCACTTAACGAACAGCTATCAATTAGACAGGGATTCATACAGAACATACCCAGTAGTCCAGATAAAGAAACCATTCATGGGCCAGAAACATATATATTCCCTAACCTAAGAAATTACTCTTCCCAGCATTTGTGCAACTAACCTATTTACTCAATTTACTTAAATGATGAATATTATTCTGCCATTAGTAACAAACACACTTTGTTCTACTGCAGTTTTGTCTCCTTATTGCAATTAGTAGATGATTAGGGAAAAAATATAATGACCACAAATTTTCCAAGTAACTCAAGGACACTTTTAATTTTATGAATAATAACTTATGTAAATTGGTTAAATGAGGGACTATGCTGTCAAGGTTTTTCCACTTCTCTGTTTACATGGCAGATGGTTCAGATTTACTATTAGCATATTAGTGGGAAGCTAGAAAGAAAGAAAATTTAAATAGCTGTGAATCCCCAGAAGGAAGCAATAGCAGCTTTCAAGAGGGTGCTTTTGAGAATTTATAAATGGAACTAAAAATTTATAATGCAAACATTGATGGTATTTTCATCTACATTGAGGATGACTTTTATCCAATTCCAAACACATCTGAGGGATCTTTAAATTACTAGGTAAAGTAACATTTCTGTAGGTGAAACCAGATTTATCTTTCCACTTAATTTAAACCACCTATTCTTAGTCTAACACAAGTATTTTTTTAGTTCACTGATTAAATTGAAGAAAACCAGGAAAAAAGTTACTGAACATAATTTATTTGAAAATACTTTAAAATATTTAAAAATCAACACTGCTATCTACCTGTGCTTTATATCTATTTATTCTGTGAGCTTGTATTTTTCTGGCAGTACAAAGGCACTGAAACACATGCACACCACTCAGAAAGTGGCCACCAGTCTTTAGGCAAAACCTAATTGTTGGCATTTTATTACATCCAAAGAGATTGTGATTTGAGTATATGTGCAGTGTTATATTCCCAAACTTCCTTACTGTTCTGTTCAGCGTCAGCCTTTTCCTTGGGGATTTTCTGTAGTTCATAAACTTGATCTGTTATCAGACTATCGATTTGCAACTGTTGTCCTAGAAGACCTCTTCACCCGTGACTAATTTTACAAACACTAAAGTCCTTTGGGCATTTTAAAGCAAAAATATAATGCTTTTGTAGACAGAAACCAGAATTTGCTAATAACTGCCTCAGTTCTAACTAAAAATAAACAATTTATGCTTTTTATTAAAGAATGTGCTACTGAAGGAAAGGGGCTAAGATTCCAGACAGGGTGCATAACTATTTTGTATGCTAAAAATCAGTTAGATTTTTTTTCCCCCATTGATTTTTTTTATCTGTGGAATTCAGTACTTTGTGGAGAAAGCATTATTCTGCCATGGTTAGTCGACTTCAAGAAATTTTGGCCAGGATATTAATATTACAGTATATTCATCCATACTATGACTGCTAGAAATGCTTATTTACTGTTCACATAACTCATCTCTTAAACATATAACCCAATTCCCTATGAGAAATATGTTGAGACAGTGAAAATTAGAATACAGAATATATAGAATCATGCTCAACAGTAGTAAATAGAACATGAACAGGACCAGCTTCGTAAAGATACCAGCAAATGTTGTTCTCTGAGGCTGCTAGGTACCAGGAGACTTTTAGAATATAAACTAAAGATTTTATCCTTACAGCTCCTGCAAGGAAATGCTAAACGAGCAAGACTGAGTAGTACCAGTATGGAAAAATTACAATGTAATACTGTCAGTTGCTAATACAAAAGCAATGTAAGATCCAGTAGTAACCGTATTTTCCTTTCAGCCTTTGAAACACTTCAAGAAGTCTGCTTCAGCTTCTAAATCTTGTGTTTTGGCAGTTCTGCTGCCGTTGATGAGAATAATAGAGGCACTTAGATGCCTTACGTGTAGCGTCATGGGATTGGAGGTAGGGTCTTCTTGGCTGTAAATCCATAAGACTAGAATTCAATGACCTAACAAATCACCTAGCATTTAGTCATTCATGTTGATAACTGAAGTTACTGGAAAAATGTTATTTAAAAAAAAAAATTAAAAAAACTTTGCAGTCCAAAAGAATAAGAAACTTAAGGAAGTTTAATAGTCCAACTGAAGAAAATATTTTAATGACAAGAATCTTATATGTGAAAATACGCATTTATGTAACATTCTCCTTTTCAATGTCATAACTTATCTTTAGGCAGGTTTCCATCAGATCTCTAATGTTGTCTTAAACTTAAAATGCCATAGATGCTTTCTTGGTGCTTACATTAATTTCCAGAAATATTAAATGACACAAACTAATGAAGCTAGAACAGGAAATTCTAACCTGATTTTTTTTGTAACTTAAGACAAAAAAAATATGTATTATAAAAAAAAATAAAAAATAATATTATAAAAAAATATGTATTATAAAAATATGTATTTTGAGCAGTATTTTGAGATAGAGACAATGAGAATCTCCCATAACTGGCAGAATTTTTGCATACATCAGTGAAGGCATAACAATAAAAACCCCCTTTCTGTAAAAAAAAACCAAAACAGTCTTTTTTAAAAAGTGTTTCCATGCATATGGTGTTAGTGGACTTATTATTGAGACAAAATATCTTCTGTAGGCAATTAGTATAGAAAAATTAAATTGCTAATTAAGATAACCCATTGTCTTTCTTTGGTCCCTGTTTCCTGCTAAATTCATTTTAATATGTATTTATTATAAACAGCTATTTAGCATTCTCAACTATATTTGAAAAATAATTTTTAAAAATTAGTAGATATGTTGCTACTCTTTCAAAAAAAAACGAAATGTGGAAGTCTGGTACACATGCCTGTTCATTAGAAACACATATCATTGCCAAATGCCAACTGATTAATTTCAAAAAGTAGAGTCAAAGTCTTCCACATAGGCTTTCAGCACGAAAAGATGCAAGCAGTGAGGTAACACAGAATACTCCTCTACCATTATGGATCCCAACAATGGAGAGGTTAATATATGCATGAATCATTCTTAGAGAAGTGTTACTCATATTTAGGAAATTTAATTTATTTTATCTCTGTCTTGCATATGACTAGGTAAGAGCTTTTGACAGTAACTGCAAGATCCCATATTTTTCCAAGAGATATTATTTAACTAGTAAATGGGCACAGCAAAAGGAATTTCATCTTACCCTTGAGTATTAATAGCTCTTGCTAATTTCCAAAGTAATTTTTCACAGCTTATTTCTGGGCTAAAAAAAAAGGGGAGAGTTCTCTGAGTAAGGAGTGCTCCATTAGTAAAAGACATCCTTTATATGCCTAAAAAAGAGCATCAACAACCGAAATATTTCCCTGAGCATTTGGGAGTTACAGGGACTCTGTCTCAAGTGTTGCCTAGTTTACTAGAACTAGTAAGCAAGCTCTCCTTTATGCATCAGTTAGCCTTGGGAAGAAAATGAAACTTGCATAAAATAGCAGAAAACATAATGAAGATCTTTATAAAATGTTGGGATGGGTGAGCTGTGACATCTTTTCTCAGGAGAGAAAGGCCTAGGTTTAGGGCTAGGGTTCAGAAGACACAAGACCTTGGGCTGCACTGGACAGGCTTCCAAATGAAGTGGTGGGCTGGATAGAGTTTTCTTCCCTGACAACCTTGGCACCTGGACCCAAGCTGCGACTATTGACTAATGCTTAGCCGAGGCCCTAGGTTTAGGACTAGGGATGAAGTTAGAATGGAACTAAGGCCTAGAGCTGGAGCAGAAATGGAATTGGATAGAAGGGGCCAAGGGAAGAAGTGGGCTGCAAAATATTGTCTGCCTTGAGAACTTTTTCATGTGGATGGGCAGCTCTCAGGTTATAACTCTGCTGAAGGCTCAGGATTTGGGTGAGGGTCAGGGCTGAGAGAAACAAAGCCTGGAATTTAAAATTCAGCAGAGTTTGAAAGGCACTGCCAAAAGGAAGAGTTGTTTGAAAAAAGATTTGTCCTAAGAAGAATCTTCTGCTTGTTAGTGGGCCACATATAGTACTCACTTGACACTTACGGTTAGCTTCAGTGTTAGAGCTTAGAGACAGATGAAGCCTGGGAATGATGCTGGAAAGAAAATGAAAACCGAAAAATAAAGTGATGGAGTGGTGGACTGGAAGTTTTACTCTGAAAGACATTTTCTAGTAATACTAAATATTTAAAGGAAAAAATAATTTTAACTAATTTTTCTCATTGTGCTTCTCCTCTATGGGAAATGAGCTTGTTGTCAGGAATGCTTCCAGATAAACTGAACTGAAACATATTTGCATGCGAAACTTCATTCTGCTAGTTGGGCTCATCTGGCTTAGCATACAATATACCACAAGTAAAACAGTATGCATTTGGAACACACA
Source organism: Eulacestoma nigropectus (assembly GCA_013397775.1). Lineage (NCBI taxonomy): Eukaryota > Metazoa > Chordata > Aves > Passeriformes > Eulacestoma > Eulacestoma nigropectus. Next base: position 188,079 of record VZTE01005145.1, read on the forward strand.
CAAAAAAAAGCATAAATAACAAAGACATATTGAACTAGGCATCATTTGTACGAGTTATGGGCAAATAGTTTCACAAAGCTTAGAAAAATTGCCAGCTTAGAAAAATTGACAAATGGGAAAATAGAAAAAAGACACCTCACCAAATGCATGACACAATGAATTATTCTTACAGTTATTTCAGTGGCTGGTGCAAGCGGAAAAAAAAAAAAAAAAAAAGCAGTGCTCACAGAACAACACAAAACTAAATCAAGAGCTAACCATAAATGCTATATGGTGGCACCTGAGCAGCTACAAGCACCTATGCACATTCAGCAACCTTGCAATTCAAACTGCTGATGAAGGAATTAATGCATTTATACTGAGCTGTATATTGATTAAAACACTCTCCTTGCTTTCAGAGGGAGACAACACTCTTTGAATGGGTGGTCTATTATAGGCAAGTTAGGCATTACAACCATTAGAGCAATGAAGTTGAAGGCAGCTTGCATGATATGAACCACCTGCTACCCAGTCTGCCAGGTTCTGGCTCCTTATATATAGAGTGTTTGGAAAGATGTAGTTGTGCTGTTTATGTTAGACACCTGGCAGTGGACAAATTGCAAATGTATGGACTGGCAGTTCTCTACATGTGCAAATGGTCATGCTTGGGAAGGCAGGAAATGGCTACTCTGTGCTGTCTTCAATAGATTTGCTAGGTAGTATTTTATGATTTTCAGAGCAGTGTTCATCCTACACTCAGTGTTTGTGTCTGGGGATTTGGTCAAGACCTGAAGAACATCAGCATATTATTAGAGGCAATCCAAGAGTCTTTCTGTGACATGAAGATTGAGCTCCTCTGCAGCAAGAAATAATCTTCCCAATATAAACCTTAAGACTTTTTGAACAACAGAGCAAGTAAACCCTCTCTACTGAAAAGAAACCTACAATATATATGCTATTTCTGCTTTTCCTTCACTTAGCTTTGCTGTTTTCATTCCATCAGACAAGATATCCTTTTGTATAAATTTCTCACTAGTAAAAGACTTCAATAGACCTACCATCTTACTCCTGATTTTCAGTAACAGTTGTTTCTGAAAAATGCCATTTAGTTTGTGACAAGGTTCTGAGTATATTTCTTGGCATTTTTGCCTTTAAAAATTTACAAAAAATAACACGTGCTTCCCTAAAAAGAAGAACTTAAATCAGTCTACTTCTGATTTTAATACAAACAGTCATCCAAAAACCTAGAAACAAAAAAAGCCACAAGTTTTTGTGTTGGGGAGTTTGAGATTGCTGTTTCTGCTTTGTGAGCTGCAAACATTTCTGAGTCTTGCTATAGATCAAGTGTATGAATAATTTAAGATTAAAACACAACAGGCTCCCTGAACTACACCCAGACATCAACAGTTATTCTGAGCCATGCTGACAACACCCACAGCTTGATGCTCTATTTAGTCAGCATGACTACTAGGTCACCTATGTAGGTGGTGGCTGAGTGGTTCAGACAAAGCATCATCTAGGACTGCCAAAAACTTACTGTTCATTGTTGATACCCAGACATGAACTCAGAACCAAGAGATTTCAAGGACAGCTTCCAAGAAAACAGGCTTTATAGCAGCAGAACAAAAAGTACCTAATGTAAAACTGTAAATTGTGTGACACAAATAATGAAGAAAAATGTGTTACAAATAAAGCACAAAAAATTTATATATGAAACAAATACATCTTTTATTTGTACCTGAAGATAAGTGATCACAAGATAAGTCTACATTAAAAATCACTAACAGATGGACAGCTCGTTAGGGAAGAAGTCCAGCCTTGGTTACTTTTTCCAGAAGAAAAGAGACAAGATTTCAAAACATTTGCAGATAGGTATCTCCAAATGCAGACCAGTTCAGAAAAAGAAAAAGAGCCCATCTCAGAGTAGAACTATTTATTTAGTACCTTATTGGTTGTTATAAACCTGTAATTCAGAACGGGAAAACAGATAGATTTATTGTGTTACCTGCAGTCAAACTTACTTTCCCAGACATGCCCCTTGGAAGTCTCAGTTGTGTTTCCCTTTTTGTGTTTCTCACTTTTGCATCACCTTGTTTTTCTATTTTCAAGTTGTTTCTTTCTACTTCCTTAGCCTAAATGAATTAAAGATAAAACCCAGGGAGCTATGCTTTTCGTATATTCTTAGAAGTCTGTATCACTTTCAGATCTTTCTACTGAGTTTTACAATATCTTGAACACGGATGTCAAAGCCCAGGTTACAAACCGATCCCCACCGCAGAGCCAATGAAGGAGTGCCTACTGCTGCTGTGGGTATTTAACATCAGCACTTTAGGCAGGCTCTCTTTTAGACAGTGAAGACTATTTCACTGCACAGTGAAGGAGTTTTGGGCTTGACTCCTGTAATAAATCACAACTAATTATGCTAATACGTAGGGCATGAAATTAGCTGCTCGTCTCATGCCTGTGACATCTATTAATCTGTATGTTGGCTTATTATTTGCATTCTGATGTTCACAAAGACAAGACAGCTTTTCCCTTCAGCAGTACTGAACAGATGTTCCTTAATTCCCAATGTCAAATCTTCCAAACTCCTTCATCAAAAGAGACTTTGGTGCCCCTTCACAACTCCAGTGGGATCAGCAGATATCCCAGCCCAGGCAAGAGGTTTAGTGGGTCAATGTTTAAACAGATCAAAATCACACAGGATAGGTACTGTATGGATTAAGTAACTCTGCCTCAAACCTAGTGAACAACCCACTATTAGCTTAGAGCAAGCAACTCACTATTGCACTCCAACAAACCTACATTTCTCAATGTTGCTCTTTCCATGAGTATATATTACACTTGTAGGATTCACTTTCATATGTGACAAAAATTCCACAGTACACACTGTCATCAAAAGCACTTGCACAATGGCATCATCTTACCCAGGTATCTTATTCACCACTTTTATCAGATTACATTCCCAGAATGCATACTATAAAACCATTAGACACCAAATTAATAAGCAATTTTAGAGCTGGTAGCATGCCAGGTATTAATATATCTAAATTCTGAAGTAGTTATTGATGTTTTGAATGTCAAAAACTGCCATTTGTATAATGTCCTGGAAAATATTCAAGCTCCCTGAAAGGACTGTAACAGTGATGGCTGTAAATCAGCCATTCCTACGCCTCCTGCAGCTGTGCCTCGGATTCCTCACTGCTTCATGACAGCTGAAGTCTGAGAGAAGACAAGGGGCAGAGGAGTCTTTCCAGTCAGACACACTGCAGGATGAAGACATGGGGAGAAAGAGGAGAAAAAAGCCTCCTGGTATGAGTCACTGTTAAAAAACCATGAAAACCTTATCCACATGCAATGTATAATATACAGTACAATAAAATTCACATTTGTCTTGAGAAGGGGATATCATGATTAATCTCACATACTTTGAGTTAGCAAATGAATCATGAATTTACTTCTGCAAAGCATTTCAGACTTTCTGTAGACTAAAAACTACTGAGATCCTTGCTGCTCTGCTTGTACCTGCAATATCTGAGGCTTATTTCAGGACAGCAGCAACAGAATATGGGCTGCAGGCATGGCTGGGGAGAGGCCAGAGGCTGCCCTGTGCTGGACACAGCTGGTTCCAGACGGTTCCAGCTGGCTCCAAAGGACCCACTGTAGTGCACAGCTGAGCCACTCAGCCAAGCTGGTGGCACCTCTGGGAGGAGGTCCATGGCACCGTGGATAATCTCTGCAGCCTGTGGAGAGCCCATATTGGAGCAGAGGAAAAGCACGAGGAAGGAATGGCAGAGAGGAACTTCTGTGTCCTCTTGGCAACCCTGACACCCCTTATCCATGTCAGTTGCCTCCCTGAAAGGAGTGTGACCTGTAGCGACAGCAATGGGCAAGAAGAGGAGTCTGGAGTGAAGGAATGGAGTTTCACATGAGTTCTCTTGCTCCTGATCTTTCTTCACTTCCTGCCCCACTCCCCAAAGAGGAAGGGAGTAAGCAGAGGGGGTTAAGCTTGGCTGCCACCTCAGGCCACCTCATCACCTCTGCTCACAACTGACACTGCTGCTTCCAAATCAGCCTTATGTGACCTAACGGCAAGGTGCCATCAGATTTTCTCCTCCACTGTGCATTCCTGCCCCTTTCCTTGGGCTGGGGCTATGTGTCACTCGGGACAGAGAGGTGTTACTTTGGTCCAGCTGGCATCAGCCCTAGAGAAGATCCGATGAGCCTTCTGGCAGATCTGCCTGTGCAGAGGGGCAGGAAGGAAGCAGTTTGACCTGTTTATGCAAATCAAGGGTCATGTTGAAGGGTCCCAGCCACTCCCCTTCCCTCCTGATTCATCTCCTTTTTTCTAACCAAAATTTCAATTTACTTATTTAATATGTAATCAATATTTAAAACTAAAAATACACCAAATTTTATAAATACAATCAAGGAATTTTTCTATTTTTAAAAGCTTCAAACACATGGAAAATGTGTTTTTTAGTACATATAGTAACATACAAAGGCTTATTTAAGAAGTGCAGTTGAAATTGTAACATTTTTAAAGAATAAATGACATTTAAAATCTGAGGAGATACTGTGTCACACAAATCTTTTTCCTGAAATTCCTGTGAATAACAAAAACACATGTAAAAGGAAGATGCAAATAAATATAGCTGAGAGAAACATTAGTGATAAATATGTAATACACATTATCTACAGTTGTCCTCCCACTACTTCAAATAAACATTACAGCTCTCTTTCTGGTTTCCCCTATTATTCCCTGATCAAAGTAATAGAAATTCTGCTCATTTTGTAATTTCTTTGATGATTTTCTGTAGCCTTAAGCTGTTCGCCAGAGAAGATCGCAACATGCAGGCCCAAGTCACTAGAGAATTTAAGAACATGTCTAATTTTATGAATAATCATATCACAACAGAGGAAGCTGCACACATGCTTAAAATTTCAAAAGCACTTTGCTTTTTAGTCTCACCCAAAATCTATCCAGAGAGGGTCACTAAAATGAGTGTAGCTTGCTCATTATCTGCAAATTTCAGAAGCTTCTTATTTTTTGTGTAATTAAAACAAAAATAAAATTACAGTGTTTATTAACAACTGGTGCTCCTCAAGACATCAGTGCCACTTGCTAGTAGAAAAAAAAAGCAGTAAGGTCATATATCTTGTCATATGGTTATTTTTCCCTTTGATACGAGCCACCAGAAAATAGTCTAATATATTGCAGTAAAATCAATTTAATTTAACTATGTAAAATAAATTTTTCTGTTGATCCTGTGTACATTTTACATTTTCCCTAGCCTTTCAGTTCCAGTGAAGCATGAATGTTATTTTGCTTGTGTAATTGAGAGCTCTTATTCTAAAACAAAGTTCATTGAATTGGTACCCAAGTGTAAAGCAATTAGTAACACAACTATTAAAACAACAAGAACATCTGTGCATAGTGCAAAATGCCTATTGATGGCATTTATTGCATTTTTGTCTACATATAATGTAATATGTACATAACTGAAGATAAAGCACTTGGGAAGCTTTTTCTATGTCCTATTTTTAGCACTTGAAATTACGTAAACTCAAGAGATTTCATTGTTATACCCAATCAACATTAACTATAATACACGAAAAATACGCAAAACTGTGTCTGCAAGGGCATCTCCAAGTATTCTAGTTTTTTTTTTCATTTGATAACTCAGCAAGGAGGATTTTCTAATTTTAATTGTATCATTTAAAATAAAGTAGGAGTTTCTGATGAGTTTTTCATCTGTGAAGGTTTCCTCAGAAGGTACTCTTTGCCACATTAAGGCACAACCTAGAAAGATATGGATGAGAATTTATTTCACATCTGTTTACCATGCAGGGCAGCAAACCATCAGATGATTTCTGCTGAAGAATACCCACAACAGCCTCTTGTAAATCATTCAGATTAAATGAATAAAATGTCCTTATGAGATGCTAATAGCACAAGTTTTAACATTAGACAATTCTTCATTTCCTAATGATTAATAATTGAATGTTTCATGATAAACACTGAGATTTCTTTATTTACATCATTACAAGATGAGAAAAGACGTACCCCATCTCAATAACATTTTCCAAGGATAATTAAGTACAAAAAGTTCTGAAATCATTGTAAATCTTCATAAGACTTCATAACATGATATATAATTTCATAATAGGTTACAGCTTGTAACCTATTATGAAATTATACATTAGTATTATGTATTCATTATATTGCTTAATAGACTAAACCACAAAGAAACTACGTGATTTACTTATGGTCAAAAACGAGTCAGAGTCAGTGGTCATAACCTCCAATTTTCTGTTTTCAGTTCATGTTTAAAAGTTGCTCACAAATTTAAATCTGGTACAAAAACACCTCCAAAACATGAAAAGGGGCAGAATTCTTTCAGCAATGCAGTATATTTGGTCAGTTTGTATTAAAAAACCACCCCTAGTTCAGTCTTTGACCTTCAAATGAAGAATCTGAAAGTCATTTTACTGATACTCTCAGAAGAACAACCAGCAAGAAACATCTTTCCTGTTGTATAGTCTGACACAGAAGAGGCCAGCTCATGTTGTATGTGAGTGCAGAAGCAGTTTGACATTCTTCATGAGAGGTCACCAAAAATATAAGGTATTGGAAATTCCTGCACTGGTTCTAAAATAAAATTAATCCAAGTCTTGACACAGAGGATGTTTTCTATGCATGCTAAAGACACTCACCTGGCTGCAGTAGACACAGCATTCTTGTCCAAATACAGATGAAGTCAGTTATTATAATATTAGATGCATGGAAGATATGGTACATATTTTCTCTGTCATATTTAAGTGACTCATATCTAGAAAATGATTGGGCAGTCGTGACATGGTGTATGATTTTTATAATAAAAAACTCATCTCTTTATTTAGAAGTATATTTGAACCTGAAGGTATCACTTCAATTTGATTACAGATTTTTGGACATTAATAAAAATTGGTGACAATTTTTATTACATTCAGAACTTGATGGATTTTTTTTTGTCTGAAATGAGTTGTTCTGTTGAGCAATTCTAGAAAATATTTATCTGGAAAAAATAAGCCTTTTGTATTCTCCAGGACTCAATACCTGATTCTTATTATTAGGAGGTCTAATGCCTGAGGCTGATAAATTTTACATTTAATTTACCTATATGAATCTGTTCATATCTACACCACACAAAGTCTGGCTAAACTCATGTAATCTTTTACTGAAATCAAAATGTATAGGCAAAGGACATGATATCCCCCTTTTAACAAGTTCACCAATGTTTAATTCCTTCCTCTTGTGGATTTACACACAGATTTAATAGAAAGATACCTAGAGATGATGTTCAGATTCTATGTCAAGGAATAAATCCCATCCTATCTGGAACAAAATCCTATTTTACAGTAACTTTTGCAGAATATTGACAGAGCTTGTTTACAGAATGTGAGAAAGAACATTCTGTGATTAGGGCGAGGCGGACATCTATTCAGCTGCTCTAATTTAGATGATTCATACGTAAGAGAACAATTTCAATATGAAACAAGCAACATTTTAGAGACAAGAAGAAACAAATTGAAACTAAAAATGTTAGTCAACATGGGTGGAACTTAACTTATTTTTTCCATGGTATAAGCTAAAATATCAGTTATACTCTTATCCATAATTACATTCTTTACAAAGATATTCTTTCTATCTCCCTTACTGCTTAAGAATATTGAGTTTAATGCCTCTAATAGTTCCTAGTGCCAGTCTTTCTCTAAATTTTAATTCCTGAGAACTAACCAAAGAAAAAAATACATATTAATTTAAAATAAAATCATGTCTGTCCATGATCTGCTTAATGAATAAATGGAAGATTTACAAGTCCATAATCATTAGAATTCTCCCTTGGTTATTCTCAGCATGCTCCTAATAAAAATGATATAACTGCTATACTCCACTGATCATAACAAAAATAGATATATAGCCCTGCACTGAAATGCTATCTGTGATTCTGTCACTTGTGCAAGGGATCATAATTATATGCTGCAGAAAATGAATTAATGGAATAAATGAAGTATGCAGATATCTGTCAGCCCTGACAAACAACTTTGCTGTTCAATTAGCATAACTCTATCCTTTATTAAAGAACTGAGATTACTCATCACAGTTAAATGCTTTATTTATTTAAGATGCTCATTTATAAAACAGGTCTAGAGAACTATCAATTTATTTTTCTGAAGCCTCTTGGTGACAGAAGATGGTGTGGTTATGTACAGAAGACAGTTTGTACATGTTTTTAATACTGGGGGCCACATCTCTAATCTGTACTGTTTTGTGAGCTGCCTCTTCACCCATTTACATGATTTGACATTCCCATGGCAACTACTGTAACTGCCAACATGGAAAAATACTAGTGGCATATTTAATGCATTTTAACTTAGCAGTAAGCACATCATCCCTTTTGGGGGCGAAATGCAGACAAAGCAGCTGGAGCCTGCAGTGAGGAGTCACAGAACATACCAGAGTCTGCATGGAAGGAGCAGACAGAAGCACCTTGTGACTGCTCAAAGTCTCCAAACACACAAGCAGTTTTTCTGAGTATCTGTGCTGCAAAGCTTTGTAAAATGCCACTAGCAGATGGTTCCTAGAAAGAAGGACTTGAGGATAATTATAAGCTTGGTGTCAGTATTCACACGGGTTTTGGCCAGGGAGTGCTGCTGTCTGAGTGTGCAGAGAGCAGCTCACAGGAGAGGGCTCCATGCATAGAAATTCTCCCCCGCCTGGAAGCCTCCTGTCTCTGTTGTTCTCCAAGGAAGCTACTCCACACAAAATGTGTTTGAAGCACAAAGCCCTCAAATAAAGGGCACACTGAATGGATATCTTACACTGAAGACTTGAGCAAGGGAAAAAAAAAAAGCGAAGGCAAGAGATGAGATAAACATGACCTTCTATAATTTAAGAATCAGAAGTTTTAAAGACTTCAGTGAAACTATGAAAATCCTGTCTCATTCCGGGTGTCCATTGGCATATCTTCAGGCCTGTGTTTTGTGTCTCTCCCTGCCAGTAGCAAACACAGTGGGGGAGAAAAAACCCAAACCACAACAAAATGGCATAAGGTAATTTAAAATAAGGACATAAATCTACATTGAGGTTTCAAGATAGATAGCAGGGGAAAATTATTTCTACCCATATTAGAAAACAATTTGTCACAATAAGTTTGAAATAACTTGTAATTATAAATCAAGAACACAAGACTATTATGAAAAAAGAGAAAATAGGGCTAACTCTTTAATACCAGAACAGTACTCAAAAACTGTCACTTGTGAAATGTACTGGACCATTCCTACTATTTATCCTCTGCCGCCATCTGGTGGCCTTTTAATTCAAAAGTACTGTAATAAATACCTTTAGATGAATGATCTACAGAACCTGAAAAGTCTGGACTTTTAGGAAAAGGTTGATGAAACAGTCAATCTTTGGGCGAAGCAGCATGCTTTCAGGGAAAGGATACTGACAATAAGTTAACACTGCAGTTTTTGTAAGTAAAGATCATTTAACCAACCACAGAAAAGTGGAGGATTCAGACCAGCAAGGGAAAGAGTCATTCCTTCAATGTGGAAATTAGGAGTTTACATGGAGACACTTGTGATATTTCCCCTCTAGAGGTAACGGAGAGGCAAAAGGCAATCCAAGGCAGCTCCAAGGCATATTCTTCCTTCTTAAAAAGAGATGTCTAAAATAAATGGGATTAATCAGCATTTGGCTGTGCCTCATTCTGTGCATTGCCTATAAAGCAATCTTCTGGGCACCTGACATTTGGATAATGTTACTTAGAGAGCTCAGTCCCACCCAAGACAAAACATCAGACCTTTATAGCACATCTGTGTGAGAACATACCTGGCATTCATTTAGTAAGCAAATATCAGGGGAGACCACTTATAATGCAAAATTGTTAATATTATTTCAAGCTGTTAAAAGTATGACTTTTTAAGCACCTGTCCAACATCTGATAGAAACACTTCTATCTCACTTTCAGAAGAGAGACAGTGAAAAATATATGTTCAGTTAAATCAAGGCATCAGGAGTAGTATCACCATAAGACATCATGGAAGACAGCAAAGGCTGCTTTTCTCCAGCCTGCACTTGCAGAAAGGGATTCTGCTGTACTCTGCTGTATTTATATCCATGGTCACTGCTGCAAGAAAACAAGGCTGGCCAATTGTCACAGTTGCCCATATTTTTGGTTTAATCTCACTGTTTTGCTGCTTTGACCTTTAGGACAATGAAAAGTGGAGGAGATTTTAAGAATAATTGACTTCTCCCTGCCAAAGGAGGATGCTGACCACACAAATGCATGGTGGAAATACCTAAGCATTTCCAGTTGCCAATCAAATTTTCTCCTCAGTCAGATAGAGGATATTTGCTTGCTTTCTTTGCATATGTGTGTAAATATATGTTTCAAAGACACAAATGGTCAGTGGAGGAACAGCTAAAAGCATTCTTCCTGAAAGACAGAAAAATACTTCTACACATGAATTGAAGTGCCTTAGTTTGGACAAAATTATTCTGACAGAGAAAAGCAGCTGGTGTTCCTGTAAATAATGAGTTGAAAGTTCATTCAAGGGCAGCTTCTATGATCACAGATCCAGCATGAAAAATAACCAAAAAAAGAGGAAAAGGAGAGAAAATGCTAGAGAAACGGATTTTATGGCTATACGAGAAGGAGAAAAATGGATGAATCCTGCAGAGCGAAAGACAGAAGCTAAGAGATCTGTGACACCTTTGAGTTGGGAAACCGGGCCAAGGCTCAACTGGCTCAATCACACCATTATCCACCATTTATGGTGGTGGTGGCAGAGGATGAAAAACACAACCTACACAGTAATGAGCATATGTAGTTTCACAATATTCACATCTCCAACCATGCCTTAAAGGCATCTGAGTTGGTTTCATTGTGATTCACTGATGAGAAGACAGTCAGCGAGTGACAGAAAACAAAACTGGTCTGGAGCAAGTCAAAATCGCTACAAGCTTGGATGAGATGCTAGGTTGATAGGAGATGGTCTCCTAGCTGAGCATGGTTAATCTGAATTCAGATTAATAATACAACACAGCAGGAAAATTGCTTTCATGATTTCCTGGCATTCTAACAGATGGATACACAAGAATCTCGCTCCTGTAGGAAACAGGAAACGTGCCCCGAGCAGTCTTGGGTAGAAGTTTGGATTATTTTCTTTACCCTTTAATTTTGCTGCTAGCTATGTATAGGTCTTCCCTTTGCTTCTTCCCTGTGCTAAGTGCTAATCTGTTCTCTGGTTCCTACTTTTGCCAGTTCTTTCCTTGCCAGTTATTTTTCATGTTCAATTTGGAGTGGAACCATCTCTCTATCAAGGAACTTCCTTTCCCCTCTTGTGCTGTGTAAGAGCAACTATCCTAATAGCTACCATTTAGGGAAACAAAGATTTAGCTTGGAGTTCCTCCAGTTTTCTCAGTAATGTTCTGAAGAAAAAAAATTCAGTCTCGATGACCTTCTGTTCATCATGCTACTCCCAGTCATAGTTCTTTAGAGTGAATCTTAATAAAGAACAATCATGCTTGCATGACTGATACATATTTGGATTAGGCTGAATTGCCATGATCAGACACATCATCTGAAAAACTGAAGTACTTGGAGCAGCTGTGAAGCCTGATGTGGAAAAAAATTGTCAGACTAAGCGGTAAGAAAACTTTTTCTTTGCACACCACTACCTAAGGTCAATTTCTGCAATATATAAAAATACGTCAGTTCTTAAGGATCACACAGGATAAAGAATACTTTTGTAATCTTGTTAGTGCAGAAAATCAAATGTTAAATATAGAAGAAATATGTTTTCTTCTTCGAGTAAGTTACTTGTTATTTTAAATATTTCAGTTGTTAGAACTTGATTCTCTTTTTAACACTCTTCAATTATATAATAATTTACCATACCATGTTGTGAATCCTGATTTAGGATCCTGCTGGCTATGCCAATTTGTCATGAATGAGTGATTTAGATTGCTCAAAGAATCATTGTCAAAGGTAATAGCAAAAGTGGAGTTTTCTGGTGTCTTAAGAGAATAAAATGTCTCAGCAGGTTAGCTGAATTTATATAACAGTGCCACAGATCATTTCTTCCTAGGAGCTTGTCACTTTTACACAAAGCAAGCACTCTTAAGACACAAAATGAGTATGTGAAGGATTTTTTTAAAGTAATATAATTCTTTATTAAAAGACATATATATATATAAATCAAAAGCAATCAGCAATGTGGAAAAAAAATCAAAGAAAAAACTCCCTGCAAACATGGCTCAACCTCTCTCCTTTAATTTAGTTTGAATTCGCATTGTTGCCTTCAAAAATTGTGTGCATTAAAAATGCATTGTTTAAGATGCAGGTAATAGATGTATGCAATAATTTTCTGCAATAAGTTATTTGGTTTTGTTACATCACACATTTTTTTTCATACAGCTCGCTTTACTGACAATCACCATAACATCTGAGAGTCTTCTAATCCTTACATCGTTTGGATGCACAACTGAAAAATAGGGAAATACTATTTTGCAGGTTTTGCAGATGATGACGAAAGCAAAGAGTAGTTACCCTGTTATCAGTCTTTCTTTTTTCTGTCACTTCTATTCATCCTGTTGAATGTGCTGATTTTTCTGCTAAGAATACATTCCAAAAGGTATAATAATCAGTAAAACTACTTAGAATGAAAAATACAACTTAAGTAACAAAGAAGTCATTCAAATATATACACACAAAAAATCACTCCCATTAGACAGTGAAGAGAGACAGGGAGATTGAGTTAAGGTTCAAATTACTGATACATTAATATGCTAATATAATTTTTTTGCTCATATGTATTCAGTTTGGGTGAAAGTATGTTATTAAAGCTGCAGGGCACTGAGAAGTTACTAAAAAGAGACTAAGTAGGCCAAAGGAGAATTCACAAATATTTTTGAGCTAATACATAAAAGTTTTAATATAAACCTAGAAGAATAAAAGCACAGGGATCTATCTCAGTATAGATGTCACTGATACCAACACTTTACAAAAATATTGTTAAAAAATCCAAATAATTCTGAAAAATATAAAAGGCAACAGCATAAAGTAAAATTAAGTTTTTTAAACTTCTACTATTTAATCTACATCCTTTAAAAGGCAAGAAAAAATTAGACTTTGAGGACTGGACAGAAAATGGAACTGCAGCTGGGAATTTAAAATTAGTCTTGCATGGACTTTGCAACCTTCCATGCTCAGCTGCTGCCTGGTCCTAAGGGACTTTTTCTTCTCTAAGCATTTCAGGCCATTTTTCTTCTAGCTTTCCAGAATTTTTCCAGTTGCACTTCAGTCTTCATAATGCTGAGCAGTTTCATGATTGCCTTATGCCTACACCTAGACAAGATATCCCTCTTCCTTTTATCAACAGAAGGACTTCTGACTGGCAATCTGAGCAAAACCTTGCCTTACAAATGTCTTCATGAAACACAGCAGCCAGGAAGGCTGGCAGCTCTTTTCATTGGTGAGGCACTGGAACAGGCTGCCTGAAAAAGCGGTGAATACCTATTGCTGGAAGTATGCAAGACCAGGTTGGGTGGGGCTCTGAGCAATGTGATCCACTGAAAGGTGTCCCTGCCCAGGGCAGGAGGGGGTGATCTCTAAGGTCTCTTCCAACCCTAACCATTATATAATTCTATATCTAAATCTTTTTACCTGCACCTCAGGTCTTTAGAGTATGACATCGAAAGAAGTTCTCTCCATTTCCTGGAGAGAGAGAGGGAGCTTCCTGCATAGTCATGTGGCAATTTGGGATTGCCCTTTAAGGGACAAGGGTCTGCAACAATACTCAACCCTGCTGGGGTTAAGTCTGCACTTGGAGACCATATCTCAAACACTGCTTCATTGAATGATTTGAAGTTACTCTTAATACAGACATCGGAAAGCACTTTCAAGCAAGATAAACCTTGCAAATGTTTGTCTCCCACATTGTATTTTACAAAGGCTATAGGAGCACTTGCAAAAAAGGTTTCCTATTAGCACCCTTACTGGGAAGGAAGGAACAGGCCTGACAGATGTTTCTGCTCCTGTTTCATCCTATTGGGCATAAAATATAATCTTTGTTGTAGATCCTGTTGTAGAGAAGTCCTTTTTTATTTTATTTTAAGGAAAGAAAAGCACTCTTCTTCTCTCCACAATTAATGGCAAGAGACTAAAAATATCAGTGTCATATATTCTCTAGTAAATAATTCACTTCTTCAGGAACATCAGTCACTTGCTGAGCAATCTGCAGTTTCTCTGGAACCTCAGACAAAAAGGGTCTGCTCAGCTGGAATGAGTGCAGCAGGCAGCTGTCTCATATTGATCTCCATTGTCTCAAGAGCTAACTAAGCACCTCACCGTGCTATTTTTTATCCCTTGTACTTTGGGCTATTGCAGTAAAACCACTACTTAAACATACTTAGCGACAAAGATGCGTTCAGATGGAAGACAAGAAACTGAAAGAGGTCTGTGGTCTCCCTTGTAAGATGTGTTTAGTAAATGGAAATGAAATAACTGAAGATCATCTTGCTCTAACTGCATTAAATTCAATCAGATAGGATGATACAGAGGACATTTCAGTCTCCAAAACAGGATCAGAATGGGATATACAGGACTTGAATATGCAGATGCATGGCAAAATTATAGACATGCACTGAAAAAAATTCCATGAGAGGTAAGAAACTCTCAAAGCATGGTGGTAGCTCCACTACAGGTCTGCAGCCTAAATAGGATAGAAACTTTTTTCCCGCAATAAAACTCCAATTCTTCTGCTTTCAAAATCCCCACATAAAATCTAAGTAGGCTGTATACAACTTAGTTTGGCTTTAAAAGAAGGTTTTAAAGTTTCTCTGCTGTTTGTTAGCTCTTCCAGTAATGCTTGCTTAAACAGGAGTGAGTAAAACAAAGCAGAAAATAACCATTTCATTTCAAAGGATATACACTTTATCAGAATGTGATGTGACACACTGCCGTGTTCCATTGGATGGGCTGGCTGGAACATACTTTGCCTTGGGAGTTTCTAAAGTGAACAGAGAACACAGGTGTTTTCATCCGAAAAGAATTCATCCAGAATTCATCATGTGTAGTAATTCCTTCAGAAGAAAGGCTGACAGCTCTCCTGAGAGGCAAAAATCTGTAGAGGGGTGTCAGTCCCCACCCTGTTTTGTTGGGGCTTTTTTTAACTAGGTAATATATACTTTATTCTTCAGTTTATTTAAATGAGGGTGTTAAGTTCCTGCAAAGGTCACTGCAAGGGCAGTCAATTAGCTACATTAAATACAAATTATAGGTCTTATGTGCTTCCAAACCTGATGGCTCTCAAACCACGAAAACACTGCTGTCAGTTTCGGCCTGTGAATACATTCTCCCTTGCAACATATACAGCCTCTTTTCACAGCCCTGTCCTGTAGTTCAGCTGGTACTGGTAATCCCAAGCTGTTTGGAGATTCTACCTTTCTGAGCACTTCGTATTTATTTCTATAGCTCGGGGATGATGTGGCAGTAAACACAAGAAATGCAGGGTCTGCACAGAACATCCTGAAGGGGTAAAATGCTGTCTTAACAGGCAAACCCAGAAGAAATTGAAAAGCTGCAGAAACAGAAGTTTGCATGTGGTTTCATCACAGTCCCGAGTGCATTGCTGGAGTTCTCATGTGTATCTTTATCTCCTCACAGTCAATATGGCTAAATAGTCAAGACGGCTCACATCATAGTGCCATTTTCTTTAACAAACAAGGATTGTGACTTCCTGTCACTTTTGCTCTTCCTCTAGGATATTTTTCATGTGTCAGTAGGTAAGCAGGAGACTAGAGAGCTAAATGTTCTGTTGACCAGGAGCCCCAGGTCCCTTTCCACAGCACTGCTTTCCAGTGTCTCAATCCCCAGTCTGTACATAACACCCACAGTTGCCTCGCCCTTTTCCTGTGCTTTCAGGGTCCTCCTTCTCTCCCTCCTTCAAAACTGGGACAATGGTTGCCAGCTTCCAGTCAGCTGGGACCTCTCTGGATTCCCAAAACAGCTCAAAACTTACCAAGAGAGGTTTTGCGATCCCATCATGCCCACAGATGCCCACAGATTTGTTGGCATCCAGCTGGAGCAGCAGATCTCCTACAGTTTCAGGGTTGACTGGGAGTTGATTGTTCTCATAGTCATGGTGCTCCAGCTCAGGGCACTGAGACCCCCTTGGTCTGTCATCTGTGTTGAAAACTGGTAAAGGATGTGTTAAAAACCTCTGCCTTGTCCCTGTCCCTGTTTGTGAGGTGACCATTCTCATCCTGTAACGGGACAATGTTATTTTCTCACTGCTTTTTGGCATTAAGAGATTTCAAAAGACTCTTTTTATTGTCCCACGTATTTCTGATCAGCTTCAATTCCGGCTGAGTTTTGGACACATGAATTTTCTCCCTACAGTGGCAAGCAGATTCTCTGTGTTCTTACCACATCACCTGCCCTTGCTTCCACTGGGCACAGACCTTCATTTTTAGCCTAATTTTTAAGAGAAGATCCCTGTTCATCCAAGCCAACCTTCTGCCTTGTCTGCTCGACTTCCAGCCTTTAGGAATTGCCTGCTCCTGTGCCTATAGCAGGGGATATTTATAAAGTGACCAGAACTGATGGACCCCAGCATATGCAAAAATGTTTTCCCACAGGACCTTACTCCCTAATTCCCTGAGCACCCTGCAGTTTGTTCTCCTTGTTTCTAGAGTTGAGGTTTTGCTGGCACTTTTCCTCCTGTCAACAGAGATTTTAAACTCAATCACTCTTTGATCACTGTGGCCAAGACGTCCGCCAATCTTTACTTCGCTCACGAGATCCTCTCTGTTGACAAGCAGCAGATCAAGGAGGGCATCTTTCCGAGTCAGCTCCCTTAAAGGAAAGTGGTCATTCAAGATTTTTAGGAATCTTCTGGCTTGGGATCTACCAGGTGTATGACAGTCCCAATTAATTTCTGGCAAGCTGAAGTCCATAAGGACAAGGGCAGTTGACTTGGAAGCCTCTCTTAGTTCCTCAAAGAATAATTCATCAGCATCATCATCCTGGCTAGGAGGTCTAGAGCAGACTGCCATGATGACATCCACATTGTTTGTCTCTTGGTTCTTACCCAGAGGCTCTCAACTGTGCCATTGCCAACTGTAAGCTACACACATCTTTTTCCTACTCTGACAACTCATTCTTTAAATCAACAAATGAAAAATGTCACTGGCTGATATTTTGAAAGTAAAAAGAAAGAGACACATGCAAAATCAAAATAAAACCCATGTTGTCAAAGCCCTTCTGCTTCAATGTCTTGCCCAGTTTCAAATGACGTGCAGTTACCAGAGAGCAACAGGTGGAGGTTTTGGGAACATAAATAGCAGAATAAATAGCTAAATACACATATCTGTATACACAGAGAACAACAAATACAGAGGTAAATGAAGACAGCAAGAAATAAAAATAAATACTTTCTTTAAAAGAGATATGCCAAACTTAATCAAAGAGGAAATTTAATTTTTGGAAGCATTCATTATGATATGGTTGGTAGTTGTTTTGTTTCGGTTTTTTTGTTAAGGAATTATGCCCTAAAACACTAAAACTAAATTTATTTTCATCAGTTCTACGGACATTAACATCTTCAAGGGAAATTTGCTTTCGCTCAATGTAACAAATACATTGCAGATCAATTGTATGGCAGAAATTGTTTTTCATTATCATAGACTCACTATTTTAATAAAGTGAAAAATCTGTTATCTTTTTTTTTTTTGCCTTAGGCTAAGATCAAGTTCTTAAAACATTTCTATACTGCTGCTTTAGGCAGTGAAACCTGTCATCCCTGCCCACCACAAACACAAGACAGGACTGCTTATAAGCAGGTTATCTATAATCTATCCATACATATACCCATGCTAACTATTCTTTGAGGTGTATCATGTCTATATGATATACCTCAAAGAATAGTGCATGCTTGGTTCACTTCAGCTAAATGTCTCTGTCCTTTTCCAAGACGACACAAAGTCTGCTTAATGACTTACCTAAAAACAAAGTAACATACATGTAAACCTGCTCAGATCTCCCTATTCTCAAGTGCCAGTTTTATTTATTCTGTTAAATTAAAAAAAAAACAAAACAAAACAAAACCTCTCTATTGGCACTTCAAGGAAAATATGTCTTCAAGGACAGAGTTGAATTTGTCCTGTTTTCCTATACAAATGTGGAAAAATATTTTTCATTAAGTCATCTCTCAAAGTATTCATTTGTAGAGTTAGTTATTTTTTACCTTATTTTAAAGATTTGTGTTGATAATTACATGTTATATTGACCTGTATGATGAACCAATAAGACTCAGACTGTTGGTTCTGCTGCTGCTGTGAGCTTGCCACTGTGACAAAACAGTGAGACTATCTTGCTGCTTTTTTAGTTCTGCAACCAAAGTTAAAGGAACGTTCCTTGAGGCAAGACTTAGAAGTGCTCTTTCAACTCAGTCCTGTATTCACTTGAGAGTTTTCCTTTCCTGATTTTCCTTGAGTTTGAGTTATTTATGGCTTTGTTTTTCTTTCTTCTGTGCCCTCTTTTGCCCTATCCATTCCTTTTTCCTGTTTCCCTTACAATTTTTAAGTGCTGTGATGATACATGAAGAACCCGCAGAAATTCCATTCTCTTCTCCCAAAATAAAACCCAACGTATTAGTCAAATAATCAGGTAAATCAGATAATTCTCTTTCCTTCTAAGAACTCAAAAAGGCTCCTGTTAGGTTGCTAATTAGAGATCAGACAGAGAATCAGTTCTCTCCTTTCTAGTTGGTTCAGAACGGTTTCTGTACAAAGCAGGTTTTCTACCTAAACTTTAGATTTCGATGGACTTTTGTCAATTTTCAGTCCAGTGTTATTTTCTGAAACCTGAGTAACTGAGCAGGGATTTTTATTCTCTGTAGGTTCTGAAGCAATGTGCATTTTGGACACAGAGCTTTTTAGTCTGTGCAGATGGAGCCATTGCTTCAGATGTTTGTGTTTATAAATAAAGCTGAAAAAAGAAACAATAATACCGTTTTGGAAGAGGGCTTATTAGCATTTTGATGGCTTCTTTATCCTGGGAATAGCCTTTTGCTTTTGGCTTCTTCCTTCTCTTCTCCATTCCGAATCTGTCATCTTTCTCCAATAATTGGAATTTATACTAAGCAACCAAGTTTAAGTTGTCAAGGCAAAAAAAAGAGTAAAAATTTATTTTGCCATGTTCTCCCTATGGATAAGAATAGCATACATATTTGCTTTATTAATCATTTTTTTAATGTATAAATTACCAGGAACATCAGATTGTGAAGAGTGCATTAAAAGCTCTAAAATTTCAGTTTTTCTAAAGCCATAAGTAATTTTCTATAGGAATAAAACTAAGAGGGGGAGGGGGACGAAATGCATTTGGCTATGTGAAATAAAAACTAATACCAATAATTTATGACAGCAGTTAGACTTTCAAATGAGTGAGGCAGCATTCACCAAGCCACAACCATGACAGGACTGCAATCAAATAAATAATAAATACTCTCAGATTCCTGATTCCAAGTATGTGATATAAGCAATAGAAAATCTATGGCATTAATGGAATTGATGCAATAATATTCTAATAAGATTTCTGTTATTATAGAAATTAATCATGATAATGTGAAGTTATTCACCCTTATTCAGTATCTTTAGTAGTAGTGGCCAATGTTGTGTGTTTTTGCCTCTCACTATTCTATTTTATTCAGTATTTTATACAGTAAAAATATTTTAAGGGATAAATTTACACTCCCATGTGTTTCTTTAACAAAGGAAATATACTTCTTTTAACAGTTCAACATAGCTTAGCAGGTGTTAGAGGCAGAATAAGTAGGGCAAATTAAAGTATTTTCAAACAAAAGTCAGGAAATCCAAAATCACCTCACATTTAGAAAAGGCACAGTTCTAGAAGGAAGTAAAACTCAGACTTGCACTGTTGTAGTTTTTAAGGTTCCAAAGGCAGCTACTCTGACACAGTGGATGGAAAGCCTCTGAATTTTCCCTTTTAGTATACTCCATATGATTTCAAATAACAGATGGCACTTTGCTGAAAATTGAAATAGCTAAAGCAGTGAAAAAGCAGCATAATTCATACCACTTTGAAGCCCTACTCTCACGCCTTGTTTTGAAATTTACTGGTTCCTCAGACCCTCAGGTTTAGTGAACAGAGTAAAATATATTTCCACAAAATACTAAGAAAACAAATTAATATATTCTAGAAACTGAATCTCTGGTTTTCTAATCTCAGTGCTACTATCTATCTCTGCCACAACTCCAGGAGAGCAGGTTTGTCTTACAGAGCTTTGAGGAGCAGGGGAAGCCAAGAAAGATGGTGAAATACTGATTTTTACTACCTTACTTGTTCTTTCTAATGAAGATATTAATTGACTTGGTTCAATGTTTCAAAGCTGTGCTGTATCACACAGCGTGTTTTTCTCTTAACAGAAGACAGTGGTCATGGTTAACTTTTTATTTTTCTTTCTTCTGTTAATTAACACAGCATTATTTTTCTTTTTCGCATCTATCATAGCCACTATCACTTTGCTAAGGCAAACACTTTGCTGAAACAGTTTAGCAGTTGGGTCCCTAAGCTATATAAAAATATGACTGAAAAGAAATGAAAACCTCCAGAAACATGCAGAGAGAATTAGTCATGAAGCGTTATCTAATATTTACAACCAATCCTGATGGCACATTTGGTTATTTGATTTCAATATTTCCACACCAAAAATATTTTTTTTAAAAAAGTGTATTATTTTATGCCAGGGTCTAAAAATATTTTTATCTAGAAATTCTTATAACTCTAAGCTGGTCCTTTTGACTTGAACAGCTTGCATAGGGTCTGGACAGACACACATCATGTGGAACATATATCTGTGTCTCTGTTTTCCGTCCAGTTCTTGGACTCCAGCTCTCTGTCACTGTCTGCAGCAAACAGCCTGACACAGAGAACTTACACAACTTTAAAGTGCAGTCTTTATCTTCTGAGGAAAAACATATGCAACAGACACTATGAGAAATGTATATGAACTACGGAAATTCTTTCAAAATTTCCAAAAAACAACATTCAGGAAACAAGTTCCATGCATTGGAAAGGATGAGAGAAGACAGAAGACAGTGAGCAGCTGAAATGAGTAACTGCTGGAAGAGTGTGGATTCTGGCAGTCAGCATGGGAACCCCAACAGGTAAGCAACGAGCCAGAAGACACAGAAGCTCTTCCCTGCCATGCAGAATCACATTAATCTGCAGTGTTAGCTTTCAAATGACTAGCCTGTGTTTGGAGAATGAAGATATATGACTACCACGTAAATAATGCTCTGTGATTAGTGCAGCATGTAATACATGCAAATACACAGAGATAAGCCATGGGCTCTCATTCATGGGGTACAGTCCTAATACAAACCCAAATATTTTCAGATGCACAAAACATCTCTAAGGATCAGTAAAACTGATATTTTGTACCATGTCTAAATTATTTATTAATGGCAAAATGAAAAGCCAAGGAAGCAACAGAAGCATTGGATATACTCTAAAAATTTACTTAGAGAATATAAAGAATAGATACTAAGTCACCCAAGAAATGAATTCTTCTCCAGTTCCCATACCTTATTTTCATTAATTTAAAAGCTTAATTGTTTATACACATTCTCTGTTTGTTATTTAATTTCAATACATGCTCCTAACCAAGAATTTTTGTGTGTATTGCAGTCTGACTACACACACAAAAAGGGTAGGATGCAAAAGAAGTTCTACCCTCTATCTCTGTCATTTTGTGGACTGCATTTTATCCTTGTGTATCCAGTATGCCAGCCAATAACATGAAACATTCTGTTTGTGTCAGGTATTTTTTGCTTGGGTGGTTGGGGTTTTTTATCCCCAAAAGAGAAGCAGCAATGTTCTGCATTTATTGCTGCTTTTTAAAATGATGAATGGAATACTTTGATTTTGCTTTTAAAAGGTAGGATTGTGAAGCAACAGTTGTTTATATGAAGGCTGAATTGCAGACCATGCACAAAGGTTGCTGACTGCACAACTGTCCCCCGGGAAGTGCTGCAATGCCTATGGGTGGTTGAGCACAGAACTTGCTCCTATCCAGGCAGTTCACATCCAGGAACTGATGTTCCAGCCATGTCCTGTGCAGAGAAAGCTTGAAAGTCCCACTGCCTCTATCTCTAAGCTCTGATTTACTACAACTACAAGCATTAGATCCTAATTCTTCCAGCCTTTGCCTGGCTCTGTGCTATTCTTTGTTTCTAGGGACTGTCTCCTCTAGCATGTTTCTACAGTTCAACATTTTCTGAACTGCTGAAAGAGATCATCAATGTCTTGTTCTGCCAAAAACCTTAATGGTGCTAAGAGGTGCAATACACTTGCAAAATTATTTCCTAGTCAACTGAGTCCAGCCAAATGGAAAACTAATGAGACAGCTGCCCTGGTCAATCTCCTGCACAAAGTCATTCCATTATCACTGAGAGAAGTAAAAAACCATGGAAAGTCACCACTGAAATATCCATCATTAGTCATTGTCTTTGTCCACAGGGCAGGACTTAGGAATGTAAATACTTTGCTGAATTTTGGGCATCAGAACTCTTAAAAGAACAGCAGTAGAATTAGGATTCATTATTTTTCAGACCAGGCACTCTGGTTTTGTCCAACGTCACCTAACAAAATCTGTGGAAAATTTATTTGTTCTTTTTGCAGGATGTACAACCGAGTTCCACATCCAAACAGAGCTAATTTAGGTGGCAAGTTGTGAAATTTATCACCCTGTTTTCACAAAGAACAATTCATGCATTTTCCACTTTTATCTCAGGGAATATTAAAGCTTTTGAAAGACCCATAGCTTTATTCACAGTCTTTTGAAGATGTAGGAAAGTTTAGTATAAAAGTGTCTCGAAGGAATACATTTTAAGGTAGCAGGTGTTCTGAGTACTATACTTATTATGTGATTTCTATTTGAATTAGGCTGCAACATGGTGAGGAGCAAGTGCTACAGGTGTTTCCTGTTAAATTAAAGTGTGCTGAGAAATTTAAGGAGTTGAGCCATACTAAATTCAGACTGAAATCAGAATTAGACTGGATGCTTTTTTTATTTTTAAAGCTTTACTGTATGTTAGATGGTTACTTAAACAGATTTCCTTCTGCATTTTTCAATTGCATAAAGTTGGTATCAGCCTTTTGAAGATACTACAGGTTATATTTCAGTAACCACTTAGACTAGAATCTTCCCACACTGAGAAAAGTGTTTCATATTTTCCTGTTTATTTCATCCCACGTCACAAAAGTTCTTGCTATTGTAACAAGGAAAGAAGAAATATGATTAATGTAGTCATCCAGAAAGGACCAGTAGATTGTAATGGAATACTTTTTCCAAGTACTGGGGAAAGCAAAAAGATGTGTTACTGCTCAGCTTCTAAGCTGCTAAGCCAGCCCCTTGTGAACTGATGATATAGACTATGGGGCAGTCGCTGAACAACAAAAATGATGTTTCATATAATTAATGCATTTTAGTGCCTGTCAAATATTAAGTTTTGTGTTTCTTCAGTAAATAATTTGTTTTTACTGGGACATTAGGTCAGATTTTTAGAATTTTTTTTAATGTGCAATTACAACTCAATGTGAAATGAAACAAAAAAAGCCAGATGATTAAATAGAACCAAGCTGTTACATTTGGTCCTTTGGAAATATGAGTATCATCTGTCACTGTATAAAAAAACTGTTATGAAAAGATGTGCTCTTCTCAGACTGTATGTTCTGAATAAACACAAAGGATTTGAAGTTTAAGAAAAAATACCTAGCATGATTAAAAATTATTTGTTATTGGTAGGGAGTTCACAGTGAAGTAAAGTAGGAACACATTAAATAATCTTTATCACTGAAGACAAGCAGGACTTGAATCTGTGATTTTCACAGAAAGATAAATTTCTTTCAATACAGGCAATGAAATCCCATCAATCTATTCCAGGAGATTACTACTTCTTGCAAACTAGTTATGCTTACAAATGTACTTCATACATTCTAAGCATTTTGAAACTGTGTTTTACCAGGGGTATGATTCTACAGTCTTCCGATATATCACATTCTTCCTCTATACAGAAGGACATGCTTTGAATATTGATGGAAACTGGTAAATAGTTTCCTATTAATCATGTTGTTTCTCTCATAAATGGCTACATGATTTAGGTAGCTATTCTGGTTATGTTTAGATTATATAATAATGGTTATATACATATTAGAACATGTATTGGTAATTGGCCTATCATTTATTTTGTTCAATTTTCTCAATGCTTTCTTTTTTTCCCTCCAGATATTTTCAGAATACCTGAGTAAAAAAGCCCAAACGGATGCAAGAAGAAAAGACATGATGCAAAAGATGCAGAAATGGAGAAACAATGAACAGTGGGTAATGGAACTGAGGGACTAACACGCAATTTAAATCTTGGTAAAGGAGGCAGGTGAGGCTGGCATTGATCCAACTTATGGAGACAATGGGAAAGGCAACAAAACTATGGCACACTAATACAATATTAAGCAGAACATAGTCCTTTTCATTAAGTTACTGGCATAGAAGAGAAATGTACACAGATCAATCACATGTTGGATTTGCTAGAAAAATAAGATCTTAATTGTAAATAGATCTTGGCAAGTTTGGATGTAAAAGCTGAAATGGTGGATAATGATCAACCTCTTCCTAAGGACTGCAGCATGCTGTCACCATGTCGTTAGCTGCATCCTCCTGGCTCTTTGAGGAGCCTGAAAGACAAATGCAGCCTTTTCATCTCCCAGTTTCACTGAGAAACTGTCTTCTACAGTTTCCATGGGACAACAAATCAGCAGTTTTTCTTTATTCTCATAAAAAAAAAAATTCATAAAGAAAATTTATCATAAAGAAAATTTCTTATAAAGAAAATGTTTACTGATTTGAGTAAGATTTGCCTTGAGTTAGTACAAAACAGAGCTTTTATTAATGTGTTTGGCCAACCAAAGTCAACTGCAATCTTCGCCATTTCAAGTAGATGCAAGAATTTCACCAAAAATCGTTGTAAACACAGGGTTCACCAGAACACTAACCTATGAATCCTTTAGCCAAGCAACTGAGAATCTGTTGACAGTATGGGAAGCTCATGCTGAGATTTGTTCACTGCCTCAATTGGAGAGAACTGAGGTAGAAGCATTACGAATGCATTACAGCAAGGAATCAATGCCTTGGTCGCCAGGCTGAAGGTGGAGCAAACACTTCTGGAAGTTGATTTGAGGCTCAGGACCCAAGAAGCTGCAGTTTTATTTCCAAAGAACAGACACGTTGAGCTTGGTGAGTTATTGTGAGCCTTTTGATCTGTCGCAAAACAAGTCTGAAGTCTCAAACTTCACAAGTGGATCCAAACTGGAATTGCCATCGTCTGGTCAGATCCAGCTGTTCAGCACTTCTTCCCTGATGGGCAGAGATTCAGGATGGGAAATTGAATAGTATAATCCCCAACTAACTCACTCTTTCTTACAAAGCTCTATTGCTACCAATGTCTCAGGAGAGACCTACCTATATACCAGTAGCATGCAATACATGAAAATGAAATGGCATACTTCAAACCTGAGCTAAGAAAATAACATCCAAGGGTTATCATATAATTGGATGATGTGTGGCAATATTTTTTTTTATACAAGAATTTCAAGAAATATGAGATGGAGCAGAGATATTAACAGTGTTGGCTCAATCTTATTCCCATGAAGAATGATGTAATTTTTTCAGTCATATTAAAACAATTTAAGTGAATACTTTGAATATCTACCCAAAGTGAGATGGAAGCAAGGAGGACTAGAATTTTCTTTTCGATGTGTTTATATACTGTAGTGAATAACCTTTTATTGATATAGGCTTCTATATTCAACATATTTTATAATTTTTTCAGGAGAGTAAACTTTAGTGGAGTATATATTTGCTTAGACTTTCATTGTTGCCTGAGAACATACTGCTGAAGTTGAACTGTCAACAGGAAAACACAAACAATTCCCATAAATAATTTCAAACCCAAAGAACAGATGGTATTGAGAAACAGCATCACAGCCTGCTGTTCCCTGAGGTTTGAGGAAGGTCCTGTAGCTCTCAATGGAAAGCGATTTTAGTTTGTTCACTTTATCCATTAGGCCTATGATTCCATATTTTAAAAAACCTGCCCACAAGTTTGTTTAATTTCATTCAATCATGAATTTTTTTTTCCCCATTGCACAAATACTGGTCTAAGCTGGAAACCAGAGGCAAAAATCTCTTTATGTAATGGATTGTATTATTAACATTTTTTCTGGCACTAAATTAATGGTTAATTATTCATGTGTTCTCTGTACCCTATAGTAAGTCAAATCATGCTACTTAGGATACCACATTAACACCTACTGCTATAAGGAACAGCAACAATAAAAAATTCTGTACAACTGCCACTTTGGAACTGATTAACTATCACAGGAGAAACCTCATTCCAAATTCCTGGATTGCTTTACTGGGGAAAGTGTGAAATACAGGAAAAAATTGAGAAGAGGGATCTTTGATTATCTGAATTTTCCATCTCTTTCATAAGCAGTGTCATCTATTTTACTGAAATGAAGTGCTTATTCTTGTCTTCAAAAAATATCAAACCTAGGGGAGTGGTTAACTTTCACTTCAGAAGTCAGCGATGGAATGAGAATGCATTTTTCAGTTTAATTTCCTTTAATTTCTCACAGCTGGCATTGGGATTAGCAGCACACGTCTCTCTATAGATTAGCTAACCCCCTATAATATGTCTTTCTATATGCATATGAAGGGAAAGTGAAATTGCCATCAACATCTTTATAAGAGTAATTGTACCTTTGGGCGCAAGATCTGATACAAGAACCTTAAAAGGTATTCCATTTATTTTTTATTAGTTTGTGAATTTTTAAGGTTTTGCTGGTGATAACAAAAACTTGAGAAAAAAATCTTTCCTAATCCCCTGCTTTCAATGTGATTATTTAAGCAGTATCCCTAGCATTTCAGTAATTAAGGAAGGAAGCATTTAAAGTGGTTTGCAGAACAGCCTTTAGAGGTGAGGGAGAAGGAAAGCTATCTCTTTCTGTCACTTCTGTGCTGAGTCTTTAGTTTCATTCAACGCTTTCCGTGAAATAGGTTTTAGAAATCAGCTGTAATTTCCCTGATGTACTATATCAGCTACCAGACAGAACTGCAAAGTATTGATCGGATGAAAGCAAATGAAAATTAAGAGAGTACGAGAACCCAACTGGGATATATCTATTATTTCTCTTGCACAACTGAATCTGTTTCATGTTACTTTTTAATGCATTTCTGGGACAGAATTTCTTTCTGTAATATCAGAGCAAATGTGCAGACTTTCTTCAAGAACTTCAAAAAAGAAAGAAAAGCCTTTTACATTCATCTTTTATGAAACATGAACAGAATGTACAGATCACAATAGCCAAAAATAGCACATACTCTTGAAGGAATATGTAATTTTCATCCTACACATATGTCACTTTCAAACCAGAGAGAAAATCTTCATGAAAGAACACCAGATTGTTCCAACTGATGTCTTCTCAGAGAGCTGCACTTGAAGGGAAAACCTCAAACAACATTTACTTAACAACAACACCCTCGATAGCTAACAAATCTCGCCTGCACTAAGGAAGAGCAACAAGAAACAGAGTCTGATCATTATGAAATTACATGAATACAACACAGTGAGAAAGTTATTTTAAAAGGAGCTTGTGCTTTTCATATACTGGCTCTTTAACTTTCCCTGGGAAAACAGATGGCCTATCTAACTGGTAGGAGGCAAAGGAAATGGAAGGCATATTGGAAAGGCTTGGACAACAGCCAAAGTAAAAATTGTAATTTTGATACCACAGAGTTGAAATGCAGTGCATATAGCAATCACTTTATAATATATAGCTGATGGCCTGCCTTAGCCCTAATTTCAAGACCTGGAACATTGCAAGCAATAGATCAAACCAGGTATATGCTTGTGATATGAACAGTGGACATGCACTTTTCAGCTGACATTTTCTTATTGACCTCAGTGTCCAACCCACTGACTTTCACACCAAGGTGAAACATCTTGGCTTAGTGCAGAAGACACAACTTCTGGAATACAATATTCTTGTGAAGATGTTAAATATTGGTAGTAGTGCTGTACAGATGTTCTTCAGAAAAGAAACAATGGATAATCACCTGAGGTATTAACAATTTAAATCAACCAATAAGATGACTCAGAATTCCAGCTCACTGTGGCTCATTTTTGCTTCTTTTGCTTTTCATATTCTGTTTTGAAGTCTAATGAGTTTCAAAGACATGCATTCCAAACAAAATACCCTTATCTAATAGGTATGTGTTTCAATGATAGCCACTTCACTGTATGTCTTCTATGAAGGCATCCATCTCTCTTGGTGTTGCTCAAGTTCACTGCAGTTTTTCTGTTGACTGGATAAAAAGATCTGTAGGTATATGTGGATGTGTTATACCAATCTGTCACTAGTACTTTATGACTTAAATATGCTATTAAAAAGTTAGTAAGCTCTGATCAAAAAATTAAAATATGAGGAATTCTACCGCATGTTTTTCAATACTTTATTAATATCCCTCTGCACTATTAAGTCCAGTACCACTAAAAAAATAGGAGGGTTGTTTCTTCTTTTCTATTAGCGAATATGTGGTTCTTCTCTAAATAATATTTTCTGGCTCTTAAAGAACAGTATTAGTTCAGATGCCCACTTGCCTTCTTCCTCTGGACCAGAAAGACTCCAGGGTGAGCAGTAGTCATGCATTTATTCCAGAGGTGATAAAGACTCAAATCCAGTAAACTTGGTTCTTGCTGTTACCATTAGTCACATCTGTGAGGAAATAAATTTATTTCACAAACATACAAATGTCCCATAAAACAAAACGCAACCAATTGAACAATATTTTTCCAGCTATCAAAAGATGAAATTCAGTGAAGACTTAAAAAATACAGCCCTACTTCTAATCTATGTGCAATATCTTTATCCAAGACGGTTTAACTGTGCCTGAGGAAGACAGATAAACAGTACAGATAAACAGTGAGTTGGATACAATTATTAATTCTTTCAGATATTTATCTGAGTTGTCATAAAGCAGCACAAACTCTTCAGCTTAATGCAGTTTTCCACGGGGAAATGTCACTGTGTTTCGACACAAAGTACCTGGAATGAAGGAGCAATGTGACTCAGAAGGGGAATAATGCTGAGACATAAATAAATAGAGAAAATAAATAAGAAAGAAAATTGCAAGGGGAGGAAGATGTTGAAGCTATAAATATAAAACAAAGGTGAGAAAAAGAAAAGAGTTAATTTTTTATGGTGATGTTATGAATGGATGATGTAGGTTTAAATCAGCTCCTGTCTGTTGCCCAGGCCTCTGGCAGCAGGCAGTCACGTTATTGAGGTGTCCAGCACCCCAAAATCCACTCTCATCCGCAAATTCTTTAATAATAGCTAATTTGGTCTATTATAAAATGAATTATTTATTTATAGACAGAAAACTAACAGACATAAGACTTAAAACAGACTATTCCTACACAGGGATAAGACAAAAAGGAGTACTAGTATATACATGCGGAGTTAAAGGTACCATTAAAATTACAGCTAGCTAAGAAATAGTAAAACATAGAATTCAATGTTTCTTATCATCCAATTTTTGATGGAGTACACACTGAAGTCCTTTCTCTCAATTCCCGGGAAATTAACTTGAAGTTGCATCCAAGCTTCAAGGAGAAATCTCCTCACACGTTCCCAAGGCGTGTGTAAGAGACTTCTGCCTCTGTGATAATTGTGTGAGCTTTTATAGACATAAGAACCGTGTCTTTTGGTCACCGATGTTTATTTTCCTTTATCTCTTTCTACATCTACTCTCATACCAAGATGTGTACTTGGGGCTTGATCTCAGACTCTCAGGAGCGTGGAGGTGACCTCCTGCTGGGCTTTCTGACCCCCTGCTGGGCTCTCTGGCTCCTCGCTGGGCTATTCCTCTAGCCTGAGTTATCTCTTCCAAATGCCCCAGCCATGAGAGAGAGGGGATGTCCTGCCACAGCTGGCAATTAGAAAGAAAATACTGTCAGTTTGGAATTGGGATTTAATCTGACAGCTCAATTCTCAGATAAAATACAATTACCACTGTAAAGCACAATATTTGTTCAATGCACGAATTATTAAGGAGCAAAATACAGATGCTAAGTAGTTTCTGAAGATTTTTTTAACAAGCTTGAAGTTTTCAAGACATGTCATCTGCTTTATTTGTTGCTAATGGTAACTGTGATTTTCATCTTGTGTTGAGTTTAATGTTTTTGAGGATATACTTTCAGAAGATTCCTAATACACAAAAGCAGATATGAGGCTGCGCTTTAAGATGGATTTTCCTTCCATCATTTTGCCAGCTGATAGTGAATTTGCATACTCTTGTGAAAAACGAGGTTCACTCTCTTGTTAAAATTTAAAAGTTTAATAAAGGACAATAGGAGACAAAGATAAAGCAAAAGGTTACAGCGCTGGGTGCCCTTGGCTCTCGGCCAAGAGCACGCCTGCTATTTTGGAGACACCCTTTACATACTTTTAGCCTAATACATATTCATAAACAATTATACATATTCAAACTTTTCCCTATACTAATTTAAATGTTCTAGGAACTGTTTAGCATGGCTTCTCCTTGGGTCCGCCTTTTTAGAGCAGGCGCATTTTTGGCTGTGGTTTTAGTCAGTTTTTTATCATCAATTCCAGCTTGAGCTCTAGTCCATGGTTTCTGCAGACAGTAGTTGTTGATAGTTGGCATGTCCGTAGCAGGGGTCTTTATCATACGTTCATTGGATGTTATTCAACCAAGCAGACAGTTCAATTACCACAAGCATAACTATATCAGCTATTTCACTACTATTTCTAAGTCTCGTTAATGACAGAAATAAAAGGCATTAGTTATTATTACAAAAAAAGAACTATATCTTTATAGCACTGTGGCAGGACTTCGACCCCCCCACTTCTCTCTCTACAAGATAGCTGGTGCATAAAGAGATAACCCAGAGGCTGAAAGGCCCAGCAGAGGGTCATTCCTGGTGCCAAAAGGACTCAGACATCAGCTAAGAATCCACACCTTAGTCTAGAAAGCCGATGTGGGGAAAAGATAAAGGAAATGTTTCTGACTGAGAGACACAGTTTTACAAACTATAAAAGGTACACGAACTGTCACAGAGGCAGAAGCCTCCACACACACACCCTGAAAGTGTGGGAGACTTCTCCCCAGAATCTGGACGCAGGTTCTGTGGTTACTTCTTCGAAGACTGAGTGAAAGGACGTGTGCCTTATCAGCACTTGGATGGTAAGATACATTGATTCCTAGTTATATCATTTCTTTGCTAGCTGTAATTGAAAGGGTACCCTATCTTGCACTGTATGTTAATAATTTCTTCGCTAGCTGTAACTGGGACGGTACCTTATCGTGCACTGTATGTTAACCTACTAGTAGCTCTTTTTTCAATTTTGTCCTTATTCCTGTGTAGTATATAGTCTGTGCTAAGTCTTATGTCTGTTAGTTTTCTGTGTATTAAATAAATAATTCATTCTATAATAGACCAAATCAGCCATTATTAAAGAACTTGCGAACGAGAGTGGGTTTTGGGGTGCTGGCCGCCTCAGTAAAGTTACTGCCTGCTGCCAGAGGCCTGGGCAAAAGGCAAGGACTTATCTAAACTCCCACATCCATTCGTAACAAGCACAGCTACTTTAACATCAAACACATATAGCATCTTATCTTAATATTTGCGGAAAGCCAATATTATAATACGCATTTTTCACACTCTGAAGTATTTGCTAGTTTCTTCCACATCTTTCCCATTACAAATACAAGTTACTGACTGCTGGCAATATAACTGCAGGCTAGAGCACATACTACACAAAATCCAGACTGAGCCCCTAGGTGCCCTATTTGGAACACTATGTTTCAAGCAAAACAAAATATAGAAAATGTGTATTTCAGGAGCATGGCATATGGCAAAGGACTTGGGCGCCTTGCCAGCATCCAGATTCCAGTCTGGATGTGGCCATCATGTTCTGAGATGAAAGGATTTTATGTCTATGTTTCTAAAATAAATGGAGCAAGGATTGTATCCAAGGATGTTGGCTGACATGTGCTGAGGAGCCAGCATCCCCTGAAAGGGAATGCTTACCCCTCAGACCCATATGCCCTTCCTCTACTCAAGCTGATGTATCACAAGGCAGCAAGGTCACACCTCTGTTAGTTTTTTTAGAACTGTCAGACAAGCAAAGATACCTTTAGCACATACTTATCTAAAATTCATTAGAAACAAAACAACCAAGAGTGCAAATATGGTATCACTCTGTAATAAAGATGGGCAGAGTCTAGAACATTATCACTTAGTTTGATATCAGTACTGGCAAAAACAACAGACCAAATGATAAGGGAATTAATCTGGAAACACAAGGCAGTACAACTGTTAAATAAACAGCAACAGCATGGGCCTGCAAAGAGCAGGTTTTTCCTCATAAGCCTGAATGACTTTATTGTTCACACCCTGGAAAGACGGACCAAGCAGAGAGGTGATACAAACCAGTCAGCAGAGAAATGGAGTAAACTTCAGAAAGACACAACAGACAGCCAGTTAGAATATATACCAGCAGATTATCACTCTGTGAAAGTTCATGGAGGTGTGCAGAGAAACAAGCAATTTCACCTGCACAGATGGCTTTTGAGGTACAAATACCTTGCTGTGAGTGTCACTTTGAAGAGCTCAGTAGACTCTAAGTTAACTTAAAAAAACACCCAGCCTCCAAACTAAGGATTATTGAACATATTCCACTGCTACGCACAATAGCAATATTCAGCCTTTCTTCTTATTGTTCATGTATCTACCCCTAAACTCAGGACAAGTTTCCTTTTGATATAATAAAGAGATTTTTTACAGTTAGAACAACTGTTCACTAGAACAACCTCCCCAAGGATGTGGTGGAGTCTCCATCAACAGAGATTTTCAACTGGACAGGGTGCTAGATAATCTCATCTAGACTCCCTTGCCCACAAATGTTGGAATGGATGATTTTTTGAGGTCTCTTCTAACCTGGGTGTTTCATCATTCTAAGATCTTCTTACTTACATGCCTTTAATTAAATTTTACTTTAACTGAATTGACTGTAGCATAGGGAAATTGTGTTTTCTGCTTAAAATTGTAATTATTCTCCAACTGTTCTGACATTTCAAAGTTTATTAGAAGATCAACTTTAGAATGTGACCCTGTCAAAACAGACATCAACTGACTATAATATGGTTGACTTCAATACCTGCTTTGTTATTAATTTCACTCTCAGTCTAAGAGAGCTTGGAGGAAATAATCCCGATACTCCCTATTTAAGTATCAATCACCTCATTGTCACCTCATTGAAAAGTAATTTCTGCTGGCTGTGCACTCCGACACCTGAGAAGAGACTGGCCTCAAAAAATGAGCAGGACTTGCTTCTGGTCACTGGGCAGTTGCTTTGGCCAACAGATCAGAAAGCCTGCCCTCGCCATCCATTCCCTCTCCCCTTTCCCACCATTTGTTGTTCACTCCAGAGCTGGTACAGAAGGCTGCTTTTCAGCAAGGACAGAAACAGTCTGCCACCTCACTGAACACTGCAATCCCTGCCATGGCTTTGGTGCTTGACCAGCTGCAGCAGTGCCAAGGGCTGGTGGGTGTTTAATAGCTTCTCAATTCTGCCAAGGCCTGCTGCTGCCTGGGTCTGAGGTAGGGGCTTTTCCTCAGTCCCAAATTTAGGATAAGGGATCTACTCATTGTGTGCAAGCACATCTGTGGAGGAGAAGATGACACATTGATTGGGAGTGAGGTCAGCGTTAGCCTTACATCTTATTTATCCAAGTACAAAAATTTCTAATAGTTACATGAGGTTGACTGAGCTTTGTTGAGTTACCTTTTCTTGCTGTTTGCCTCTTAAAGTGTGTAGTGCTCTCCAATAAATTCACCTGCTAATATCTGTATTTAAACTCACCTTCCAGTTACTGGGAGGGGGTTGGTATGTTTCAGGAGGAGGTCAGGCAGCTCTTATAGCTATCAGAACTCCCCTGTCTGCAAAATAAATGTTTAGACAGCATAACATACACTGATCTGAGCCTTCCAGTTTCTAAGCGCAGATAAACAAGATGTCATAATAACTGTTATGTGAGATATGACTTTTACCTTATACATGGGTGCACTAGAAACATCCATACCTGGAGAGCCTTGTAATTTACTGAAAGTTTGGGCAAACAATGGAAGAAAATAAAATCACTGGAAACATCACTTTTCCTTTACAGCTAGACTTTCTCTTGCAGCTTCCTTAGCTGCACAGGGGACCAATGTGACTGAGAAGGGTTTTTGCGCAGCTGCATTAATAACAACATCTTCTGGGTGCATGAGGAATGCCTGGGTAACTCTGCACTGAGGACAGTAAAATACTAGTGTCACTACAAGCATAGCAAAGGGATTTTTAATGCCATGAGGTTAGAAACATAAGAAAATATGGGTTTTATCTTACATGAATTTGACTCCCTTTAGTCAAATCCTCCTTTTGAAGCCTTATGAAATCACCGTATAAAAGGTCTTGTAAAATTTCTCTTCATGGGTTTTTAATGGAGAGGTGAAAAATACAGTGACTATAATATTAAGGCAAGTGTGTAAAGGATATACTTGAACACTTCTTTACTGGTAATGAATCAGTATGAGTGTTTAGGGCACAACTGCAGAATCAGACAGACAGAGCAAAATCTTTTGCCCAGTTTCTTACTAATGCCACCCTCAAAGCTCCGCTACCTAACAGCCCCTTTTTTGAATTTGCTGACATCAGCCTCCCTGACAGACGGCTGTCTGGGCATATGGAAAGAATATGATGGATAGCCTGCATTTCAAAAGGCAGTGATCAGTCTAGCAATGAGCTCCATGCATCATCCAAGTTTTGCAGAAATGGCATAAATCCTTTTGTCCTCACTGTAAGCAGACTGATCATGTGTCAGAGAGCAATGAGGGGGTTCATCCAGGTAGTTTCACACTTCACAGTTTCCGGGACAATTCTGTCAGTTATTTGGAACTGATGCGTTATGAAGGAGGAAAGAAGGAGGTTGGCATTTGAGGTAGTTGTCTGATGACACATTTCCATATGCTGCAATCTCTTGCCACACAGTGAGGAGGAGAACGTCTGTCTAGGTGATCTCCTCAGAAGCATCAGAATTTTCAGTTGAGCATTTTCAGAAGTTTTGTTTCTTCTGTTTATTGCTGGCAACACTAAGACCAAAGGTGCTCTACAGACCAAAGAGGGCATTCATTTCCAGAAAAAAACCCAGATTTTTATCAAGTGTCCGTTTCACTCCTCCAGGACATTTACCATTTCTGAGAACAAGTATGATTGTGCAGTTAATTCTCTAGTACTAAAAGAAATGTGTCAGCACTGTGAGCTGTCCTTGTTTGCAGAAAAGGTCTCAAGGAGTTGAGGTATGTTATAAATTCTTAAACAAGCAAGGTCATTCTCTCTTCCAGACACTGACCTGTCTCTTTCATAATCTGAACCGTGCCTTTGTGTACAGTTTTACGTGCTACCTTCTGAGTTGGTTAAGCTGTGATTGCTTACTGTTTCTCTAACCTTTTCTGTAGAAATGAATTAGCACTGTCATCACTGTATGCAGTTGTATTTTTGGGTTTTTTAACCTGTTTGCAAGAAGACAATTATGATGCAGAAAGCTGGTACTAACTAGTAAGTAGCAAGGTTCTGGATGTCCAAATCACCTTCGGACAGCAGACTGCAGGCTGGTTTTTCAAGGGCACAGCTACATTATCCACATTACTCCCATGCAGTCACATACTCAGAAGAGATAATAAGTTTCCCTGTTGGATGTGGCTGTGAGAGAGACTTGTGAATGCTCTGCCCTTGACAGCACAATTAAGGGCACACCCATGTGCAGTAAAATAAGGTTAGGATGACCCTGAGCTAACACATTTTCTGTCCTCCAGCAGTCATCCTTTAAGGCTGAGGCATTCATACTCAAAAGCTCAGCTGCAATGCTAGTTGAAAAATATTTATGCACCACAAAACCAACCTTAATGACAAAGGATTTGTTTTGTCTTGGTTTTTCAGCATACAAGATATTGTAACTGGAAAGGAAAATGTTCCCTCCACACCTTGAGAGTGCTGCTCAGGACTGGAATCCCAGCAGGGGTTACAGTCTTTCTTATCAAGTTCCCAGTGACACATCCTGCTCATCCCCCCTTTTTCCAGATTGTCGGTTCTCCTATGCTGGCTAAATAAAAAGCCCAGGATTGCCAGGCCCACACAGAACCCCAGTAACAGCTGAAATAAAGACAGATAAATACTGGTACATCTGTATGTAACAATTTCTATATGGGTCTTCCAACACTAATGATCTGGAGCAAACTGCCCCTTTACAATCCCAGAAAGCTGCAACTTTTATTTTAACCCAAACAATGTAATTATTCACATAAAAATAGGAACTTCAGGGTCTGGTTTCTTTGTTCGTCTGTTTTTTAAAAAATTAACGCAGTCACTCAAGCAAATCTCAAATTATGCACTCTAATAGAACAGAGCAAAGAATCCTGGGCACCAAGATGTCCATTATTTTCATCTGAGATTTAGGGAAAAGCAGTAGAACCTACATAATTTAAAATGTAATGTTCCCAAACACAGGAAGAGTGTGAAATCTTTCAGAATGGTTTGTCCTTTACAAAAAATCTTGAGAATTTAGCAATCTAAATACATCTTAATGGGATCAGATTTAGTGCAAGTAAATGTCCTTCCACTGCTTCAACCATCCCTTTTTTTGTTGTGTGGAAAGGCTAAATTATTTGCTGTAGCAAGCTTTTTATAAACCTGCAATAATTTGGTAGCAGGGATAACCTCCAAGCCCTCCTCCTCTACAGAGACCAAGTTCTTACAATCCATTATCTGTCAATTTCTAAGTGCTGACAAGCAACTACTGTCTCGTTTTGTCTAGCCAACAGTCAGAAACAGACACCATGTGCATCTGTTCCAAGCACTGCATATGAGACAGCATCAGCTTTGCTTAACTGTTGCCATTAGTAGGTGAACCATGTCATGTCACATCATTTATTCAAGCCATCACATTAAAAAAAAAAAAAAAATCATAGTTCTGTCTCGATAAATCAAATCTGTTAAGTTGAAAATCCAGGAAGTGAATCAGTGGCATTGAAACTTAATGGTTCCCAAACAAAATGCCTCGTTTTTCAAAGCCTCTAATGGGCATAGTAATTTCTTATTTCACAGGCTGTAGCAGATTTACCAGCTAAATTAAAAGCACATATTGCTGGACTATGAATGACAATAAAAATATTGGCACTGAAAGACGAAGGAAAGTCATACTGCCTTCTTCTAGACAGCATCTGAACTCTTGCTCTAAACAACTGAATTGATATTCTGGATTGTTCATATACAACCAATCTATGCAGTAGTGTATATCCTGTATGAACTTAAGAAAAAAAGAAACCAGTTTTGCTTTAAAACCAATACATTATTAAAGGATATCCATTTCTAAACCATTCTCTGTGGTGACAATAATAACAAGCTGATCATTCATACCCTTACCAGAGCTAGAGAAATCTCGTGCAAGTCATTAGAGTGAGCAGTTACCAGATGTCCATGGCTACCTACAGGTACACCTACAGATTGCTTAGTCAAGTTCATTCTAAAACTAAGCTGAAAGACCATTAACTTATCCTCTAAATCAATAGCATAAATCAATGCTTGACTCCCAGGAATTTTGGAAGTGACACAGTTCAAGGCAGCAGGGGCCCATTCCCTCCTGGTGCTTTCTTGGTGGTGCAAGTTGGATTCCCATTGTTCAAATCAGCTCCAAGTTCTCAAAAGTGCTTTTTCATGCTCACTCATGAGGGGATTAACCCATGTTTTACGACTTCTTAGATGATTCTTCCTTCACAGACTTGGCATGATTTTTTAAGTGATCTGATTTCTTTCCCTGCCAACTGTCCTAACAACATGCCTGCTCAGTTCTAAAAGATGTATTACATTGATGAAAAAAAAAGAAAACTAAAAACAGGATTAAAGCCATCTACAAAATCAGTACTTGTATAAAAATATAAAGGTGATAAAATCAGAAACAAGTCATTATTTTGTACACATATACATATATACAAATATTCTAAAACTATTCCATCATATATTTATCAATACATACATTACCAGGCCTTGAAAGTTTACATTGGTAATATCTCAATACTTAGGATTACATTGCTTAATAAATTAGATGTTTCACTCTCCCTTTGTATGTCACATTTTTTCAATCTTGAATTGCAAAGAACTAGAGGCATGTGAACTATCTCATTTTCCAAAATGAAGTTCAGATACAAGTGTGGCTCTGTCTTGAAGGTGTCTACTTTAACTCGAGCATCTCTTTGACAAGGAAAGGTTGAGGGAGCTGGGCCTGTTCAGTCTGGAAAAGACTGAGAGAGTACCACATCAATATACAGAAGTATCTGAAGGGAGGGTGTCAGAGGATGGATCCAGGCTCTTCTCCGTGCTGCCAAGCAATAGGACAAGAGGCAATGGGCAGAAATTGATGCACAGGAAGCTCTACCTGACTATAAGAACTTCTTTACCGTGCAGGTGACTGAGCACCGGAACAGATTGCCCAGAGAGGCTGTGGAATCTCCCTCACTGGAGATATTAAAGAACCATCTGAACACAAGCCTGTGCCATGTGCTCTGGGATGAACCCGCTTGAGCAGGGGGTTGGACCAGATGACCACTGTGGTCACTTCCAACCTGACCCATTCTGTGACTCTGCAACAGCAGAGTGATCTTACAAGATTCACACAAGCCTGTAATGAGGACAGCACAAATCTCATTCCCCTGATTCTGCTGACATAAAAAAGTATATATTGCTCTATTGTGCATGGGTCAGGATGCAGCAGCTTACTATTTTCTAACAAACCATTTTAAAAACCCATAGATTTTTGTAGCCATAACTCACATTTTTTTAATGCTGAATCTATGAGAAGAAAACTAGGTAAACAAATTTAAGGTTG
Organism: Eulacestoma nigropectus; assembly: GCA_013397775.1. Taxonomy (NCBI): domain Eukaryota; kingdom Metazoa; phylum Chordata; class Aves; order Passeriformes; genus Eulacestoma; species Eulacestoma nigropectus. Next base: position 227,193 of record VZTE01005145.1, read on the forward strand.
CATGGGAAGAAGAGAAGTCATCCCCTTCTCACTTCATCTGGTAAAGAAATTCTTGAGTAGTGAAACTATTTCTAGAAGTCTAGAGAACTAAAAAAAAAATACTAGCCTCCAATACTGTGAATAAGAAAAGCCTCAGGTGTCACATAATACTTGTGACAGAGAAGCAGGGCCACACATGTGTGATACTCAAAATACCAGTGGGACAGTACTGTTTTTAGGATTTCACCCAAGTAGCATATGGGAGACTTTAAATTTCTATTTATATTGAATGTATTCAGACAACAGAGCCAGGGAGGGAAACCCAGAGAAGTAACCTTGGGAGTATGACTTGGGGCCCATTTATTACAGAGGTGGTGAATTGAGGTTTTCTGTCTCCAAAAAGAGAGAGTGGATACTGCAGAAGGTACAGTAGCAGGCAGGAAAAATGGATCTCTCAATCCCTATTTGTTTGGCTGCTGTTAAAACTAAAGGAGCATGTATCAGTTTTATTAATCACTTTCTGATCATAGTCCCTAAATGAGATGTTTGTGGGCATTTGTACCACATAGCCCCACATGCAAATTCCATAACAATTTCAGCATGACCTGGGAGCTTAGCTAAACAGGACAGCCACAGCTTAATGCATTTTTAGGCCTAAAATGAAGAGGCCTAACAAGTTTAGGATTATACAGTTCCTGTGGATCATTTGATTGATAGAAAATAAGAAAAAAAAATCTCTTCTAGATGCCAAAGCAGTTTTGCAGTTTGAGTTTCTAAAATAGGGTTGCATCGTTGTGTAAAGTACCAGGCAATAACAATTTTGCTGGTCTTAGGATAAGGCAGAGATTTTTCTTTACATATTTCTGAAACTGTGCCACACCTTCCTCCTTGTACAATTCCTAATTCAATGCTAAGTGCTTCAAATTTAATAGTTTTGCCTCTCCATGTTGCATAGTCATTATATTCTGATATGTGACCTTAAATAGAACTCCTAGGCAGATACTCTGAAAACTACTAAACTGATTTGTCAACTCTGAATCTGTGAACACTCTTCTACTCCACACATTTATAGTTCTCAATTTTTCCCTCTTATTTATGACCCTACTGCTTTAGAAGTCCTACTTCTTCCTTTAAGATTATCTGAGCTTGGCAGCTGAGGAGATTGGCCCTGAGCTCTAAATCACTTTCTACGTTCTGTACCCACCCTCCATGCAAGCAGCTGCTGCCCCTCTCAGCTGCAGCCACTGCCAAGTTCCCTCTCCCGCCCCCACTGCAGGCAGGTGGATGGGAGATGGCCAAGCAGATGCTGTCCAAACTGGCCCAACGAGAGCAGGCAGGGAGGCTCCATGTCAGCCCTGCTTTTCTCAGTGCTCAACAGTAGACAAGGGAAGACAGCATCAGGATCACACTGCTGCAACTGCTCTGCACTCCCCGTCAGGCCTGGACTCGTGTCTATGCCCACATATCACACCCCTACACTGGGATGTCACCACACCTACTGTGCCAGTCACACACACCCGGAGAAAAGGACCCACATACATCTCTCCGCTGCTTTCGCAGCTGTGGCAGCAGCTTTACAGAAGGCTGATCCTTGCTTAGCAAAATATCATGCACTCTTCTTTGCTCATAAGCACATGAAAGCTCTTATTCACAGTATCTGTGATTTTCTTCCAAATCTGTGGTTCTTTTCTTAGTCCTGCCCACAAAGCGTAAGAAACGGATGTCAAATGACTTCCTAAAATTACTATTGCAAGTACGTAGGCTGTAGTGCTCATGGGAGCAGTGGTAGAAGCTAGACTGAGTAAATTATCATTCTGGAAGTGGAGAGGGAAACTGGATCACTAGACTGAGCCAAACAGGGAAGCATGCTGCAGTTCCCACTAGAAACGGGAGACTGAAAAAACAAAGTGTGTTTTGGGGTTGGCGTTTTTTTTGCATAAAGACACCTTCTTTCTTTCACTTTGTTCAGTGAGGCAAATTATATTGCACCAAGATATACACAGGAAAAAAGATCCATCTTCAATGTTATGCAGTACACAGATGCATGAGGTTTGTACTAGCAGGAGGAATAGAGCTGCTCTTCAGGCACCAGAACAAAAGCAGAACTTGTCTTCGCACCATGGAAAAACAGTCTTGCCTCCTGTGGCAGCAAGAGGTTACCACTACAGGGTTATAAAGCAAACTCTATGACATTTGGTAGGCCAGAGTACGGCTTCTGGCTTTGGGTGTCTGTGTACCTGTCCTGACACAATTTGTTGGGATACACCACTGCTCTAGAATAATTTCAAACTGTTCCAGTCCCATCTCTTTTAACCTACCCCTAAACAATGTTATTCAGGGCTCTAATTTCAAAGCAGCACAGAACACTACAAGCAAATCCAACTACTTCACACCTACCCTTCCTTGGGGCTCCTTCCCATCAGTCTAGTTAGTTTACAAAGATTTAAAACTTTCCATTAGTATTTCCTGTTGCAGTGCGGCAGCACCGTGAGGTGCTGACTGGTGAGAGCACGGGCCGCCAACCCAGACAGGTCCACTGGTGGGACAATGCAAGGACCACAATCCTTAAAGTGATGGCAACAAACCATAAGCCCCTATGGTTGCATGCAGATTTCCTGCTCCTGGTTGGCCCACCACCTCTCCTCCCTTCTTCCCCCCTATAAGGTTATGTTCTCGAATGTTCTTTGTTCCTCGATGCCCCATTGGTTCTCATGTTTTTCTCCCCACCTCCTATGCTTCCCATTGGTCCACTGTATGTTTTCCCGTCTTTGTTCCTCCCCTTCCCTGGTTTCTGATTTGTTCCCCGGTTATCCTCCGCCCCTACCAGTTGAGGTATAAAACCCCATGTCACACCCCATCCCACCCCCCCC
>VZTE01005145.1:230105-357375 GCA_013397775.1 Eulacestoma nigropectus
CCTCCGATTAACCCATTCCTGCCTCCCTACAAAGAGTCCGTCCCTACTTCTTGCCTCCTCCTGTGCCCTTACCATTGGTGGGTCTGCGAGCCCTGTGCGCGATCTCGCCGACCCTCCTGCTGCAGACAGCAATCGCCACGCTTGGCTGGAGCACCCAGAAGGATGTGGTCCAGCACTCCCAGAGCTAGCCGCTGACCAGAAGATTCTATTTTTATCCCCAGTAGGCGTGGTGTTAGAATAATCTATTATTTCAGTGCCTTTAGCATCTTCATCTCTCTATTTTATAGAACGAAGATATATTTTGTTTGGATTTTGTTGTCTGTTTGCTTGTTTTCTGCAGGATTGACTCTTAGTCTCTTCCCGTCAGTTTGCAAATATCATTATTATCATCTGACATACTGCTATACTGAATCAAAAAACCCTTGAGAAACTTCTCCCCAGGACACCATTACTTTATTTTTACTTACATCTTTAACTATGGTAAGCAAAGAATGCTCAAAAAAAATCACTTTCACTGCAGAAGTGAAGAATCACATGTTGATGATTCAGTTTTGATATACTACTCTAGTACATACATTGAGCTATCACATTTTTTAAAGGTATAGTCTTGCATCTTCAATGCCATTAATTTTAAGAACTACTTTAAAATTTAGTATTGCAGAGAAAATGAAAATCCAATATTCAATAGTAAAAATGAATACAAAATTAAGCCATTTATTTCAGGCAGTGTAATCTTAAGTACTTGATGTCTCACACCTTTTGACTGCACTCTGAAATGAATACCCACAAGAACATTATTATTTCAAAAGAAGTTAAAAAAAAAAAAAAAAGCTGTTTTTTCTTACTTCCAACACACACTGTACATTTCCCTCCTGCAGTCCTTCTCAATTACCTGGGCAACTGAATCTCCATATATGCATACAGCTACTCCCTCCTCCTAGGACATTTCAAGGGACAGGTGCTTTGAATTAGTTTGTCTTGCAATGAAAGACAGCTATGCTAACAAATCACTTGTTACATTGTAAGAGTAACTGCAAGTTTACCACAGATTAGCTTGCTTTTAAGTACCTCTTTGGCATGCCTTAAAACTTGAAATACAGGCTTTACTTTAACAAGAGATGCTAAGAGTCAGGATGACTGTTTAAGTTGAAAATTGTAACTCTAAGTTAAAGCAGAGTTTAGTGATTCAGGATCTAATTGAAAAGAAGCAGATAAGGCTGACCACAACCCAGTATTCCTGCAGAGGGTAACAGGTACACTAATGCTTTCTATTTCTTTTCTTTTCATAATTCAGATTCTAAGAAAGAGTTCCCCTCCTTATATGCCAAAGTCCTTCCCTATTGTTTTTCAAAGATACTTCTGTAAATATCAGGTCAGACAGCTTAATGACACTCAGTTAATCTTTCTACAAACTGTCTTAAAAATAACTATCCCCACCTTTGTTTGGTTTACAGCCTTTGTGTTGGGGTTTACCTGTCTTGGTGACCAAGCAATACCACCATCAATTATCATCGTACCTTGTTTTCAGAGAGAGCGGGGACTCCTCTCTAGAGTCAGGGAGAGGAGGAGCAGTGGATGAAGGGACCCTGATGTGCACCACTTTACAGCCCTTATTGCAGTAGTGGGGATTCCATGTGTACCAACACAAGAGAAATTGCTGGGAAGTGAGAAAGGTGAGTGTAAATCTCCTGAATAAACTTGGAAAGTGGGGGATGAAAGTAAGCCAGGGAACATGGGGTCAGCATGTGGCAGACAAGTGATATGATGAAATCCCGTGTGTCTTCAGTGTGGGGAAGACTGCCAGCTCAAGGCTCTTGACAATATGAAGTTCAAAAGGTGAATTTCCTGGATGTCCAATTCCTTTAGGAAGAGGAGGTTCCACTGTTCTATGGCTGGATAAGTGTTGAAGTACTGATAAGAAAATGCACCTTTCTCAGACCCAGAGAATATAGGAAAAGGGGTAAGAGCTTTCTGTACCAACCATTTTTCACTAAAGCTCATTTATCTCAATGTTTACATGTTTAAAGTTAAAACTATCATGCAATTAGAGTGTGGTTTTGTTGCAGTGGAATTTACATACTAAAGTCATCCAAATTATAACTGATGTTTCTGCTGAAAAAGATTTCCCATTGCCTGCACACAAATCCATATTCTTCTCACTTCTAAAAGGCTTCACCTGTAGTGTGATCAACTTGTCTTTCCTTGACAGGAAATTAGATTTCCAGTGACCCTCATGGGATTATTTTTTTCAGTACTGAGGGTCTGTTGTCTTTACTGATGTAACGCAAATCTGCAGAGTACCAGGGCTGTTTTCTGAAGCAAAGACCTAACAACTGTATACCTGAAGTCTTGCCTTTTAAGGACAATTTCCACACTGAAACTCAAGCTCCATGTTATTATTTTCTTAGCACTAAACACAGGATAAGACCTTTCATCCCCATCACTCATTCCTGACTTACAAAGTAGATTTATCATTTTTATGGGACGGATTCTCTGGCAGTACTGTTAATGAAACTTGTTAAAAGAGCCAAATAAAACAGGTTGGGTGAGCCAGGAAGGAGTATGGATTTTTTTTTTTACTTTCTAAATTGAACATATAGCAGTCTGGGTGCAATCAAAGAGTTTAATCAGCCCAACTGAGGGCACTGATACCGTCTCAGAAGTGATGATGAAAAGGGCTTTGGAGCTTCTTAATCTAGGTTGGTCACCGAAAGAGTTGTAACATGGATCTGCCATTTCTTTAATGCTTCTGTAATACAGAATGAAACAGTGCCTCAGACAAAAATCATGGATAAAGCAATAATTTATATTCATAGGGTTTTTTTATGTCTTTGTAGACGTATGTCAGTCACTGATCCCTATAAATTACATTTCAGAAAACAGCTGGGCATGCAGATAGGCTCTCTAAGGGGAACTAGTAGCACAGCTTACAGATGGCATTAAGTGGAGCAAGAAAGGAAGCTATTACTAAAGAAATCACTACTTTTTAACTGTAATATTATCCACCTATACATTCAAAGATAATGTGTTAGATTGCTGTGGCTGAGAGCTGCAAAAAATGCAAAAATGCAAATTGAACAGTTTCTATTTTAAGATTTAAATGTACATATTCTTGTAGCAGAATGACATCTTCTCCCAGAAGCCTGAAAATGTCTTCTGTTTATTCTGCTGTGTATACCATGGGATTAACCTGAACAATCCCTTAAAAACACTAAAATGCTCTTATTTCCTGCTAAAAAGCAGTGTTATCAGTATATATTGGTATGGAATTGCCCCTCTGCAGACCCCAAGTGGCAAGGATACAGCTGCCTAACTTAGGCAGCTAGAGCTGGTTTGAACGTCCTTTCCTTCACATTACTGCTGCCCTCTTAGGACATGCACCTAGAAGTGGACATTCTTTCTGATCATATTTCACGTTCTTCACCCAGAGAGCATGTATGTTGTGCCTAACCTGTGATTAACGGTTCCCAGCCATCTTCATTCATGACATTACTGTTACAGGCCATTATTTTCAGGTGAGCCCAGATCACAACCTGGCTACCAAAAGAGGTCAGAAAGCCCAATTCTGGATGCAGCACAACACTGCTCACCCTGTGCTGTAAAAGCGTGAGCTTTACACAGCAATAACCCTAAAAGACCACATGACACAGCAAGCTGCTCTCTAAAGGTCTTTTGTAATACAAAATATTTCTATGCAGTTTTCTTCATCAGTATGTGATGAAACAGTGTAGAAATGCCTTTGAGTTGAACTCAGGTGTCTGTCTTAGAAATACACTTCGTTCAAGTGCCAGAAAGTCTGTGAAGTCTAGAGAGGAAGAATCCCAGTAACTGCACAAATCACTTTGTACGGAAGCTCCAAACTAAGTAATACCCAATGGGGTCTACGGCATGATCTCTCCCAGTAGGGGAGAGGTAGTTATTAAGGCCTGAAGTTAAGATGTAACTCAAATAATTCTGGAGAGTGTGAGTGTGTACAGTGTTTCTTAATGCTAACTGAACTACAATTTGGGACTGGCATAGCTGACAGACAGAATGGGAAGGTATAACAGCAGCTATACAATATTTTTCTTAGATTCTCAATTGTGTGCAGTCCCTGTAAGTAAAGAAAAGTCTTCAGTTTTATCTCCTTACTTGCTCATTTCATTCTCTTTCTCACAAATTTTCTGAGGTCTTATCTTGCTACCCTTTCATTCCCTCTAAAATGCTGTTGCTATGTAGATGCTGCACTGGGACCAGACCTTGAAAGTTGTTCCCTACATTCTTAGTCCTGTTTGTTTTTTTGCTTTCTTTCCTGCTTTATACAAACCACAATCCACATTATGTATTATTCCATTCTTCAGTTTGGCTCTCTCCCTGATGGGATATCTTCATCTTGAATGTATCTAAAAATTAATGCTTCTGTAGTGCTTTGTAATGTATTTTTGCTCCATTTCTCAACCTTCATTAGCATAATGGTAGGATAGATGCATATTGAACTAGAAGTTGATTTAGTGCAGTGCTCTCAATTCCTATTGTAAGGTCACAACTGGATTTCATTAGAGACTAATAGTAAAGATGCTGGTATACACTGTCATTGTTTGGTTCTTATTTAAGCTTTCGAAAACAAAAATTAGCATCTAAAATGCTGAAAAGTGTAAATTACTAAGCCCCTAGGCACCAGAACTATCCACAGAGTAGGACTCAGGGTAGGTCAACCTTGCTAGTTCACCCTGGATTACCTTGGTATCTGCATTAGTGATACACTATGCCATGGGCTTCTTCCCACACACAACTGTGTCGGCGCTGGCAGCCAAGTAATTATGCTTTTGCACAGCAATGTCACACTCAGATTGGATTTCCTCCAGCCAGATCCAGGGCTGGCACTGAATCACTATAACAATGTGGCTATTCCTGAGGAAATCTCTGTTTAACACATCAGTATGACCCCTGTATCTAGAGGTGATGACACACCAGTGCTGAATCTTCCACTGACCTCAGGAGCTTTCAATTTACTTTGTTTTCATTGTTTCTTTCAGAATACAGGGCATTTTCCTGGTAGAAATGTAGTAAAAATAGTACCTTAATAAATATTTTCGGCTTCTCTTTCAGGCTTTAATTTTGTCCAGTTACTTGTTTAATGGCTTTGACTTATGACAAAGAGATTGGTAAAATGTCTCATCCTTTGTCATGATCAGGTAGTAGCTCATTGACCTTATAAACCAAAACTGAATCATAGAATGGCTTGGGATAGAAGAGACCTTACAAGTCTTATTCCAGCCCCCGACATGGGCAGGGACATCTTCCACTTAGACCAGGCTGCTCAGGGACCCATCCAACCTGGCCTTGAACACTTCCAGGGATGGGGCATTCGCAGCTTCTCTGGGCAACCTGTTCCAGTGCCTCACCACCCTCATAGTAAAGAATTTCTTCCTAATATCTAATCTAAACCTACTCTCTTTCATTTTAAAACCATTACCCCTTGTTGTATCACCGCAAACCCTTGCCAAAAGACCCTGTCCATTGGCATCTCAGTGACTGGCATCTCAATGACAGCTTCCTGCTGCTGATAGCTTGAGAAGTCTATGCTGCACCTTGCAGCATCATGATGAAGAGAGACTGTCAAATTGTTGTCAAGAGTCTGCCACTGTCCAAATATAGCCTCATTATCCAGCATGGAAGTGGTCGTGCAGGTGCTGCCATGAGGCAGACTGTCCTGATGACAACTTGTATTGCCCTCTCATTCTGAATTCTGGAGCTGGTTCTCCCCACATCCTGCCCTAGGCATTGCACGGACTGGAAGGTCTGGCCCAGATTTTGCTGTTCACATGAGATTAAGCTGTATGGCCATATATTCAAACCATATGGAGTCCTTGATCCAAGACATAAGTTTGCATAAAGCCATAATATTATTCATGATACTTGATTAAAAACTCTTGCCAGTCTTCCTAAAAAAGAGTTCTGAGTCTCGAGGATTAGGATCAATTGGATCCTTGAACTCTCTAATCACAGCACGGTCCTGAGCACATGGGAGCAATTAAATATCTACATAGTAAGATCAAAGTGAGGAAGACAGCAAAGGTGAGTTTTCCTAATGCTCAAGAGACTGAACAGACTGCAGAACACACCAGAAAGGAAAACAAGCTCTGGCTAGAGAGACATGAATCAGAGGCTGACTGCCTCTGAGCAAGGCACACAGATGACTGCTTTGCATTGCCTGTAACGTGGAAACACATGATGTGCACCCAGGGCAGCTGCTGGCACACACTTCACTGCTGAAAAATGTGTAAGGAGAACATAAAGTCCCCAGATCAAAACAATTCTCACATAACTGAACACAGGTCATTCCACTGCCTAATGCACCCTCTGAGACACACTGCCAACTGTTTAGTACACTACTCTTACTTTATTGGATTTTTGGATTGGTTTTAAACATAAAGGACTCCACTACAAGTTGAAGTACATACATCAGAAGGAATAGAAGTTTCATCCAGTGCAGCTTGCATGCATCCATCATTTCTAGAGCACAGAAGAGTTATTTAGTTTATTTAGATATGCAAGCTGAGTGTAAAGGATTGGTAGATTTGTAGGAAAAACTGGCATATATTACTTTCTTTTTTTGCAATTTTCGGCGGTCTACCAATTTTGTATTTTAGAACAAATCCCTGACCAGTTCTTCAAAATGTACAGGTAATTCACATTTTAAGTTTACAAGGATGATTCATTACTATCAACATACTAGAAATACCATCATTTGCTTATTTCTAAATAGATCTTAAACTCAGTTCAATGCAGTTTTGTTAGCAAAGGACTTAACTAAATGACAAAGGCTTCCATCAGAAACCTCAGCTCTCTGCCCTTCAGAACAATACAGTTGATGAAAAGGCACTCTGATATATCTGTGTAGAAATAAAACATTCATTCCATCTTTCAGTACTCAATCATGATCATCTTCACTTCTAGTGAAGTGGAAATACCTGGAAATGGGTTCTGCTTCCTTTTTTGATGGTGCGAAAGAGTGATTTCATCTTATCTGAGTATCACCCATTACTTTCCCTAGCTTTGTAGCTATCCTGAATCATTTCCTTCTATTCTGTGCTTTCACCAAAATTAGAGAAATTGAAATGCTTTGAAGGATCAAACTTAAACACACTTGCACTGATGCTTGCTCTTACAAAGTTTAGAAAAACAACTCTCCTATCTATTTGGCACTCAGAGAAAATTCTTTGTGTCAGGAAGTGGCACTAAAGTTTCTTTCCCTTCCTTCTCCCCCCCCCTCTGGCTTTGTTGTCTTGCTGACATACACTTATTAACTCTTCAACAGTTGGAGAGGAAGAAAAAAATTTGTGGTTTTTCATCACAAGGTCAAAAGCACTATGTTTCTCCTATTCTTTATAACAGATTTGCAAGTAACTTTTTGTGACTGTAACTTTCTGTAGTTTAACCATAACTCTCTTGCAGAAATGTTGCAAGAACCAGGATAGTTCCCACAGAAGACAGGAGAGGGATGGGGAAGAGAACCATTTTAGTGCTGAGGCTGTAGTTACCTTCCTCTGAGACATCCCATGCACTTCTTTTCATTTCACACACAACTCCTTCTTAGATGTTGAACTAAACCCTATATCCACAGCTTGTACGTTCTACTTCCTTTTACTATGACTTCTGAGCAGTTTCCGCTTCTATCCTGTCTCTGTTAGATGGGTTTCTGACCCGCTCAGAAAATTATACCAAATGGTTATTGAACAGAAAAGGTAAAACATGATTAATATTCTGAACATGCAGTTAGCCAGAAAAATGGGAAAAGCAAGCTGTTTTCTTCTCTTACACAGAAGCAAGGAGAAAAAAATCTATCAAGACTGAAAGACTGGGCTGTTTTGTCTAGGGATAGGAGAACCGAGAGGAAACATCAGAGTGGTCTTCAAAGAGAAGAAAGGCTTCTGCAATGACAAAAGGAATCCTTGATGCCACGACCTTTGCATAAGAAGCAAATGTAATTGTATCAAATTACACAAGCTGGAAATTCAGGTTAGACATCAGAACAGACATTACAATAGCAAGGATAAATAAGCACTGGAGGAGACTATGAAATAACCACCAGAGAAGGTTTTAAAAAACAGTCTAGACAAGAAACAGCCTGGAAAGATACAGCTGCAACTGAAGCTGAGTAATGGACTAAATGCTCTCTTAAAGACCAGTGCTTTTTAATGACTTGGTGATTCCCTATAGACTTATGGTCTATTCATGCCCTGAATATTCCCTGGAAATAAAACAAAACGCCCAGAATCGATTAAACTGTATTTTATAATAAAAAAACAGATACTGAAAGCTTTCCTCCTGACCAAAAACATAAGTGGGAAACCTTGATCCATGTTTTGCATCTGGCAGTACCAGCAAGCATCCTTCCTCTTGCTGCTCACCTGTAGCCCTGCAGTGTTTTACAGTCTGCTGCGTTCTTCTGGCACAAAGACCTACCACCATGTTTTCCAGGATCTCATTTAGCCCAAAGTGGTCCACGTTTGTTCCTAGAATGGAAATGAGGTAATTGGCAGAGACAGCAGCAGAACTGTCAACAATTTAGTCATTTTATTAATGACTATACAAGTGTTTCATCTCATATATCATGCAACTGTACTTATGACTGCCTAACTTCAATGACACCAGAAGACAAAGGACAGCCCAATACAATGGCAAAAGAAGAAAAACAAGCTCTTCCTTTAAACATGATCAAAAGATTTTGATTTCATGGTTGGCTTGCTGTTGTCTGTGAAGAGATCCTTATCATGCTGCACGTTATGTAAGCCAGCACTGGCAGCAGAAAAGAGTGGACTAAAAAAAACTCTGAAAGAGGAATGCACAGCTTTCATGCACTGAGATTGCACAAAAATTTGTAGGTAAAAAAGCAGTTTAGGAGAACAAAACCCCCTATTCTCATAAGAACAAGATGCAAATCTCTGGAATTCTTGTCTTGGTTCTCAGGAACTGCCAAGCACAGCTTTCTAATGTCTTGGTGTGCATTTTCTGGCTGGAGCCAGAAAGTCAGCATTCAGAAGCTGTATCTCCTAAGTGCCCAGTTTGCTGGGCACACATCTGTCTGCATTTTGCATTGCTGAGACCAGCATTAACACACGGAAAAGCCCACCTGGCTACTTTTGAGACACATCACAAAGTGATTATCTGTGATAAAGGTGCTATAATTTTACCCAGCTGTACAAAGGAGCATAGGATATTTCTGAGAGATTATCCCAGACCACATGTGTTACTGGGAGATAGAGAAATGTGGGCACAGCAGGTCAAGTCTTGGTGAAAATCCTGAACTGCCTTGCACAGATCATTTGACAGTTTGAGAAGAACTGCCCACAGCAGCCTCTGTAATTTCCTTCTTGACATTTTCCAAGGGAAGAAAATTACTTTATCAATTAAAGATCTAATCTTAGAATTTCTGCTGCATCTCCAACATAGTCAAAAAACACCAATATGAACTTGCCTGTATCTTCAAGGACTCCGAGTAAGTTCCCATGAGAAATAACCCTCCAGCAACAATGTCTGGAATGCTTTTGCCTTCCTACCTGCAAAGCAGCAGGAACAGTGGTGCGTGATTACGTGACTGTTTTCACTGGGCTGTGGCCTTCCCAGATAGGAACACAGGTAAACACAGAAAAAAGGCCAAAGCTTGGGTCAATTATGTCATATGTGATGGTCAGTATGTCATACGCATATGTGACATATTGTGTATGATATGTAACTGGGTCAAGAAGAAAGTTTTTTTCCTCATTGTCCAGTATTTGGCTTCCACGAAAGTTCTTAAGTTCTGGCCATTTTTCTCTAACAGCTGTGAAAAAAACAAAACAAACAAAGAAAAAAACCCCACTCTTTTTTTTTATTGCCACACTTTTCTTTCACTTCAGAAATATCCTCCTAGGATGTATGTGTGCATTCCACTTTTAGCCAGTGTCTCTGCCATAACAATATCACAGTGACATAGCATTTATTGAAAATGACAGTCTGACAGATGGTAGGGCAAACCCTTTAATCCTAATTCTTGACAGTGTAGTACATTGCACATCTGATGCCAAAGAAAGTTTTCCTCATGTATGCAAATACATTTGCTCCCTGAAGCCTTCAAACTCCTAAAGAAAGGATGGAGGTTGCAAAAAAACCATGCACCCTCAGATGATCAATAAAATGTCTTTGGTTTGATAGATATTACATGATATAGCACCTTACTAGCTGAAAAGTTAGACAGAAAGCAAGAGGGAAAGAAAGAGAAAGATTTTGAGAAGTTTTCAAAAAGTTCCTTCCATGCAGCTGTCAGGACACAGCAGCTGACTGCTGTAAAGATGCTACAGGAGATCACACAGCACATACAGGACCAACTAGGGGATCAGGTCCAGCCAGCAGGAGACCAACCTGATCTTCTATGACAAGGTGACACGCTCAGTGGATGAGGAAAAGGCTGTAGATGTTGTCGACCTGGAATTTAGTAAACCCTCTGACACCATTTCATTCGCCTGCAGAAACAGCTCATGGCTTGGACTGGTGCGCTGCTCACTGGCTAAAAACTGTCTGGATGGCCAGGCCCAGAGATGGTGGTGAATGGAGTTCCATCCAGCTGGCAGCCAATCATGAGTGGTGTTCCCCACGGCTCAGTACTGGCACCAGTCCTGTTCAATATCTTTATTGATGATCTGGATGGGGGCCTGAAGGGCACCCTGAATCAGTGTGCAGATGACACCAAGCTGGCTGTGAGTGTTGATCTGCTGGAAGGTAGGAAGGGTCTACAGAGGGATCTGGACAGGCTGGATTGATGAGCTGAAGCCAGTTGTATGAGGTTTATCAAAGTGAAGTGCCAGGTCCTGCATTTGGATCACAACCCTCTACAGCACTACTGACCTGGGGAAGAGTGGCTGGAAAGCTGCTCAGCCGAAAAGGACCTGGAGATGCTGGTCAACAGCTGGCTTAAAATGAGCCAGTGTGTGCCCAGGTAGCCAAGAAGGCCAATGGCATCTTGGCCTATATCAGAAATAGTGTGGCCAGCAGGACGAGGGCAGTGATCCCTCCCTGACACTGCTGAGGCCACACCTAGGACCCTGTGTTTAGTTCTGGGCCCCTCACTACAAGAAGGACATTGAGGTGCTGGAGCATATCCAGAGAAGGGCAAAGGAGCTGATGAACATTCTGGAACATAAGTCTTACAAGGAGCTGCTGATGGAGCAGGGGTTGTTTAGCTTGAAGAAAAGGAGGCGCAGAGGCGACCTCATCACTTTCTACAACTCCCTGAAAGGAGGTTACTCCCAGGTAAAAAGCAGTAAGACAAGAGAATACAGGCTCATGTTGTGCCAGGGCAGATTCAGGTTAGACATCAGGAAAATTTTCTTCATTGAAAGGGTTTCCAAGCATTGGAACAGGCTTGTCAGGAAAGTGGTGAAATCACCATCCCTGAAAGTGTTCAAAAAACACATAGATGTGGTACTTAGAGACATGGTTTCGTGGTGGACTTGACAGCGTCAGGTTAATAGTTGGACTTGATGATCTCAGAGGTCTTTTCCAACCTTAACGATCCTATGATTCTGTGAGATAAAATAGTCTTTCATGGAACATATTTCAGGTCATCAAGTGCCAGAATTAAGAAATCAGAAAAATAAGATGCACAAACAATTTCTCTCTTCACTACAAAGAAAAATGCAGATTTTTCCCAGATAATAATAATTAGGCTGAAAGGAAAAAGAAAAGGTAAAAACCAGCAACAATTCCTTGTTTGGGTTTTTTTCCTGCTTATTTCCATATAAATAATATGGATACATTCAAAATGTAGGGTAGAAAATATAAATTATGAATTATTTGACAATCCTTTTTCTGAATCAGAATTTTACTTCACAATTACTTCCCAAATTAAACTTACATGCTTAAATAGCACAACATAACATATCTTTTGTGATCCTATGCACTGGAGGATCATCAGAGGAATTTCCAAGCCAAAAGTTTGGTGTCTCCCAACCTATGAGATATGCAGCAAAGCCAGTGCCTTTCAGAATAACCTCAGAACTATGCAGTGAAATATGTAACTGTCTAGGTGCTGCTTGCCCTAAATACATTGCTTTACCAGGATGTCAGCAGTTGGAACTCAAGCGAGGAGTTTCAGATTTGGAGGGTCTCTTGCCCAACCCGTTGCCTCCCATTGCCTGACAAACCATGCAGACCAGCTGCCCTATGAATTTGGAGAGGTGGAGGTAGGAGGCATTTAAGCTGGGAATTGGGGAAGGAAAGGAAATCACTGCATTTGGGCTTTGATGAGGAAACAGAAGGGTGAACTGGAAAAAGAGGAGGTCTTTTGGGGAAATTCATTAGATGAGATGGGGTAGTACAAGAAACAGTTAAACTTGTACAGGTAAAAAAGGCTTTGCAAATTAAATGCATGTGGATGACTGAAAACCTGTAAGGAGCCACCATATAACTTAAACACTGACACAAAATTTTTTTGGAACACTGTGCACAGAAATGACACCAAACTAATGCAGGATGGGTTCTCCGTTTGGAGGCAGTAGAACCATACTTTTTCTCTGTATCACCTTTTCTTTATCTCTCTCGTGGTTCTCTCCCACAAGCCCATCTTCAATTTTCTCTTAGGTTCTCTCAGATTTTCTTTGTATTTCCAGCTTACACTGGTTTTCCATGGCATTGACCAACAGTATGTTCTTCTCAGCTGGCTTCTTCTGTTTCAGGAATGTTCCCCATCTGCAGATAAATTTGAAAGCAAGCAAATTTTAATTTTCTAATTAAATTTTAACTTTATATAATAATATTAATTCTATATAATAAAATATAATTTTTATAAAATAATATTTATAATTATATTTTAATTTTATAGTTAAATATTTCACTAGAATAAAAGAACAGCTATAATGGATCAAAGTAAAGGTCCATCTAGCCCAGTAGGTTCTACGATGGGAAGAGGAATTTAGCATTGTGGGTGCTCCTTGTTTTTTAATTGGAAGCAGCTAAAAGGATGGAGGCAACTGTCCCTTATTCTTAGTCAAAGAGCATTTGACTATCTCCAGAATGAACACAGAAAGTCTTCTTTAAGCAAGCGGCCATCTGTATGCAAAAAAAATCCATGTGATTTGTTCTCCGTACACTCCTACCATACATCAGTGAATCAGTTACGAGCTGACTCCTTCCAACCGTTTGTGGCTTCTTGTTTGTGGATTCATGCCTTGCCTAAATTGAAATCAGCAGGAGCATCTACTCCTAGACATAATCTGGCTGTGTCAGTTGCCAACAGCAATTACAGGAACTCATGGGGAACATTGGCTGCAGGTTACTGAAACAGATGTCAGTTGTAACAACACAGGCATGAGACTGAATTTCAGAGTGCAGGAGACCAAGCTGCCATGTGCAAGCTCCAACGGGTCCAGCCACAAATCAGACCACCACCTAAAAACCACAATCTGCAACCATCATTCAGATTCAGAGCAAGCCCTACTTTCATCTGTCTCATGGAATCACAAACATACCACAGTATTAAAATGCTTTTTTATTTCCCATTAAGGCTTTCTAACCTTACCAGAGGTATAAAAAGTAGAGAGGTGGAGATGAGACAACAAGCAATTAGAAAAACAAGCTCATTGCTATTGCAGAAGGACAGTCATTCTAGGAATAAGGCTAATAAAATTTAGAGATTAATTGTACTGGAAGCCTTTTTTTTAAATTTATTGAATTTTAAAGCAAATGCCAAGAAATGTTTCTGAAAGTTTTTGCTATTATCACTCACAAATGTGCACCCTTTATAATTCACATCTCTGCTCTGCATACGTGAAAAGAGGAAAACATTTTGAAAATGCTGAATATGCTTATCCAGATAATCACCACAGGCCTGTCTGCCTCATGTTAACATCTGTCCTGAGCCTGTCCCACTTTGTTTTCTATTCAATCTTATGGCCACAAGCAGAGTCCCCTGTCCTTCCAAGGCAAAAACCCCTAAGGTGAGAGCAGGATCCACATAGCAGAGTGAGTTCTACCACAGCTTACATTGTAGCACAAGTCAAGCCTGGGTCTACAAGTTCTTCAAACACTTTACAAACACACTGGTCGTCCCAGCTCCCAGACTATATCCTGTACTCTTTCAGAGTACCCCTTCTCCCCTAGGGAAAGCCTATATGTAGCCTGTTTTCTGCATTATCTAACTATCCTGGGGGAGTGCTAGGGCAGCATGAAGAAAACAGCTCCCCACATGTTGGCTTGTTGTCCCACTATACACAGGCAGCAACCAACCTGAAACTTCTGAAAGGAGTTCAGCACAAAGTACACGTTTCCCACTAACAGCCAAAACAGTCATATCACTGATAAGATACAAATTAACTGAAACGGGCCATTTTCATAAATATTGCCTATGAAAAAGACTAGCTTTTTATGTAGCTAGGCAAAGTACTCACTGAAAACTGTCTTTTGCTTCTATCTAAATTGTTCAAACCAAGACTAGGAGAGGCCCTATCCTTCCTGGCAGAGAAGGACATCAAGCACTGTAAAGCCTTGGCAGGGACAGACTATGAGAGGAAGGTGGAAAGAGTGTGATGTTTAAGAATGGCACTCTGAGCATGGAGAGGCAAACTCATAAAGCCTTGTGTGCAAACCCTTAACCAAAGAGCAGTGACACCCAAACTCCCTGCTCGGGTGAGATGTATCGCCTGTGCCACACTGACATCCATGCCCACAGGGAGAGAGGTTGCTCTTTCTGTCAAATTGTCTGCAGGTGCAACTCCAAGTGTCAGGAAAGCTCAGCAAACAGTAGCCACCCTAAATATTCGCCTGTGCTTTCCAGCTTTTTCTACTTTGTGACTGTTTGATTTGTCTCCCTGTGCTCCTGGAAGATGCAGGAGATGCTGGTGTGGTGGATACTTTCTGCCTGCTCTGCCTACCTAAGTCAGATCCTGGCACAGTTTCAAGCTTGCCTGAGTGCCTGCTAAAAACATTTAAAACCAAAGGTAATGTCAACCACAAATGTATTTTCTTTCACAAACTGCACTAACCTTGAGATGAATTAAGACATGTACATTTTTTCAAAATCTGTGCTGGTATTATCCCACCTGTAGAGTATGAGTAGATTTTATATGTTTTGAAGTAAATGGGTTGCATTTTGTATATTTTTAGATCTTAAAAAAGGAATACATATTTGGAAAGCCTGACTCTACAAGGACTTTGTTAAAGAAATATAGAATACAGTGTTAGAGAGCCAGGGACAAATCTGGCCTCAGGTCTTTCACCTCCTCTGCTGCTGACCACCACCCTCCAGGCTTGAGAGGTGGCAACAGAGATCTGACAAGTCAAATAAAATAACAAACTATTTTACACACACACAGTTATATATATACATATATATGTATATGCCAAACCATTAGTTTGGTACAATAAAATACTCTTTCTGGAGGCTTTATCATGTCCAAATAGTCTCTCATCCCACGTTTCCTCATGACTGCCAAAAGCTAGGGTGGTTTTAAGACATATAAATAAATTTCTAAAGGGAATATTTAACTTTGTTGCAATTTATCTCTCTCAAAGTTCAAAATTATACTAACAAGTTGATGAGAACAATGAGTGCTTTCCAGTGCCAAAGTATGAGGGAAGTTTTGACTGGTTGCAGGATAGGGGTAGAATGGGTGGGAACAGCAAGACCCCTGCATTCCTATAGGAGATCCCTAAGTCCTCATATGAGCACAAAAATACCACCAAAAAACCAGTCAATTATGCACTAAGAGAGAAAAAAGGTTTGTAATGGGAGTCCCCTGGAAATCAGCTGTTTTGTCTCTGAAACAGGTGCACACGCAACCTCAAATTGTACAGTCAGCAGAGAAAAGCCCACCCTCTGGTGACAGGCAGCTGCTCTTGTTTGTAGAGATTACAAAAAAAGGAATTCTCCTGGGAGAAGAATTCGTTTCAGCCTTCTCTGTTTTCTCAGTTCTTTTGTAATGTCGCCAGGTTGGGCAAGAACCATTTTGTTCCCTTTCAGGAAACAGCGACCCAGGCAGGACCCACACTTCAGCAGCTGTATTGCGCGATAACCATTTTCTAAGCTCTACTTGACAGTGGGTGGCTGCAGCCAAGTGTGAGTAGACTGAAAAAGCCTCTAGTTAAAATGGTAGCACAGAAAATACCAAGTGAGTCCAGATAAACACCCATCAGCAGTTTGCTGTACATTCTGCAAACTAGGTGTAAATATACTTCTGATCCGCTCGAGCCATGCCTCAGCCTAGACAGAGCATTGGCCCCCAAGGCAGAGGACACCAGCAGAGTTCCCAAAAATAAATGTCCATGTATTGAAAGAAATTATCTGTAAAAAAACCAATATATGAATCGCACTTTACTGGAGTCTTTGATATAGCTATAGGTACTAATTTATTTATGTTTTGAAGGAGTCTAAAGGCGATTGTTTGTGCTTGATGCCAGCTGTCGGAACGCACACAGGCGGCGCTCAGACCGAGGAACACGAGGAATTCCAGGGTCTCCGGGCCGAGGCCGCGAAGCCGCGCGGGGCAGATATACATACTAATTTATTTATGTTTTGAAGGAGTCTAAAGGCGATTGTTTGTGCTTGATGCCAGCTGTCGGAACGCACACCGGCGACGCTCAGACCGAGGAACACCAGGAACTCCGGGGTCTCCGGGCCGGGGCCGCGGGGGCGCTGCGCGGGCCGCTGCTGCCACCTGGCGGCCGCGCCGCGCCATCGCCCCGCCCGGCGCAGCCCCAGCAGTCACCCTGCCCCAACAGCGGCACCTGGGGAGTAAAAAAGGCTAAAAAAACCCCCAAAACTGGTATTTGAAACGTTTACTCAATACACTGATAATAGGTCCAAATCACATTTCTTGAATATGTTTTATATGATCTGATCTCGCCAAGCTTTTCTAAAAAAAAAAAAAATGCAAAATGCAAAATCCATTGGACAAAAAAAGCAACAATCTTAAATGGGATGCAACATGATTTTCTTTTCAAGTACTAATAAAAAAAACACTTACCATGACTTCTCTGGTTAGCTCCCATCATCTTCAAATACCTAGCATGAAACTTTAAGTCCTGGTTTAGTTTTGCACAAACACAGTCAAATGAGAGTATTTTCATGAGCACTAAGGACTCATGAAGTTTCTTGATGCTCATAATTAACATATACCCAGAAACATGCCTAAGCACTCAGCTGACTGGCACAGAATGGCCTGGCTACAAAACCAGGGAACCTGTTTCCTATCTGCGTGGCTGGAGTAGCATGGAGTATTAAACTCATCCTGTATATTTCTGTGCCCAGTCTAAACTGTGTACTCAAAAGAACAGGCTTTCACAGCAGCTGAGAGCACTATCAGAAATTTCTCTCAACACCCCTGCATACATAAAGAATGTTCCACACTGCAGGGGCACAGCCAATCAATTCATGCACCCATACCTATGAGGCAGCTGACACATCAGTAAACGGAAAAGATCTGATCTGGAGGGAGTGTAGCAGGCACCTCTGCCTGCTTGTTCTGGCAGAGAGACTTGTGGAGAAATATCCTGGCACTTCAGGCGCACAGGAAAATTATCCCCATCAGATCTCTCTACATGGCCAAATGAAGCAGCACCAAGTAGCAAACTCCCACACTGAACTCCTACTTGGAAGAACTGAAGAGCTCACCAGCAAAAAGGTAACAGGGTGATGGTAAATACTCTCCTCATCACCTTTATTGTTTACTCTGTAGTGACCAACTCTTATGTTCAGAACCAGCCGGTACTGAGTGACTGTTTTGGTACAGACTCCACCAGAATCCATGTAGAGGAAGCACCGACACACTGCAAGAACAAAAATGGAAAACAAAAGCATAGGGTACTTATCTGTTACTACGTAGAGCTTCACAAATTGACTCAAAGCCTTGCCTATGAAAATTAAGATGGTGCTAAATATTAGCTAGATGCTTCATTTGTGTCTCTGCTGACACAGTCCTGGCATCACAGAATCTAATGTTTTCTATTTCACTGGAAGATGGTTCCACTGGGATTGTTGCAAACAATTAACCCAAAAGACATCACATGCCATGTACCCCTCAGCTCATAGAAACGTGGTGAGATCTAACCAGTGAAGTTTTGAACAAAGCTGTGACAAGTACAGGGACGCAATACACATGTGAAACTATCTTCAGTCTTTGTGAGAAATAAGAAAAGCTGCCTAGTGGATTTGGTCCCCTCAAGCTTATGTCCAGAAGGCAAATGAAGCTAACAGAAATTCAGTCTGCTTTAATGGCAGGAAAACAGCAGGCTATTGACTGTGGCATTAAATGAAGTACCAGGGCTAACAACCGGTCTTCACATTCTTTTGGAGTTCTGAAAATTAGGAAAAAAAAAATATTCACTGCAGTTTTTCCCTATCTCCCCACAGTTATCACCCTCTGAAAGGTCTCAGTTACTATGTTACTTTGTATCCTTATTCTTGATTGCACAGGTGTTATACAGAATTGTGGTGGGTTGACCCTGGCTGGACACCAGGTGCTGACCAAGCCATTCTATCACTCCCCTCCTCAGCAGGACAGTGTGGGAGAAAAAAACATGAACCAAAAAACCTCATGGATCAAGACAAAGGCAGTTTGACAAAGAAAAGGCAGCACATGGAAGTGAATGAAAACACAAGATTTATTCTCTACTTCCCATCAGCAGGCGATGTCCAGCTATTTCCCAGGAAGCAGGGCTTCTGTGCGTGTACCAGTTGCTTTGGAAGACAAAAACCATAATAACAAATGCCTGGCTCTCTCCCAACCACCCCCTTCCCTCTCCAACCTTCTCTTAGATGTTGTATCTGAGCAGATGTCTTATCTTACAGAATATCCTTTGGTCAGTGGGTCAGCTGTTCTGGCTGTGTTCCCTCCCAAGATCTTGCCCATTCCCAGCCTCCTGGCCAGGGGGAATGTTGCAGAGACAGCCTTGATGCTGTAGAGGGCTACTCAGCAACAGCCAGAACACCGGAGGGTTTGTTATTGACACCTTTCTAGCAACCAATGCAAAGCACAGCACTGTGAGAGATACTATGGGAAAATTACCCCACTTCAGCCAGACTCAAGAAAGGTCATAAGGTAATAAGGTAAGAAGAGCGAGGGGTTTTTTTAAAGACTTATCATCAATTACTTGTTTCTCAATCTCTACATTTAATGCCTTGGCAAGTATTTTCATTGGAACCTTTTTGTTTACTTCTCAGAGTCTTTCCTGCATGTCAACACCCATTTGAGTAATTTTCCTTCATAGGAAAGGTTCCAGCTTTGTGCAGGATGTTTTGTTCTTCCAACTAAATCAGACGGAATCTGAACGAACAGCTACCTTGTTAAAAGTCTGGATTCACCTGAAGTTGAGGTCGTCCTCCTCAGGTAAAACTCAACGTAGTTTGGGTACTATTGAAGTACATCCAGTATAAATTCATAGTCACTTAAACACAGGTTTAAAAAAAAGCAGCACAAAAGCCATCTGATCGTAGGAGATGTATACAAATCAGCTCACCATGAGCAAATTAATTGAAACTTAAAAGAAAGGGCCATTTAGAAAATAAAAGAAAAAAAATATGACAGACTGTTTCCTAAAACAACAGATACTTATAATAAATAACTGTGAGACTTTGAAATCTCTAGTTATGCTAGTCAATGGAACATAATTAGGAACTAAGATTTTTTTTTTTTTAGCAGCATCTTAATTAGTAATCATTAGCAACAACATTCGGTGCATATAGAGCATTTTTCATCTGCTACTAATTAGAAAGAAAATCTGAAGAATGGCTTGGCAAATCATACCCCAGGTATTAGCATACTAACAATGGGAATAAGAATTAAATACGTTTACAAAAGATAGGGAATTTGTCTGTCTAATAGAAGCAACTGATAACATTGCCAAGTTTGCTAAAAGGCAACAGAGAAGCTGCTATTCCAAACTTAGAGGCAGTAGGAAAAGGACAAGTTCCACTAAGTGTATAACATCCCATATTCTTGGACCTCCTGGAGAATATGCAACAATATGCCTCTTACCTGAATTTTAAGAGTTTTTCTGTAGTGACAGAAAAAAAAAAGAATTTTCAAGTTGTGGAAACCAACAGAGCTTTTGGGGGAGGGGTGTGATTTCAGGCCTGTAGGTACCTCGGTGTACAGTAATACCAAAGAAATGTGTTAACTAGTCTGCTGTATGCAGAAGTAGTTTACCACTGAGGTGTTACATACGGTCCACAGAGTTAGAAAAAAAAACAGAATTGAAATCTAGAGGCAAAACTTAGATTGTTACACAGAAATCTGAAAATCACTTCCACTGCAAGTATACTCCGAAACAATGAAAGCAGCAGAGGATCAAAGCATGAGTCAGGAAATCATGCAAAACACTATTCTTTAGGACCTGGTAAAATTATCAGAAGAACATGCATGAATTAAAATTAAGTTGTTTATATTAGAAAGTTAAATTCAAATGAAAGGCAGGTTTTGAAACAGAAGGTATTTTTATTGGTTGCCTGCTAAGCCCCAGAGACCTCCAAAAGACATATTTTTCCTCTCAGGGTTGCAAACACATCTTTCATGCCCTTGGCGAAGTATTTCTCAATCTTTCTAAATCTTGCTAGACAGGCTCACGGAATCACAGAGTATACTGAATAGGAAAAGACCCGCAAGGATAGATCTTAAGCAGATGAACTATATGGGGATCAAACCCACATTAAAACATTGGCATTATTAGCATCATGCTCTACTAAACTGAGCGAATCTCAAGTCTTGCCAAAAAAATGTATCATTATGCTCATGTAGGACCCCAGACTTCTTCTCTTTTTTCTTTTTTTTAAATACACACTCCACTTTATTAGCTTCCCTTCTTTTACCCTTCAATGTTTTTCCTCAAACTTTTATGCTTCTGCCCAGTAAACTAATTGATCCTGGTCTTCTGTTATAAATCTATTTAATTATAGCTTAGCTAAGGCTATGGAATTACTTGACTGCTTTTAAAGCAAAAAGAGAATCACAGAGCCACAGAATTGTTAGGGTTGGAAAGGACCTCTGGAGATCATCTGATCCAACCCCCCTGCCACGGTAAGGGTCACCTGGAGCAGGTGACACAGGAATGTGGCCAGGTGGGTTTTTGGTCTCCAGACCAGGTGGGTTTTTGGTCTCCAGAGAGAGGAAACTTCATGACCTCCCTGGGCAGCCTGCTCCAGTGCTCTGTCCCCCTCAAAGTAAAGAAGTTCTTCACATCAAGGTGGAAGTTCCTGTTTTAGCTGATGGCTGTTACTCTTTGTCCTTCTGCTGGGCACCACCAAAAAGGGTCTGGCACCATCCTCTTGACACCTGCCCTTGAGATATTTATATGCATTAATGAGACCCACTCCCAGTCTTCTCTTCCGCAGACTGAACAGGCCCAGCTCCTGTAGTCTCTCCTCGTAAGAGAGATGCTCCAGACCCCACATCATCTTTGTGGCCTCTGCTCTCCAGCAGCTCCTTGCCTGTCTTGCACTGAGGAGCCCAGAACTGGACACAGCACTCCAGAAGCGGCCTCACCAGGGCTGAGGGGCAGAATCACCTCCCTCGACCTGCCGGCCACACTGTTCCCGCTGCACCCCCTGGATTCCACTGGCCCTCCTGGCCACAAGGGCACTGCCGGTTTATGGTCAGCTTGTGATTCACCAAGAGGTTGATGCTTCACCTCATAAATTCTTCCAGTAACTACGCACAGCTTCTTTTGTAGCTGCATCACGTAAACATTTAAGTTATAGGGGAACCTTCTTCCATTAAGATCTCAATGTGCTCGGCAGCAGAGGGGCTCCAAGGAGAGGGTTCGCGCACAGCCGTACTCCAGGCAGGAGCTGGCAGCAGGGCGCTGCTCTGGCAGCGGCCTGCACGCCCCGAGCCCCCGGGCAGCTCCCGAGCCCCTCGGCTGCGGTCGGACGAGCTCTCCCGCGCTCCCGCCCGCCCCGGCCACACCTTCCGGAAATGAAAAGAGGGAAAGGAGCCCATTTCCCGTCCTCGCCTGGCGCTTCCGGGTCGCGCGCCGGGTTCCGCTGGAGGCGGCGGGGCGGGCGGTGTTCCCCGTCCTCCTCCTCCTCCTCTTCTTCTTCTTCTTCTTCTTCTTCTTCCTCCTCCTCCTCGTCCTGGTGCCGCTCGTGGCCGCGGCGGGCTGTGCCGGGTGAGCGGGGCCGGGCAGGGCGCGCCGCCGCCGGCTGCGCGGGTGCCCGCGGGCGGGGGAAGGGGAGGCCGCGGGGCCCGGGGCTGCTGTGCCGGCGGCGTTCCGGCTGCAGGTCTCTTCCTCTGCCAGTGTAGGTTTATCATATCCCCCAATCGCCAAACAAAACAAAACAAAAAAGTGCCCTTAGCCGAAAATCCGGGGTGGTTCTGGTGCTGTCCGTGGGTCCCTGCTCTTGGAGAGCATCCCCGTGTTCTCAGCGTAAAATTGCTAGGATTTTAAGAGGCCGCCCTAAAGCCGCGGAGTCTGTTCCTGCTGGCCTGCTTTTCCTCCTCGGGATTGTGTGTTAACTCTTTTAGGTATCTGTGGAATAGCGTTTCCTCGGTAAAGGTGAGTTTGACTTGTCACAGTTCAGCTGTCCAGGGAGAGGAAGCGGCACAGGCAGCATGCGGTGATGATCACTTTCTTCCTTGTTTAGTGGGACAAACATGGTACTCTCTTAAGTACTTTAATTCACATTTGGTTTAAAGCCATTTCGGGTCAGCTAAGAGTAGTGTGATTTGTGACATCGTTGGCCCTAGGCTTCTGCCAGCTGTGTTGTGTTCTGGCTAATGCCGAGCACACCCAGACCTGGGAACAGAAGAGTAACACATCACAAACTGGTGAAAGAGCCTCAGTCTTTCTGGAGTAATTACCTGACTCTGTCAAAAAGAAATCCATGGAAAAATGAGTTTCACTTAAATGCAAGAGATGCTTGTATACTTCTAGCAACCAAGCTTGTGTTCTGGATATTCATCTTAAAAGTTGATACAATTGCACTCAAAGTCCTTTAAATTTTTGTTTAAAGTTAATGTGGCAAAAAAAACACATGACCTCCTGAATATTTTTTCCTGTGAATTGCAAACATTTCAAATATCTCTAACATTTTAAGATCTTTTTTTTTGGCAGATTAATAAAGTTAATGAAGCATTGTTAAGGAGCTAGAATGAGAATGAAAGGAGTCTTAATTATTTAGTCCCACTTAGGTGTTTTGACTATAGAAACATAGGATTACTCAGGGTCTTGTTTTGGAAGTTTTACACATTCAGCTGGTCTTAAGAAACAGGAATTAATCTTCGTATTTGTGTATTTCCTCTTTTCTTATGGTAACACCTGACCAAAATATTGAAGTTCAAAATGGCTTGTTCTCATCTTGTTTTAGCTTTTTCCTATAAATTGCTTTAAATTAGTTTGTGGATTTTAATAAATATTTTGACTGTAATCTGTCATTTGGATTCTGTAGCTTTTCTTTTGATTGTCCAACTTGAACTAGGACTGCAAGAGCGTGGTATGCAAGTCATCGGTGTGAAAGATCATTTTTTTTATCTCCTCTGTAATCTTAAGAGTTTTATAACTACTCATGTGGTGCTTATTTTTAAAACTTCAACATTTTCTCCAGGTTTAAGTTTGTTTATCATACAAGTTCCTCACTGCCACAATGAGGCTAGTAATTCTTGAAGATTATGATCAGGCTAGTGAATGGGCAGCCAAATACATCTGTAATCGTATTATCCAGTTCAAGCCAAGTCAAGGAAGATATTTCACGCTTGGTCTACCAACAGGCAAGTTTTAGTTAGTCTTTTTAAATAACTAACCTTAGAACAATATTTGTATTATTGCTAGCAGATACAGTATTTAAAAAGAACATAAGTATTATTTTTGGTAATATTGTAACTTTTTTTTAAAATATGGAGTTGATTTCTGTGAAAAGTTGTGATAGTTTGAGAAACTGATAAATGCTAAATGAGAAACAGCAGATTGCTTATATGTTGAAAAACATAGTAGCAAAATTTGACTGTGAAGACATTTAAATACACTGAAAATGTTGTGCAGATACACAGAACAGTAGAAAAACTTTATTTAACAGGGAGTACACCTTTGGGATGCTACAAAAAGCTGATAGAATATCACAAAAATGGAGATCTCTCTTTCAAATATGTAAAGACTTTCAACATGGATGAGTATGTAGGTAAGATGTTCTATTATTTGAGAACACAATGTACTGGTTTTATTTTTCTCTTTATAAACAGAGTACCAGGTTAGTCTAGTATGTTTGTATGCTTATATTAGACCGCTGTCCAAGCGTTTTTCTTTATTCCTTTATCTACAAAAATGCAAAAATAAACACTGGGCTAAATTCAGTGTTTCACAATACTTCTGTAGACATTATATTTTCATGTAATATTGTAACTGCGTTTCTGTTGAAGGCTTTACACTCTGTGATAAGATGTATGTGAAGGGAATGTAAAACAATTACCTTGTACATGCCAGCAAGAAACCTGCGTTCTCGATGTAGTTTCAAATCTTGCTTTATTTGACTCAGGTTTGCCTTACATACAGACTAGAATTAAGGCTGTTTGGTTAAATCTTGTCATATGGTAATTTCACTCTAAATGATTTCAGGGCTTCCCAGAAATCATCCAGAGAGCTATCACTCCTATATGTGGAATAACTTCTTTAAGCATATTGACATAGATCCGAATAATGCTCATATCCTTGATGGGAACGCGCCAGACTTACAGGCAGAATGTGATGCATTTGAAAAGAAAATAGAAGAAGCAGGGGGGATTGATCTGTTTGTTGGAGGTATGAGGAAATGCTCTATGGTTAGTTACAATTCAAGTATGTAAACCAGTTCTTTAATCACTATTTTTATAACTTGCTTAAACCCCAGATTTTTCAATTATTGTGTAAGAAAGTTCTGTGACTAACAAAGAATCAGTAAAAATACCAAAACAGAATGGTCGGTGTCCAAGTTTCTAATGACTTTAATTAAAGTTTTTATTGAAAATGGGGAACCAAAAGGAAAGGATAAGTCCTTTTTTATTCATTTACAATGTTTGAGGATATGTTTTGATTCTCAGGTCTGGAATGATTTTTTTTTTTAACTTTGAAAAGGCATTGGTCCAGATGGCCACATTGCATTCAATGAACCCGGATCAAGTTTGTCTTCAAGAACAAGATTAAAGACTTTAGCAATGGACACCATTTTGGCAAATGCTAAATACTTTGATGGAGACTTATCTAAAGTACCAACTATGGCGCTAACAGTTGGTGTGGGTACAGTGATGGATGCTAGAGAAGTAAGAACTCATTTAGTTCTAGTTGCATGTGTGTTTTCAAGATTAGTTGGTATTGATACTGGGATTGAAAGTAAAGAGACTTTTGTTTTGCAGGTGATGATTCTTATAACAGGTGCACATAAGGCTTTTGCACTGTACAAAGCAATTGAAGAAGGAGTCAATCATATGTGGACAGTTTCTGCTTTCCAGCAACACCCTCGCACTATCTTTGTGTGTGATGAAGATGCTACTTTAGAACTAAGAGTTAAAACTGTGAAGTACTTTAAAGGTGAGCACTGAATCAGAGGTTACATGTGTTTACGCAACACCAACAGCTTTGAAATTATATTGATTTAAATCTGAGCCTTCTGCAGTCACTAATGTATAATGTTATATAGTCAAAATATTAAATATTAACTTATTTCTTGTGTTTGGAAAATTGCCAGGAGGCATAACTTGTGCTACCTACATTCCAGACAAATCTACTTGGGAAGAGTATTTCCTTTGCATCTAGTTTTAAACAATAGTTTAGTAACCTTTAATTTTAAACAGCAGCAATCTGGTGTTCCAGATTGCAGGTCTTAAGTATACTAGAAAGTTTCACTTAAAGAAAACTTAATAAATTTATTAATCCTGATACATTTCCATGCTGCTTTTGCTATGTGCTGTAATGTGATGTCTAGTAAACTGTGATACAGACTTTGAAGCCACCTGAGGACATTTTTCAGGTGCAGTTAGCGTAACAATCTATACTGACTTTGAAAACATTGCACCCTTTTACTGTGTTTTTCATATTTATAGTAGGTATTTTGGGGCAAACTTAAAGTAAGTCAGGATGTTTGATAGTAATTGAGACTTCTAGACTGAATCTGTTTCACTGAGACTGTAGAAGCTGAGAAAAAGTAGTTTTCTCCTGATTGTATTAGCACAGCACATGTAATTATGCAACTCAGTCGTCTTTCTCACTAGCCTGGGTACCTGTAGTAGCTGAGGTATCAGAGATCAAGATTGTAATTTATTAAATTCTTTTTTAGAGCATTGTATCACCAGTGCTCATACATGCATTGGATTGCACTTCAGACATTTCTGTGACTTTTGTCCTGATACCTCTTGTGGCCAGTTTGTTAATTTTGGATTTTTCAGTATGCTATGTATTTGTGGGATAGGAGGGAGGGTTAGTCTTTGCCTGTATCACACTGCTAGATAATACTTACTGTTGTTTTCAAAGATAAACTTCTCTAACTGCTTGGATAAGTTTTAAACATTATCCTGTATTTTATATAAGCATAGGCTTGCTTGGGAAACACAAACCCAATGTAGAATCACTAGGTATGAATGACACTGAACATTGCTTTAAAAACATCAAGGGCTACAATTTATGAATGTGTGCTATTGTGTCACTAATACACAGCAGTAGAATTTTTAAAAAGATGGTTTACTTTAAACTTGCTTAATTTTACCTACTCTCAAATCAGTGATATTTTTTCCCCTTATAAGAGGGAGGACAAATCAGTGTGGGTCAAATTTGGAATTAATTCTGAATCTTGATCTTCAGGTTAGACTTCTTAGGGAAGCTAGGTAGTTCTTAATAAAGCTATTTATGGTAGTGATTTACAGGGATTTTTCATCATTTAAAAATTTCGATATGAAACTGCAATTTTTTTGTTTTATAATCAAGCACCACACTGGCTGGTAAATAGATCAACCTATTAAATTTTTTCTAACTTTCTGAAAACTTATTATAGACTAAAATTATCAAGTGTACTTATGGTCTTACTGTAAAAGGGAAAATAACTTTCTTGAAGAATGAAACAGAAAATGAATTTTGAATTTACTAATTTGTCTGCAGATAAGTTAGTTCAGGATAGTTTTTTTCCATCTTATGCATGCTCTTCTTAAAACTGTATGCAGAAATCTGTTTATTCAAAGCATACCTGAATATACAGTGGGACTTTCCTTTGAAATGTTTTGGCATCTATGAAGTCTGGTGCATTCCTTTAAAAAAATAATTTGTTTCTCACTGTTTTTCCTGTAACACTTTCACTAACAGGATTTAAATATTCTCCATTAAGTGTGGCAGAAGCAATACTTTGTAACCATTTTTCATGCATCTAGGAAGTGGGTAATTATTTCCTTTTCATTTCCCCTTTTTAGAAGAGGAAAATACTGGTAGGAAGTTAAATGTTTTAAAGCTCAAAACATGTTTCTAGTTTGAGTAGTGTATGCAGCTGTTACTCTTTCTGGACAAATGTCTTCTATGTCAAATGTATATTTAAGTTTTTGTCACTGTTAAACTGAAAAATATTAGACTTGATCTAACATATGTATTTTATATTAAATAATCACATAGTGATTAGTAATAGATGCTGCATAAGATGCCTTTTTTGTGGTCACCTACAGTAATGACCTTCGATTGTATAGTTACTCAAATTTCATCTTGCTGCAGTGACACTAAGGTTGCCACCAGCTGCATCATGTAGCAAAGGTGTTTGAATATTCTTTGCCACAGATAATCACTAAAATATGCAGTACTGCGAGATTTCTTTCTTGGTTTTTAAGAAAATTACTTTTAATGTTACATATTTTAATTTTAGAAGTTAAATCTTTAGTTCAATGCTAAAATGGACTTTTACTTTGCAGATTGTGAACACTGATCACTACTGTTACTAGTCCTTAGGGTGAAATGAGGTTAAAAACCTGCCAGTGATCCAATGTCATACATACCTAGATGTAGATAACATTTTTACTAAGTTATAGCAAAGTTAAGAGGGAATCATCTTTTTTAGTACTTGCACTTCAGCATTTTCCAGAATTAAAGTAGTTGAAGAGGAAAAAAAATAACCTCCCTAATCATAGCTATAGAGGACTTACTTGTGTATGACAAAAAAAAGTCCAGCTAGAACAGAAAACAGTTGAACTGCTGAAATTGAGTCTGCATTAAGAGTCTGGATAATTTAATTTGATTTTGCTTGTCTAGGACCACAAGTACATGATTATTGCAATGACAGTATTACCACAATGCTAGAACATTGCAAAAGAACTCAAACTGTTAAAGTCTCACTATGTGTGCATCTGATTCTTATGGCAAATTGTGGTGTGAGGGAATTAGGTTGCTGTTACACAGTTTTAAATACACAAAAAAAAGATGTATTCAATTCATTAGAAGTATTCCACATGTGCTGTTTGGGTCTGTTATCAGAGAACTGTCTGGTCCCTGCTCAGCTGATACTGAATATGTCATTAGTATGCAAGTGAAACAGGAATATATCTGCTGTCTCTGATTTTGAACTACTTTAAATAGCCATTGTTGTTCTCTTCAGTGAACTATTTAAAATGTATACTTTGAAATAAACTCCAAATAAAAATGTGGATAGAAAGACATGTGAACAAAGTATAACTAATGTAAAGCTGGCATTGTTGCTTTCCCCCCAAGGTTTAATGCATGTGCACAATAAGCTTGTGGACCCACTGTACAGTATGAAAGAAAACTGAAAGAAGATGGAAGAGGAACTCCATGTGGGTCAGCAGCAACAGTTTTAGGTAGCAGATGAGTTCACTGCTATGCAATATGCTGAAAACTGTTTAAAATGGGAAATCCTAGGTACTGTATTTTTAAAAAGGTCCAATATCTGTACATACACATTCCATCTGTTTGCTGTGTTGTGCATTCTGCTTTAGCATTTGGAGCTCTGCTGTTGGCTGGTACATCACTAAATGGAACAGAATAAACCTGGGAGACACTGCATGTTCTGTAGAGAGGGGAAAAGCAGAGCACTTACTCTAGCACAGCAATGTAATGCATCTGCCTCGTGTTAGAGATGATGACAGTTCATTTCCCAGAATTTTTAATTTTTGGCTTGGTTAGTGTAACTACATTTTGCATTTGTGTCTCTAGGCAGAATGGTTTTGGCCTCTTGTTAATACTATGGACTTGTAATAGTTGTACAATTTCTACTATGAAATGTTCTGTTTACATACATCTAATGTACACTGAGCTTTTGCACTTGGTTGCCTTAAATTTGTCTTAAACAGTTTTTGGGCATCTCAAGTCCTGCTGTATAGTCCAGGCAAATGAAAACACAAAAACAGTGCCTAAAAATGCACCAAATTCTTGAAGGTTACAACTTGCTCCATGGTTAAAAATATTAAACTTCTACCACAGCACTTTTTCCTCTCATGTATTTCAAATTACTTTAGGATTTTTATATTTTTGGTAATCAAGCTTTATACATAAGGAAAAATGTCAGTGTTCCTTCTTGAAGGTACCTGTTCAATTATGTAACTGATGTTACAATTAAATGCCTGAAAAGAGGTTAATTTACAGGACTATAATGTCTGCAAATGATCATTTAAAGCCAACTGTTAATCACTTTTTCATTGTATCATTATAAACATTGAGCTGTTCCGAGGAATGTTATTTCCTACTTTGAATATAAGTAAAACTTAAATATAAATCTCTTAACTTGAAAATTGTTTCATTTCTAATATAAATTGTCATGAGTAAATACGTCAGAATTTCAGGGAGTGATTAGGCACCAAAAGAGGAAGCTAGAGTTTACTGAGGAAGACTTTTTTTCGGAAAGCCCTTGTGTGAAATACTCACTGCAAGAAAGTATAGCTAAGTGCAACTTGAACAATTTAACTTTTCACCTAAATGACAGGCATGTACACTCTATTACAAATCACATTGTCTCCTCTGGGATGTGGCAGTCGCATCTAGGCTCACCCTTCTCATCAATGATCTTACAGGGTCCTTTCAAATCGGGACTATTCTCTGATTCTTTGAGATTACAAAAGCATGGAAGAGTTTGTCTATAGCAGCGTAGGAAGCTAAGGCCTAGTGTTTCAGTTCTCAGCAGTACACTGAATATCCACACATTTAAAACAGGCTTTCAGCTTTAAGGCTCAGTTTATGCACCTGTATTTTTGAAGCATAATGCAACATTGTGGGGAAAAAAGGTGAAAAGACTGCCTTGCAGGAGAGTGCTGTTACAGGTCGTGTATGACTCAAAATGCAGTGTTAGGTTTGCCATTCTTACCCTTTACAGCTAAGCAAGTTTATCAACAGTTCTGTTACAAAAAGCACAAAACTAAAAGTAGTCATGAATTTAGGTTACTATTAAAGGAATTGAATCATGTTTTTGTCTTAATGATAATCATCCTTCTTGTGGCAAAATGGAGAATTCTATTCAGGACACAATATTCTTGTTCTTTATTCCAGAACACCTTGCTTGGCAACCTTACCTACTAAAACCCTTTGTGTTCTCAAGACATGCGAGACCACAGAATTAATATCTTTTCCCCCTTTTAAACTACTGGACCTTCTGTGAAACACAGGCCAGATTAAATACTGGTACAGTAGAACCTGTCTGTTCTTGGGTGGATCTGGGACTGTTTTTGCCTCTTTTCATGAACAGTTTTTGGTGGTTCTCCAGCTTGTTTCTCTTGTTAAACTAATTTTTTTTTCAATTATGAGTGCTATGTGATGTAATTTTTTTTTAGTACTACCACACTATTTCCAGTATTTCACTCCTGAAGATACTTCCAATCACTTTATGAAATATCAGTTCTTCAGGAGAGTACATTCCAAACTTGTCAACTACTAAGAGCAAGGCAACCCTTTAAGTTGCATAAAGTTTAACCTGTTACTCTGCAGTAATGGCAAAGGAAGCATTTTGAAGTTCAGTAGGTCTTAAGAGTAAATTCTAAGTTAGCCTAGCACATCAACATTACCATTTTTTTCTTTTTCTCAGTAAGATTTTAAGGTATTTAAAAAAGGAAAGGGGGAAAAGAAAAGAGTGACTAGATGGAATCAGGTACTTTGTGTCAAAAACTAATACTTCATGAACTAACCAGATCATTTAAAGTTCTTGTTCTCAAAACTGATATACGTACAAGTCCTCTCAGAATTAAGACTACAATTTTTATTTTTTTCTGCCTCAGGTGCCTATAGTAAGGCTAAAACAGATTCTCAAGGCAGCTTTATCCATCTGTGTAACTCATTTAATTAGGTAACGTACACTTGATGTGACACTTAGCAAGGATATGATTTACTGTTTGGATAATCTCTAGCTTACCTTTAGCTTCTGCCTTATTCCTCAGTACAGAATCAGTGCTTTCTTGAGTTCAAGGGGTGGGGAGGACCTTGTTTTGGCTCCCTTGCTCCTAGCATGTATCCCTGCATCTGTAGTTCCTTAAATGCTAGCTTTTACAGGGGAGGAATAATAAGTATGTTAGAGAGCCTTTATCCACAGCATCCTTCCTTTCTTCAGAGTCAGTAGCAGCAGCTTAGGTGCCTTTATTAGAGGTACAGATACCTTGTTCACATCCAGATCTTTGGTCTTTCAGTGCACCTGAAAGAGCTTCAACTAAAAAAAACCAACTAACCACATCAAACAGAAAAAAGCCCCAACAAACCATTAAAGTATCAGAATTCCCTCTCGCCTTTTTCTATATTCTGAGACTAATACAGGTTGAAAAGGAACATGTCCTGAACATGTCCTGTTCAATTCCATCCTTCCAAAGATTTTCCCAATTCATCCCAATTTTTCCCAATTCCCATCCTTGTACGTGGGCTGAAATAAAACAACTAGCTTATGATTAAAGTGTAGGTACAAGCCTAAATTTAAGGGCACACTTTCCTGGTGATTGAGTACTTTAGAGAACAAATTGCCAGTCATACCTGCTAAATTATATTTAATAACAAGAAATGAAGATCTGTGAAGAGCTAAACCAGTCCCTGAAGATCAAAAAATAAATGCAGCTTAAAAGCTGAACTAATGGTAAACTTGCACACTGTAACAAGTTTAAAGTAACAGTGTGGGACATTGAAAAAGTTTTGACTTTTTCATCTGATGTGGTTTCCCAGCATCATGATTTCCTGACCACAGCAACTTTAGAAAAAGTAAAATAGGAAGCAGCTTGATGCTTTTGTGCCAACAGTTAAAACTTCAAAAGAAGAACACCAAACCATCACCACCATTGTTTGTCTATTCATACCTTTCAATTATTTTTATAACCTTTCTGCCATATGTTTCCTCTCATAGAGACCAATACAAAAAAACCTTGTAATTATGTTAATTTGAAGTATTAAAAGTATGAAAACTGTGACATGAAATGAAAAACAATACAATGCCAGCTTTTAGCTGCAGTCAAGTAACTTTAATTTCATAATAATCTACAAGTATATGTACATTTTAAGTCCTTTCAGTTCATCTTTCCACACATATTAAATTCATACTATTTAAAGTCAAGTATGTTCCCTTCTCACGGTGATAAATCACGTATTAGCTCACTTTGCTACTGTCTGCAAAAAGCTGAACAAATGATCAGATGTGACTGATCTCTATTTGTCAGGTTCTCTCTTTAGAACACGTATAAAGGCATCTCTTGGAACCTCCACATTGCCAATTTTTCTCATCATCCTCTTGCCTTCTGCTTGTCTCTTTAAAAGCTTCATTCTTCTTGTAATGTCTCCACCATACTGTGAAAAAAAAAAAATTTTACTAAGTCTAAACTACAACTGCAACTACAGTACATTCCAGCAACACTAAACTCAAGGGCTTAAAAATAGTCAGAAAGGCTGGTTATATTTTGACAAAAAGATTATTTTATACTTCAAATAGTTTGGCCTGAAGGCCACTAGTTAAAAAGAACAAGGAATCAAGTAAGCACATTAATTTGGACAACTGAGGGTTGAACTTTGTCGCCTAAATATATATATATATATTCCTGTAAGCCTGGCTGACACTAGACAACATATTAGATCCAAATCCCCTTGGAATAGCAGCAGGATGCCAGCTCAGATACACTGAGGCATCTTGACTAGCATTAGATGCTTACATCTAGAAAAATGAACTAAACCCTTGTACAATGTTGAACAGACACCATCCCACAGCTGTGCCTAGCAGAAGAATTCTGTTGCAGTTGTGAGAAAGGGACACTTGTTTAATATTTTCCAATATGTTTACTTCAGAGAGTTAAATACAAGCTAAATAAGAGGCATCACAGTTTTCCAATAGCTTTGTTGTCTTGTCCATAGTCAACTATTGCATATTTAAAGCTCTATTACAATGTATTACTGCAAACCTAAGTAGAAGTCTAATCACAATCAAGTCTCTAAAGAAGCACATTTATACTTCCTTCTAGCATGTGAAAACCGATTTAGGAAACATGAAGTTACCTATATGCCTGTGTACACACACACATTTGCTGTATGTCTATTAGAAAATGGGGAGGTGACAGGAGTGAACAGACACACTCAAAGTCTGTAACTGAAAAAGCCATTACTTTTATCTAATCCACTCTTCAAACTGCAGCAAGAGGTTACAAGAGTTGGATTTTAAAATAAAAGCTTAAAAGTATCTGTTAAAATTCCACTGACAGGAGCATAAACAGAACTTGTCTTTGCTGGGTTTCTAGGAACAGGACTCTAAGGTTTGCAAATGTCAGAAACATGAAGAAAAAAGAAAAAAAATACCTACACATTTTGCCACAACATTTTTTCTGTAAGCTTTCAGCCTGCAAAATAAAATAACACATACACCTTAACATATTAGAACATCTGTATGTGAAGCTAAGTACTTGAGTTGTCAAAGTGTTACTTGTTTTTCTCCTAGTTTTGTAAGATGCTTTATAACATTTTCATCATAACATTTTCAGGTTTTGTATATAAAAGATGAAGTTTAAAACAGAAGATGGAATTCACAGTTTTCAATTCTAGAAATATCCCTTAGAGTGTACAATGTGTACATAAAGAAATCACAATCTTGCCTTTTTATCTAGAGTTTCTGCTATGACTCACAGGAAGTGTTACATTCATGTGTATATACATGTACAAACAAATTCTTACAGCACCTCTGCTTGAATTCCAACCTTTAATTATTTTACCACAATTTAAATCAAATTTAAACAGCAAAAGAAAAATGTGATAAGAAACCCAACATCAAGGAAATGGCTTGCTTTAAAGAAGTGTGTGCTAGGAAAAAGTTGTGTGTTCAGCTGCAACATATTTCCTTTTGAACAGCACAAATCAGTTGTTTTTTTGCTGACTCAAACTATTCCACAACTAGCTAATTTTTTTCAGTAGTAAGAAACTTTTTGCACTGACAAAGAGGAAGTGGACACATGGGTGGTGCAAGTTATACTTTATTCACTAAGTGCAATGCTGACCACTAGCAACCCAAAATAAAAATACAATTTCTTTGTATAAATTTAATTCAAAATGTTTAGTCAATAGTCACTGCTCAAATGTGGGTTTTTTTCTTTTTGAGTAGCATATACAAGAAAAATACAACTTTATAGCAAAGTCAAAGTGCTGTAATGTATAAAACTAGGTAAGACTTTACAAGTCTGTATTTTAGATATCTTAAAATACAGACAGAAAAAAAAGAAGGGGAATAGAAGGGCTTCACTTACGTTTCTCTTGCAATGATTTTCTTGCCAATGGCAGCCTGGATGGCTATTTCAAACAACTGTCTAGGAATAGTCTCTTTTAAACGTTCACACAGGAGTTTACCAGCAGCATGTGCCTTATCACTGAAAAAGAAAGGCAGCAACACTAAAAATATATCCATAGATCAAACTGTTTGACTGGATTTTAGTAGAGGTTTTCCTCTTCTTAACTCAGAAGATAAGCTGGTCAGATCATAATTTTACATCTAATAAGTGTTCTCTGTATGTCACCTGTTTCATACTAACAGGTGATAAGACTATTAACCTCAGTATATAAAATCATATAAAGTGTTTATAAAAATCACCCTGATTATCCATCACACTGAAGACATTTTTAATACTGTCACAGCGTCAAATGAAATTTTAAACTAGGTCATGGAGAATTTTCATTGATAATAGGCCCAAAAGGTCAAAATATATGTATGTTACAGAATGCTTTAAAAGTCTGGTTTTATATCACAAGAAAAAATAAATTAGTGTACTATTGTCATCTGCTAAGAAAAACTATCCAACTATATTCAGCATCTGCATACACTTCAAGTTTTGGAAAGAGAAAACAACAAAAGGTCTAAAGAAGCTACTAACAGATACTTTCATAAGCCATTAGAAAGAAATGGGTCTGTTCTCTTTAAAAATATCCACATTTAACAGACATTTTTTACCAACACACATGTTTTCAGGTAGCAACAATGTGACTCCTTGCTGCCTGTATAGAGCAAACTTTTTAAACATGAAGTAATTAAGTCATGTTCATTAAGCATTACACTTTAAGAGGTACATATATTTACTTGTATAATAACAACAAATAATAACTATCTTAATACTGTGCTTACAGTAATCTCTGTAATGCTTTCTCTATAAATGTAATTCAGCATAATTCTTACAGATGCAGTTTTTACAGTGGGAACACTCTGAGAATACCTGCAGCAAGAGCAGAATGAATCCAACTACAAGTTTAAAAAACACCCAACTGAAATCTAAAGCTAAAAGAAAGGCTGTCAGTTTTAGTGAGTTAAACAATTCAGGCTATGGCCTAAATTGATCAAGAAATACATGTTAAAACAATAACTAACTTTTGCAAGGTGGCCCACTCCATTTTGCACCTTTTCAGAGTAAGAGATGCAGGCAGATTGCTAAACACTGCGTGCTTATGAGAAACACATTAAGTAGCAACCGTATGCAAGAGAGTTACTCCTCTTCAGCCCCATGATCCTTCTGAACAAGGCAAAGGGTTTATTTTCCTATGTCAGCCTTCTGGAGTTACAGAATTCCAAGGATTTAAATATTGCAGTTATGTAAAAAATATGAAAATATACAAATATTTAGCAAGTACAAATTAGTATTTTAAGAAGGAAAACCAAACAATCAATAAAAGTTTACCTAGAGATT
The DNA here is from genome assembly GCA_013397775.1 of Eulacestoma nigropectus. Taxonomy (NCBI): domain Eukaryota; kingdom Metazoa; phylum Chordata; class Aves; order Passeriformes; genus Eulacestoma; species Eulacestoma nigropectus. Next base: position 266,162 of record VZTE01005145.1, read on the forward strand.
ACTGGAAAGGGATGCTGAAGTTACAGAAGGAAGCCTTGTAAAAACTTTGTGAGAAGATAGGGGACAGGCTGGAAACAGGAAAGGCATCATTCTCACCTCTAATGCCTGAGATACTCATAGAAATTGAATCATTTTAGCAAAAAAAACCTGAGGTAATTTCATCCAGTAAATATTTACATTCTCCTGGTACTCTGGAAACAAGATAACAACAAACTTCTACGGAACAGGAATTACTGGGAGAACAAAATCACTTTTCATCAGTATTAAGTACCATAAATGATTCATCTGGCATCTCCTAGATTGGTCTGTACTTAAATTTTTCCAGCCCCTTAGAAGACTGGCATTTTGCATTTCTTTCTCTCTGCCCCACATTTTCCACAAAAATATGATATCCAGTACTTAAGCTGAGAAATGGAAGTAAAAAATTTCTATTGATTATAGTATGTATTTCCTAATTTTCATATTACAAAATGCTTCTCTTTTTCAGTGGTGATGAAGGTGGTCATATGGCAAAATCTTCAATGCTTATACACATTGGTCATACTAATGCATATATGTAGAGTCATTTAGGTAAGAAAAGACCTTGAGATCATCAAGTCCTATTAACAGACAATGTTTTCATTGACTAATAATGGCAAGTCTTATTTCTTTCAAATAAGGAATCCAGTCAACCTACTTGTGTATGATAGTTGCCAGTTCTTCAACTGGATTTCCATTTAGAAGAATATCCATTTTGATTAGGTCTGCTGATTGGTAACCTGCATCTTCATAATCAAAACTAAAAAAAAAAAAAGGCAGTTCAAAAATTAGTGATGATATTGTATAAATTATATTCTGCATTCTTTGTTCCATAAATTTTATAGACACATTTCTTAATAAAGCACTTGAACTTTTTAGTAAAATGGGAGTACAGTTTTTAACAGTCTGTCAATACATCTTCAGACAAGAAGTGTACTGCATATTATGTCCCCGCCAATGCAGTAAGATGTCATCTTGACTTCGAGGATGTCTTTCCAATCTACTGAGCAATTACAAATCTACATGCTTAATGCAATCTTAAAGAACACTTCAACACAGCTTTTGAACAGTCGATGTCCCAAATATCACAGGAATCAAACACTAACCCAGGACTGTCTTCTTTTCATCCTCTCATTTGACAAACTTTTTTATGTGACCCCTATCATCACTGTCTCTGACAACTAAGTTTTTCACTTAGCTTCCAAACCAGATTTCTTCTGTGGTAGGTATGGGCCTTGCTGTCTGTCTGTTAGTTTGCAAAAATTCTTAAAATGCAAGAGATGCAGAGGTGATGTATGCGATAGATACACAGATCGATCGAACGATTGATCTTGTGTCTAAGTTTAAATGTGGAGGATCATCAATATCACGGTAATTGGGTCAAATCTAAAATATCAGAACAGAGGGGGAAATATCCTTTGAGATTATTTCAAAGTACTTCTATCTTAGTTGGCTTAATAAACCATAGACATGTAAATAGATCCATATAACAGAAATATGATTACTGAGAGCACTACATACACAAGCTGTATTAAGGAGTCAATTACAAAATAAAAACAAATAAATAAATAAGATAATGCAACATTGTTGGCAATCACCTCTGAATCAAAGGAAACCCAGCATAATTCTGCTAGTGAGATAGGTTCTTGATAAACAGGTTAGGTTTTATGTAGTGGAGGAGCTAGATCCAGAGAGGAAATTCAAAATTTCCATCCCTCTGTTTCTTCTACCTTGCGTCTCCACTTTTGCTTAGGTTTTTACTGCATATGTATAAAAACCTGGGCAAAACATGTCTTATGTTTTTAAGACATAATTAAAGAAAATACAAACTCAAAGCAAATTCAATCCTTCAATAAAATTCATTTTTATGCTTATAAAATAAATAATGTAATGAGGTATACCAGTTCCTATTGTGTAATGTATCTCACTAACAACATCTCAACATACGTTTGTGAGAGCTGTTGAGCCTCCTGGGGCACAAGCTCATCTGCCATGCAACGCATTCCCTTCCATTAAACTCACAAAGGCTCTTCACAAATATCTGAGCACTGTACTAGACTCTGAATTCATAGTAGCCACTCACAACACAAAATTTTGTCTCAAAATGATTTTCTTTTTTCATACATAATAAAGCATGTATATAAAATAAGTACTGTTTGCTTTAAATACCACACTGTTTTTACCAGTTTTAAGTAATCAATGTGGTTATTTTCCTCTTTCCACCAAGAGACAGTTAATACAGTAAGTAGTACACTTTCAGTGATTCCTTTTGACAAAAGCTCCCCAGTGTCACTTCACACAAGGACAGACCATTTAGGTCTTACTCATATAAATGAGCCAGTGCCACTCCAGAGGCACACATTGCCAAAGACAATGATTATTAGGTAGTGACGCACTTTTCATGTTTTTCAGACTTATTTCCATCCATTTTCACAGTGAATCTAATCCATTCAAGGTGAAGAGAGACTAGATTTGCAGCACCATCATAAAAGAATATTCTTCATCGTGCCCTTCCACACCTGTTCCTCTGGCCTTTTTTCACCATGCCCCCCCCTTCAGGGTCCAGGGTGGGGGGAGAAGAAGGGGGAACGGGGGAGGTAGTTACCTTGCATAGCCAGAAGACAGAGACTTAAGAGCATCATAAAAATCCACCACAATTTCATTCAGTGGAAAGAGGTATTTTAGCATAACCCTGTTTTCATCAATGTACAACATATCCTTCTGGACTGCCCTACGATCCTAGACAAATAAAAATTGTTTCAGTTCCTCTTGAATTTTTCTACAAAAAAATACAAAGCAAATTAAAATGAAGAGCAATCAAGCTACACAAGAGAATTCCTGTACTTAAGCCCCAAAGTAACTTTCTTAGGGGTAGTTGGCTGAAGTCCCGGGACAAATTGCAGCACTTTAACAAATGAAGTGGTTGTAACTTAACTAGACATACAATTCAAGCCTTTCCTCTCTAAATGCTGAATTTCTGAAATCCTTAACAGCTTCTGCTTACTGCTGCCACAGTAGGACTTGCAGGCACATCTTCTTTCCTCCCAGGAGGGTGTTCTTAAAGTTATTTTAGGAATTCTTTTTAATGGACTTTATTCTTCACCGTATTGACATACAAGTACTGTACTGCTTTGTAGTATGCATTTTGAAATGTTAAAGCTAAGAAAAATATTGTGAAGAAATTATATAAACACAATATGCATGGCAGTTAAAACATTCTCAATTACAAGTATTCCAAATACAGTTAGGCAAATGTGTTTGGCCATCACTATCCTAAATTAACTTTCAGTGAAGTACTGAACAAAATACATGAACAGATAGTCAAATGTTGGCAGAAGCTGTATTTCCATGAATATACTTCTAAAAAACCAATACATCTTATTCCCCTGCTACAGACTCCATTCTCTCAGAACAGAACTAGCTATGAATTAATCTAGTACAGACCAAGCACTTTGTTGTCACTGAGCTTCATCATTAACTTTCCATATATGGATTCTGTAGTTCATAATTTTACAAATAAAAAGTTAATTATTTTTTCTTTCAAAAGTATTCAATAATTACTTCAAAGATATTTAAGTACTGATACCTATTGTAATACTATCTAGTGTCTTCACTTTCAGTATGAGGTAAAGAGCTTAAAAATGCAAAAGACAAAACTATATACCAACCTGACACAAGGTAATTATTTTCCCAATATATTCATGAGGTGTTACAATTGTACCAAGAACAGTTGGCTCCAAATATTCTGATACTGAAAGTTTATCAGGAAACTGAGCAGGGTTGATAATAGTAATCTGGTCTTTTCCATACTCCTGAAAACAAACAAATAAACCAGATATTGTACTTTTAGAAATAAGTAAAATGAACAGGAAAGGAGACAAATATAGCATTGAAAAAATGCTAAAAATGTTTCAATTGCCTGAAAACACTGGTGCATTATGCAATTCAAGTTTAAAACAAGGATGATTTTAGAAGAGATTTCTATAGAAATCACATATAGAAGTCCCTTATCAGCATATCCTTAAATATCATTATACAGAAATAGTACAGGATTAAGTTTTTACTTGGGATATGACAGAAATACAAAAAGCCTTTCTATCCATCTTTCCAGGTCTCTCTCTCCCCTGTAAATTTAGGATCTTCCTTCTTGCTTCATCCTGATCCTCTAAGTTACTAAGACACAGCTTCAACAGAAGATCTGCTCTCAATACTTTAGAGTTCAGTGGCAGGAACTTTCTTCCCTAAGTAGAACTTTGGGTTCAGGTTCCCTCACATGCTGAAGCGGATTTAGCAGTGAAGTTTTTAATTCCTGTGTAAGTGCTTTCATTACCTACTTTTTCCAGTCCAACATCCCAATAAGGGCTAGAGTTACCCTTCCAAACTAAAAAGAAGGTTATGCTGCTTATCGTGTAAATGCAACTTCCCTCTGCTTCACATGCCAAAGATGCAACTTGCCTCTCCTCCACACACCAAAGCAAGCAATTACATCACTTCCACTGACAAGGACCCAACTTCCAGCATTGCTTGAAAAGAATCCCACATCAACAGTCCAGAATCACTTAAACCCCAAAGGTGTTGACTACTTCATTCATAGCTGCCACACGGCCTAAGAAACCAAAACAACCAGAGAGATAAAAGAGCTATGCCTCCCACCTTGCAAGTACAGCAACCTTTCTTATACAAGTTTTTAGTAACTTACAGAATAATCAGCCAGTCAACTTGCAGCCTTCCCTGTCAAGAGGTGCTCTAAGTCCACCTCTATCTCTCTATAAAACTCAAACACAGTTATTCTATCTGCAACCGGTTTAATGAAGTTAGCACGTGCCTGTTTAACTGTGATCAAAAAATCTCACTTTCTTTCACTAGCCCCTGCCAATCTACAGTAGCATTACAAGCTATTCCTAGAAACACTCATGTTTTCTGACGGATAAAGTCTGGAAGATTATTTCAACTGCTTTTAACAACAGTCTAGTCAGGAAGAACTTAAAAATACAGCAAAATATGTGTCCTATGCTCCCATTTTCAAGGAAAAGTATAAGACATAAAAAGAGAGTGCTTGAAGTAAAAGGGGAAAGAACAACCTTAAAAAAAATATACAAACTATTTAAGTAATATACTGGTGTTTCTGATGCTTACTATAAAATACAGTACTAGTCTACATTTAAAAAAAGACTCTAGATGTTTATTATAGGAGGTTTTTAAACTGCTATTTACATAGTTTTTAAATGAATTTAACATACCTTTATCAACTTTGCTGAGGAAAGAACAGCTTTATATGGAACTGTAGGTGCAGTCAAAATAACAGACATGTTATACTCTTGCTCCAAACGTTGATTAAAGACTTCCATGTGTAGAAGACCAAGGAAACCCAATCTGGAAAACCAATATCCTGTTGGTAAAAGTATTTGTGTATCCCCTGGAATTTCACAGTGGTCTTTTTCACCCTTCAGCATGTTTACACTGCTAGTATGGCAATATCAGGCAGAACAACCAACCTCCAAAGGACCAAATAATCCTACAGTTGAATAATATTGAGTCTTGGAGAACAAAAACTATTAATCACAAAAAATTTCACTCCCTGTGCAAACAGAGAATATAAGAAAATCAAATGCTTTTGATTGTTATCTATCATTAATTTGAATTACAGCTCCTAATTTTGAACTAAGTTTAATTCTACCTTCAGTTTACTTATACACCTATTCTCAATTTATGAACAGTTTCAAAAATGAAAGCAGCACAAATACCTCACCTCCATCCAGCTCCTAAGGCAAGGCTACTGTCACGATGAACAGTTACACTGGAGTCATTCAATGTCAGCCTTTCCAAAGCACTTTTGAGATTATTATATTCTGTTTGATCTATAGGATACATTCCTGTCAAAATATGAGATAAAAGTGATGTGACAGAGAGCTTTAACTACTGTGTACTTAGCTTTCAAATATGCTGCTTACAGTTAACAGAGTAATAAAATCAGGAATAGTTTACTTTCTGCTCCATCTGTTTTTAAATGTGAAAAACAACATGAGGATTCTTTTTTCTTCAAAAAAAAATAGCCAAACATAAGAAAGTTTTAGATTACCTCAGAATTAACATCTAAACCATAATGGTAGGATCACTGTACTCAAATAATCCTTCACATTTGTGGAAGATTCACAGTTGAGTATAGTCACTGTTTTGCAATGTAAATGTATAGCTTAGGCATGTATGAATAAGCAGACTTCACTGAGATGTTCCCTCAAAGCTAAGAGTGAGTGAAAAATAAAAAGTATCATTTCAAAGTTGCAACTATTTCTCTATTATTCTGAAATTAATAAAACCAGCTGTTTGTATAACTACTGCCTGAAATAGATTCTACTGTATCACTTTTCCCATCCTTGTATGTTTAGAAAATGTGGATTACTCAGTATCATGAAGCAACACACATGCACACAAAAACATTATTTACAAGATTATACTTTTTGACACTCACTGAGAGACTGCCTAGTCTCCATGAGACAGTTCAAGTGAATTTTTACACACTGCTTCACAACAAGTCTAGAAAATTATTTACAGAATTTCTTTCTAAAGCCACCTTCTGTAGCATTTGTAGTAGTTACTGAAGCTAGTGGCAACACCTCAACAGAACTATTCAAGCTCAAAAAGTCAAACATTTCACAGGAACATTCTGATTATTAGCTCTGGCAGTGTACCATGTTTAACAAAAATTAAACAGCTGCTAAGTTTTAAAAGAAGAAAAACCAACACAATAACTACAGAAACCTGATTATCAAGATGAAGAATTCCCTCAAATTTTTTAATTTCAACCCTTCTTTTCCAGCTATTAAGAGTTTACTGGCATCAGAAACAATAATCAAGGGCAAAATGTTTTGTATTCATATAAAACCAGTCAGCAATTATTACTAAACCTGTTAAGTCACAGAGAAAACACACAAAGCTACATAAATGACTCACCTTGGCTAAAATTCTAATCCTCCCAACTCTTAATATACACATCTTCTTTTAAAAGCTCTAACAGCTCATACTCTCATTACTGGAAAAAAATTAACTCCACTTTATATTGATTTACTCCTCACCTGCAAAAACCATTGGCTTCACAGACTTAAAGCCAGGCAAAGGCTCCACTGGCTGTTTATACAAAAACAGTGTGTCTCCTATTTGGGCTTCCGCTACTTCTTTCATTCCGGCAATCAGGTACCCCACCTGTCCTGCATAGCTAAATAAAATTGTTATTATATGGACATGATTCTTAGCATTAGCAGTGTTTCTACTGTTTTCCTACTTGATTTAGCCCAGCTAGAAATTCAAATAAATCACCCCCCTAAAAGCCTGTATCCAAAGTCCAGAAGTGACATCTAAGTTGTTTCACCTCCGAGTTGTGAACTGTCTCAACCAGTTCTATTTCTGTTACAGCTGAACAGTACATTTATGATCCTAGATTTTGAATACTGTGTTACTCCCAGTTTAAAAGCTGGAGCTAGACCCTTGAGAAGCTCTTTCTAAGACAAAGAAGCCAGAACAGCTCCCAGCTGCCAGCACAGCACGTTTCATATACCAATAGGATGAAACTAGACAAGCACTTTCCATCAGCACATTATGCTAATAGGAGGGAAACACATGGTAAATATTGAGTAAAACACAGTGTACTGGTTTCGGCTGGGATGGAGTAACTTTCTTCAAAGCAGCCCTGTATGAAGCTGTGTTTTGGAACTGTGATTAAAACAAGTGTTGATAACATACCAATGTCTACGTATTGCTGAACAGGCCCTCTCGGGTTCTCACTCTGTGCCCCTGCAAGCAAACAGACTGGGCGTGGGCAAGAGACTGGGAGGTGACACAGCCAGGACGGCAGACTCAAACTGGCCAAAAGGGCATTCCATACCACAGAACATCATGACCAGCAATAAAAAAGAAGCGTCATCTTTCCAAGGTAGCTGTTACTTGTAGACTAGCAGGACATCAGTCTGCTTGTGGGAGGTGGTGAATAATGGCCTTTCTTTGCATCATTTGTTTCTTTTTTTTCCTCCTCCATTTATTAAACTCTATTTATCTCAGTCCACAAGTACCTTCTCAATTCTGATCCTCATCCTGCTAGGGTTGGGGGAGTGAGCAAGGGGCTGGCTGGGCTGCTGGCTGGGTTCAACCCACCAGACACAGTAATGTAATCTGAGAACTCCCCCAATAGTCATTAACACGTTATTTGGATGCAAACTGGTAAAACTTCTCCACTAATTCTAAGTACCTGATTTTCTTCCCACTGCTGCCATGAGAAGCCAGTTTCTGGAAGCTGTTGTATTCATGGGTTTTAAGTTTTCCACCCTCAAAATATGCTGCAGCAATAACTAAGATGAAGCCCCATTCCCTTCCACTCTCAAACAAGGCAGTTCCTAGAAATAAATTGGACAGCTGAATAAGAATATTGAACACTAGCCTTTAAACACCTAGCTGTCCATATGTTCCATGTACTGTAGAAGATAATGGATTCCTCCCACTGCAATGCCCACAAAGCACTCCCCAAAACCTTCTGCCTCAGCATGCCCAAAAATAAAAATTGACACAGAGCATTAAATTGCAAATAATAATTATAAAAAACCCCACCACTGAAGAACAAGAACAAAAACCTAGACATCTCCCAGTTTTTACCTCTCAAAGCAAAAATCAAACAGAAATGCAGGATTTTGTAGCTTACCCCAATATATGATTTGTTTCACTGTAAGAAGCTTTTACTTACAGCTTATGTGTTGGCTGTTCATCTGGAGTCAGAATTCCAACTTCATTAACTTCGTATCTTTTCTTTGTGTGTGCAGACACAATTTTCTGTCCTTTTGCAATCTCCCCGCCAAAGAGTGCAATGTTAGCTATGACACCTCGGTAGTGGTCAAAGGTAGAGTCAAATACTAAGGCTTTCAATGGATCAGCAATAGTACATTGGGGTCTGACACCAAAAAGAAAAAAAAGTTAAAACAATATATTATGCAGTGTGTTTTCATTCAATATTGAATGAGCAAGCACACCCACCCCAAACACTTTCATAGAATCATACCAGGTTGGAAGGGATTTCAAGAATCACCCGATCCAACTTTTCTTGGCAAAAACACAGTCTTAACAAGATGGCCCAGCACTCTGCCCAAACAAATAAGAGAGTGTCCAATGCTGGGGAATCCACCACTTTCCTGGAGAGATTATTCCAATGGCTCTTTGTAGCTACTGTTTAAATACCAGAACATGGCAAAAAGTCTCCTTTAAGCCTTCTTTTCTCAAGGCTGAACATGTCCAGTTTACTCAGCCTTTCCTCACAGGGCAAGCTACCCAGTCTTTTGATCATCTCTACGGCCCTTCTGTGGCCCCTCTTCACCCTGCCCACATTTTCTGCATAGCAGGGACCAAAACTGAACACAGTATTCCAGGTGTGGACCAATCACCACTGAGCAGAGTGGGATAACAACTTCTTCATGTCTGCTGGTGACATCCTTGTTCAGGCAACCCAGCACACTGTTCACTCATATTGACTTTATTGTCCATAAGGACCCCCACAAAGCTGCTCCCCAGCTAGGTAGATTCCAGCCTGTGCTGCACTCCTGAATTATGTATTCCCAGGTGCACAACCCTTGCCTCTGTTGAATTTCATAAGGTTCTTGGTAGCCTACTCTTCCAGCCTATCTAGGTCTTCCTGCAAAGTGGTTCTCCCTTTCTGAAGTGTCTACTCCCCCTCTCAGTTTGGTATCATTGGCAAACTTCACTAGGGTACACATCCCAACTTCCAGATCACTTAGGATGGTGTGAAACAGCATTGAGCCCAATACTGATCCCTGGCAGACCCTATTTGTGGACAGTCTGTAAAGGAGCTATTTACCACCCCACTCCGGGTGCAGCCTGTCAGTTCCCCACCCACCAAACATACCACTCCAGACTGTTAACACAGTGGTTTCTCCAGGAGTCTGTGAGAAACCTTATCAAAAGCCTTAAAAATCCAGGCAGAGAGGAATACAGGTAGACAGTGTCCACCACTGGCACCACACAGCAGGTTACTCAGCTGTAGAAGCTGATCAGGTTTGTCAAGCCCTTGGTGAATCTCTGCTCGCTTTTCCCAATCACTTACTTCATCTGACTTGTGATAGCCCCAGGATTTGTTCCATACCATTCCCAGGGACTGCAGTAAGACTAAGGGCCTATAAATTCCTGAATCCTCCTTTCAGCTCTCCTTGTAGATGGAATGTTAGCATTCTTCCAGTCTTCTGGGATGCCCCCTGATCTCCATGACTTCTCAGATTATGAAGAGCAGCTTTGCAATGACACAATCCTCACGTGGATACTAATAAGGCTCATCGATGTGTAGGGGCCAGGCTCCTGTAATAGTTCACATACCAACTCTTTCTTTGCTGACAGTGGGTCTGTGCATAAACCTGCATTTTTGCTCCCCAGCCTAAAGCCCAACAGTGCTGGTAAAGACAGAGGTGAAGAAAATGTACCTCTGCTTTCCAGTCTCACTGGTGACTAATTCACCTCTCCTGTTTAAGCACAAGTTTTCTTCTGCTTCTCCTATGTCTCTCTATAAAGTACTTATTTTAAACCAGATGTGTATTAAGTGTAAAACTACTGCCAATACTGTATAAATGCAACTCATGATTTCCTAATTACCTTACAAGGTTAATTAGATACACAATTAAATACAGACTTACGGTGGGATCTTCTCAATGACCTTTTGAAGAACTTTTTCAACATTTGTTCCTTGTTTAGCAGAAATCTAAAACAAATCCAACAACAATTTTATAAGACACATCTTACACCTATTAATTAAATAGTATCATGTTTACTTAAGACAGTTTTGGTGGCCACCCATAAAAGCACTCAAAAGGACACTCTACAATTCTATTACTAAGAAATGTTTCTTTGATTGTAAATTATAGTGTTTTTTCTTTTGTGAATGGCAATTATTGTTATGATAGAAACAAAAACCATTTATGGACTGACAGAGAAATAATTTAAAATCTCTGATGCCATTCCTCAAAAAATACTAGAATTTTTAGCTGAAAGGTGTTTTCTCCACTCTTACTGGACACAAACTTTAAAGGAATTCTTATGTCAGACAAAAACAGGCAGACAGACAGCACCCTCTTAATTTACTACACACACAGGTCATGCATTAGTTACAAAGTAAATATATTATCAACCAGGTTATAAAACTGAGAGCTCTTACCCTTATACATTCATCTGTAGGGATATCAAACAGCTTCTCAATTTGTTTTTCCACTCTTTCAGGGTCTGCATTTTTCAAGTCAATCTGCAAAACAACAAACTTCTAAATATACAATCAATCATGTCTCCCACATCATCTAGTACTGTAGTTTTCAAAAGTACAAAAAAGAAACTTTATGTATTTATGAGGAAATATTGTCTGTCTTTAGGAAAAGATCAATGTTCATTTTATAAAAACTTCCTTCCTTGATTTCAGGAAGGATCCCATCTGTAACTAGTCTAGTTTTGGCTTGTTTCATTAGAGAAAACACCTTTGTCCAAGAGTTGGCAAAAATCTTTAGTTTACAAAGTAATTTGAAATCATGAAGTGCTACCTACACTGTTTATAGGATCAAATATTAAGTACAATACAAATCTACAAAAAGCAATTAACATAAGCTGAGCAGTAATTAATCTTGTGATTCCAATAACACAGCCTTCAAAATTGTATAGAAAATAACACTTGAATTTCATTTAAAACAAAGACTACGCTTTTTAAATACTGAGCTCCTACTCATGTCATTTCCTCAGTATCAATTAACTTTTAAAATCACCAGTTCCAACTATAAACCCAGCACCTGCAAAGTCCACCACCAAGCCATGTCCTTAACTGCTATGTTTTTTAAATACCGAAATGTATTTCATGAAATTAAAAATTTCATAGCAGGTACTGTAAAATTTTACACAGACAGCAAATACAGAAAATTCCTTTTACATTCTAGAAATGTTATATATAAATCCAATAAATATTATAATAAAACTTTTTTTGCTATATACTTTTACTTGAGGTTACATTTCTGATCAGTCTTATACACATTTAAACAACCCAACTATTTAATAAAAAACACTAGAAACTTTATTACCTTATTTATGACAGGAATTATTGAAAGCTGTGCTTCAAAGGCAAGATAGAAGTTTGCCACTGTCTGAGCCTGAATACCCTAGAAAATAACATTATAAGGCTTAACACAGAAACCTCCTCAGTTTTGTTGTGGTTTTGGGGAGTATTTTTAGGCAGACTATACAGTGTAAGATTACTTCACTATTCTATCAACTCTTTCGTTTACGAGATGGATAAGTAAAAGGTGTGTGATAATATGCAACTGCTGAGAAAGAAAACAACTTTCCTAATTATAATTTCTCATAATCTGAATATAAGTAAATAAATCAATAATATTGTATCTGTGACTACTTTCGTGGAATTATTTATAGGTAACACAGTATTATGCATACATTATGCACCAAGTACATATTTTTCTGCATGCTAGGATGTTGGCTATTCAGAAGTAAGCAACGGGTACCTCAAAGAAGAGACTTTTTAGTTCTCAACAAACTATTTACAAATGGACTCTGACAAAGAAAAAGAGATGTTTATGATGGTGATAAGACTATAGTTACTCCACAGAGCAGGAACACACCTTCAGCTTACAATGCTAATGAACGAGACTATAAAGCAGTAATACCACAACGTGATCAGAGAGGGCAGAAGCAGACATGGGGAGCAAGAGAAAGGGGAAAACAGAAGCTACTTCTTGTTTTTCCTTTGCTCAGAACAGATCAAGTGGAAGACTACTTATATGGGGTTATCCACTGTAAGTATGAGGGGTATCAGCCTAATATTTTAGGCAATATAAAGAAGCAACAAAGAATACTTATTAAAAAACTATAATGAAAAAGTTGAGTTTATAAGCATTCTGACTGAAAGACAAATACAGAATACCAAGTAATCCCATAATATTTAGAAGTGGCATCAAAGAAATTTAAATATAAAAACATCAGCACAGTTACGGAACATATTTATTACTGAAGCTTATTGAAGAAGGCCACTTGCCCATCAAGCTAAGAAGGAGCAAGTGTTCATAATCACTGAAAGTGAGCTGGGTTTGGGGTTTTTAGATATAACAAAGGAAACAGTAGCATTCATTTGACCCCTGTACAATAAATATGTGATAGAAAAAATTCTCACAAAGTCTTTTGATGATAATGTGCCCATATTTAAATCATGATTTCATAATTCTCATATTTTAGTCTGTTAACTGGAGGTACTTAAATGGTTGTTAGTATGATGCCTTGAGGGGCTACCTAGAAACACAGATTAGACAGGAGTAAGGGAATAAAGGTAGATATTTATTTGAAAGGCCTTCAAAGGTCTTTGGAGAGCCAAAGGCTACATACAAGCTGGACCCCAAGCTGGACGACGAGTCATGAGTTCTTCACACTTTTATAGGTTTGGTTCATTTGCATATCAGCATAAATTCGCCAATTAAAACTTTAGCTAATAATGTAATTTCTTCGATTTCTCCACCTCTCCAGAAGCCCTAGTTTACATCTTTTGGGCCTAGGACAGCCTAAGTGTTCTTGAACAACAAGCTCAGAGAGGCTTTGTTATGTCTATCTGGCATAAGAGAGCAGCAACTAACAGGCTACAAGAAACTTCAGAGTTACACACTAGGCAGTATAGGATTTAAAAATATAAAAGCTAGAACCTAAGGCATCAAGTACAATAGGTGGAAGTTCTCCAGACTGCCATTTGCAAAATTCATACTCTCTAAAAAAAATAGGATCTGATTCTTCACTAATCAGTTCTGTGCTATATTATTGCCATGTCAGGGAACTGTGGTATCCGTCAATTCAAGTATCTATCTCTAGATAATATTTAAACTCCCATTACTCTTCTTCTGCAACGTAATACTTTCATGGAGATAGACCAGAAGCAAAAACACTACTGCAAAAACTAAAAAAAGCTACCACCTAGTTTACCTCTAGCCTAAGGAAATACTGAAATACTAAATAGAAAACAACAATTAAGAACTACACCTCATTTGCATCCACTACAAGTACGACACCTTGACAGGCAGATAGTGACCGGGATACTTCATAGCTGAAATCTACGTGGCCCTGTGGAGAAAACAAATATTTACAATTTTAGGTATTTCTAGAGTATTTTGCAAAGATTTCTGTACTATGTTGTTTTCATTTGTATAATGTTCACATTCTTATAAAAGAAGAATTGAATAAACACAAGAAAGCAGAAATCTCCTAGTTTTAACTATGAAGACATTTAGATTTGTGTGATTTCAGCACTGTTTATATTTAACTTACTGGTGTGTCAATAAGATTTAAGAGATAGTTTATGCCTTCATGACTATAGAAGAGAGATGCAGATTGGGCTTTAACTGTAATTCCTCTTTCCCGTTCCACTTGCAGTTTATCCAGCACTTGTTTATTACGGTCAGTTTTAGAAATTGTTCCTACAAAAAAGAAAAAAAAACCCCTTTATTATCTAATTTACTACATAAATGTTGAAAATGCCATTAACCAAGAGTTAACCAAGAGCAAATGAAGCCCATAGGATTAAGCTAAACTAAGATTTCCAATCAAAAACAAAACTGTGCATCAACTCTTTACATTTGTCAAATGAAGCTTACACATGAAGTTATATAAAATACTATCCTGAATAAGGAGAATAAAAAACATCATCTAAGAAATTAAGAAGAAGCAAAAATTTCTTCGAATTGTAAATAATTTTCATATTTAGGAAACTTCACCTCCTGTCATGGGAGAGGAGTAGCCCACAGCTCGAAGACCAATCTCAAGTGCAAGATGAGCATTAGCACAGAGTGACAGACCTGAATTCAAAATCCCATTCTATCACGGGCATCAAACAAAAATGCTCACAGTGATACATGGGAGGTAATCACAAAAAATAACTTTGATCAAAAGCTTCTCTCCCTGGCTTTGTTTCGTTCACCCTTAAATGAGAGTCCAGAACTCCCAGGTCTTGACAGTCCCACCCCTTCTGTCCACCTCAACCACTGGCAGTAAACATCATAAACCTGCCATGTACTGATCTAATGGATGACTGGTTGGAATGACAGAACTAACATCTTGAACAAGGAAGTAAACTCCTTTTCAGTCTCTTTTGAAAATATGTACTTCTTTAAATGAATTATACACTTCCTTACACCTACATGCAGGCAGACCTCAACCACAAAGTCCATATAACTGTAACACTACACAACTGAGAGCCTAAAAGCACAAAAACAACACTAGATGAGCAAAAATATTAGAAATTTTAGTAATAACCCAAGGTACAGAAACTTAAGATGCCATTTTCCACGTCACAAAAAGGTAGTATAAAATGAGAATACTTACCTGTAATTTCCAGCAATCTGTCTGCTAGTGTACTTTTGCCATGATCTACATGAGCTATAATACTGAAGTTTCTAATGCTTTCAACAGGATATGTCGACATATCTAATTTTTCCTGAAAAACAGAAATTTCTTTTCATAAATCAAGGTTACAGTCTCTATATACAATATGATCTGGCCTTTTAAAAACTGAATTAATTCTTTAATTTTTCTCTAGAAGAAGCACAGGTTGAACAGAGATACAAAAACTTAAATCGTCACCATTGCTTAAAATGCCAGCATTTCCCTTTAGTCATACAGACATACACATTTTTTTAATCACTAAATAGTCATGAAATATGCTGGAAAGTGTGTGAAAGATACTACGTTCTTATGTACACAGGGAGCTGGAAAACTTTGTTTTACAGTTTTGTATCTGTGAAACTACTAAACTTAAGGATTAAGAAAACTGGATTCGGGGGGCCATTAAGGACATCATTCCTCACAAGCATGATACGAATACAGAGCCATTACCTAGAGACTCAGGGAGCAGTGACCTTATCATAAAGAGCAAGCAGACTGTGCAAAAGGATGCCATGGTTAGCACTTATCCTGGCTAAATTTTAAAAAATGCAGAAAACCAGCCTGACATAATAAGGCTCAACACTAACTTTCATTTGTGTTATTCATGCTCATTCCTAGGAATAACACACTTCCAAGGAAAGTGTCTTCCTTGCTTTTCAGAGCTTTGAGCTTCAGGAACCAGGAGACTCCTTAGGGCAATCAGCAACACTTTGCTGAAAAATTCTGGCCACCAATTTTGGCAACACACAGAGTTCATCTCTCATATTCGGGCTCTGGACACAGCTCTGGGTCAGCAGGGAATTAGTGAGCCTGGTATTGTTTGCTAGCATCAGTACACACCATTTATCAGCGTTTTCTGCCATGTCCCTCACAGGTGTCTCAGCTTGGAAAGGCAAGGTCTGCTATGGCCACAGGGACACAAGGCCCCTGCAACTGGAAATTCCTACTCCAGAATGACACTTGTTCCAACACAGATTCTTTCACACAGTGTGGAAGGGGCCAATCCACACAGAGACAAAGTACTTGATTTATTTACAGTTCTGTGCAGAAAGGGGCACTGGGTGGAAAATCCACAAAGCCAGCAAAACAACTATCAAAACTTTACACTATTCATACATTTTAGCAAACAAAGGCATTAATGTTCTCTGCCTAGAAGTTACATAGTTGTCCTATTAATGAGTATTCTATCGGTTACATGATTCTCTCACTTCTTACGCGAGTTAGCCGGCATGGTCTCTTTCTCTTGACTCAGTGGGTTTCTTGGGTAGATAGTCGTCATCTCCCCCTGCCAGAATTACCTTTTTACCCAGTCAGAGCCGATTTCAGCACAGTTGCCGAGTTGGCTTTGTTAGTTTCTTCCTTATCCTGGGAGTCCTGGCCAATGTCCTCCTGGCCCGTGAATTTTGCATTCTTTGTGTCCCCTACCAGCAGCACACACCTCTCCCCAAGCTTTGTTAACCTGCCCCTACAACTGAGATCACTGGAACACGCCAAGCACTAAACCTCAGCAAAGCAATTCTACCGACAACTAGGTGTGTCCTTCTTATACCTGGACGCCACCGTGGCCTGCCCGGAAAGGCCGCCTGCCCCAGGCGGGCCGGCAGCAGGCCAGGCTCGGGCGGGTGCACCGGCGGCGCTGCGGACTCACCTTGCCGCGGGAGCTGTACCGCCGCTCGCCCGCCGCGGGCAGCCAGGCCGGACGGCAGAGCGGGGCGGCGGCGGCGGCGCAGGGGCTCGGCAGCCAAGCCCCCCGGCACAGCGCCGCCCTGCCGGCGAGAGCCATGGCGCTGGGCAGCCGCGCCGCTCCGCTCAACCCGCCATGGGCCACTGCCCTCGGGCCGCGCCGGGCGCGCCGCAGAGCGGGCACAGCGCTCCGGAAAGGACGCGGCGGCCGCGCTGTGACGCGGCGGAAGTGCAGCCGGGGGCGGCGGTCGGTGCGTGGAGCGCTGCTGCCCCGGAATACTGCAGTGTTGGCATTACAGACGCATTATTGCCTGGCACACCTGCCGCTCTGCTGGCATGTGGCTGTTGTGGCCGTCAAAGCTGTGCTTTGTTACATTCCGGAAGCAGAAGAATGTTGTCGTATTCTCAGATCCGGTTTCCGCGTCTAACTCTTCATCACAGTCTTTACGGGTTTTCCAGATATTTTTCCAGCTTATATTTTTCCTAGATGAGCTTTTTTTAGTGACCGCGTGTTCCTCTGTTTTTTCTTGAAATCGTTGCGTGAAGGTTTCGCAGACCTGGGAAAACATACAGGCGGGGGTCACTGCTCTGTTCATAATGTGTTGGCTGCTCCTTTCTCTTGCTCAATCTAATTAAGATTTCAGCTGTAGCTATGTAAAATATTTCACCACTTAGCTAAGAAAACGGCAAATATTTAATCAGATTCACAATCTAGAGATGTGTCAAATAAAGCAGGACACTATATTTTGAGAGTAAAATCATTTAAAGGAGGTTTAATTTCAGGCTATCAGTATAAAGTTCACACTCCTTTTTAAGTTACAAGGATTTGGTCTTAATAGGCTGCATAAAAGTGATAGGTAGTGCAGCCAGCACGAAAATGACTTGGGATTGTGCAGTAGTGAATTTGCTAACGTAGTTCACTGCTGGGCTGATCTCATGGAATTTGGGTAGTAACGTACAAAGAGAATCATTCGGCAAATTCGTGAAAATGTATAGGGAAGGAGAAGTATGTGCTTGAGTGGCAAATGAATGCATCAGGAACCAAGAATCCAAAGTCATGATCCAGAGCAGGCGTATGACTATAGCAGCCGCATTTGGAGGAAAACATTGTCCCTGCTACACACAGATTGAGTTTGATGCACTATAGGTACTGGCTTACCTGTGTGCAATACCAGAGAACAGAAATACATAGCAATCCTGTCATTCCTAAAGGGATAATTGTCTTCACTGTCCTAAGGTACAACAATATCAAAAAATCTAAGGAAGTGCTCCATTAGCAGGAATTAAACTAGTATGCTTCACATACTGTATTAAAGAGAGAACACTTTCTTGCACTGAGCGAGCAATTTATATAGATAGCAGATTTCAGCCATTCCAGAAGAACAGCTGCAAGGGTAGCTAAACCACATGTTCACACTACCAGGACGTGTAAAATGTGTGCAAAATCACGTAGTCTCAAAAATACCTGAAAAAGCATAATTCAAACCAAATAGGTTGCACTTGCGCTCCATATCTATACCTTAGAGAACAAACACTTGTGTTTGCACCACATGCACGCTAAGCTGGCTGGATTCAAGGAGCTGTGCTAGAGTAACTGAATGAGCTCGTGTGCTGCATCTTCATCCTGGAACTTGTCTTATTGTCATTGAGTGAACACCTATGGAGTGAGTGCTGGTCCATGCAGAGAGACAGCAGTCCTTAATGTAAAGCTGTTTGCAGGTCCATGTACTTTAGAGTTCTGAGATAAATGAAGAAAAGCAGGAATGGAACTGCATTTCAAGCATGACTCCTAATCATATGAACAAAATACATTAACTACAAGTTCAGACTGGAGGTCCACCATAAGCCGGGATAGAGCACAGTTAAAATTACAGTCATGTATCTTTGTTTTCACTTTTCAGCGCAGATAAAGATACGAAGCAAATATTAAGATTTTTGATCAATTTGATTTGAGCTCTATATGCAGTGGAACACATTCACTGGAACTATTACAGAAAGATGTACAGTTCAGCAAAATAATAAATATTGAAGTGTTTATGGGACAGCAAGCCAGAAGCAAGAAACATTAATTTTCAAGTTATCATTTACATGTCAAGAGTTTGATGGATGGATGCACACATTTCCTGAACTTCAAAAGCCATTTGTTGTAATGAGGATAAATTAAATGTACCTGTCACTAGCTGCATTTACTAATACTAAAGCCAACCATATAAACGGTAAATTCAGATATTTACAGATTCATAACTCAAGAGGTGAAAACAAAATACAAGCATGAATTTCTTGTCTGATTCCCAAGTATCTTGTTTCAGCTACACTTGAATGCAGTGTTGAATGTCCTATCAATAATCATTTAAGTTGAAGACATAATGGGATCATCATAAATGCAAATCAGTCAGTGTTATGTGTTATTTCCTGGCAGTTGTGTTTGATAGAAACAAATATGCTCCTTAATTGACACGACGCGCCTTGGCAACCACCTTTTCGGCTAGCTCCGGTGGTCAGCGGCCGGCCCTTCTCTCCGTGCGGGAGAAGCCGGTGGAGCTGTTTGCAGTGCAGGAGGGTTGGCAAGGTCCGCGAAAGGGCTCGCCCAGCCCACCGATGTTAAAGGCACAGGAGGAGACAAAGAGATCAGGAGGGGCTCTCTGCAGGGTGAACAAAACAGGTTTTTTGGGGAGTGCAAAGAGCAAAAATGAGGGCTTGACACGGGATTTTATACCCCTACAAAATGGGAGGAGTAAACTGCAGAGGACCAATCAATACGGGGCAAAGGGGTTGTACATAGGCAGGGAAACATACAATGAACCAATGAGGTACACGGTAGGCGGGGAAGGATAACTGGGAGCCAAGGGGATAATCGAGGGACCAAGAACTTTCTAGAGCTTAACCATAAACGAGGGAAGAAGGGACGAGAGAGCAGGAGCCAATGGTTGGGGACAGATCTGCATATTCAGGCAAGGGCTTCTGGGCTCTTACCATGCTTCTGAGGACCCCTGGCCTTTGGCCAAGTCCCACCATTGAACCTGCTTGGGTGTGTGGCTTGCTAGGTGTTGGCATACCTGTAATAAATAGGTACGCCCAATTTATAAATGAAAAGGTATAAAATTTATTAAATGTCCGAAAGATTCGAACATGCAATGCCACGATCGAAAAGGAGACAGAACCAAGCCCCGGGTTGGTACTGGGTGAACACGGATCTGACCTCTATCGCATCAGACCTCCCTGTGTTCACGGATCCCTGTCTTTTCGTGGTCCACTTTTATACAGTTCTTGTGCATAAAGTCTGGGACTGAGTATTCTTTCACTGTTCAGCATATTCATGAAGTAAAAGCTTTCACGGAGTCGGGCTGGACAAAGCATATTCTGCTTGTGATTAATTTCTCATATCTGATGAGTCGTTATAGCCCATATCTGGATGCTTAATCTTGATAGTTTGCACCTGGCCTGGGTGGAGGTTCTCAGAGATGGGCCGTTTGTCCTGCCGGGAAACCTTCTATGGAGTATGTAGATAAAGCTGATCTGATCAGGATGCTTTCCTGTTGACATCTCGTTCTTGGAATGTGTCCTTTTAGAATGTGAAACTTGGGCTAGGGAGAGGCCCGGGTCCTATTTAGGACTAGTACAGGCTTGTCCCCATGTTAACTTTATAACACCATGTACAAACTTATACATTTGAGCACGAATTCTGAGTTTTATATATATAACAATACCGAACACACCACAACACTTAATTAACATGGTGTCATAGCCTGAGTTTTAATAGGAATTTTGTTTTCCCATAAAGTGAAAAGATGGCGAAATTAAGCATTTACCCGATCAGGGATAGGAGTCATCTGCTAAACTTTTTTTAAGTGTGAGAGTCACACAGGGTGACATAGCACACGCTAATACAGTGAATAATATAATAGGTAAAGAAACATTTCCCTGATAGTGAAATATGAGCTAATAAAATGCAACTAGGGTTTCGTAGTGTAAGATAAGTATGCATGCAGAAGCCCAAACAGGTCTGTAATCAGTGGTATCTGTGAAACACAGCAGAGAGTGCACCACTTGCTACTCAATCATCAGTGCACCTCATTTGGAAGCAATCTTTGGTAACATTGTGAGATTGTGGAAATGCAGAAATAAGAAAAAAGCAATATTCAATAGCTGTAGTAAAAAAAAAAGGGGGGGGGGAATATTTCTTTATTTCATAGGTGAGGATTTCTGTAACAGAAGAGATTTCTATTCTCCGTAAGTAGTTACTGTGCAAATGAAATAGCTGTGACAAAATCCTTTCTTGTCACTGGCTAGTACTGCTGCCAGCAGATGCTAAAAAGGAATTACTAACTAAAAGATAATGTTGGCAGAAATTTCCTTGTCTGTAAAAGACATTCTCCTAAGCCAAATTCAAAGACTTTATATTGCACAGTAATGACCTGAATTAAAAGGACAAAGTTTACTCTGAAAAAAACCTGAAGTCCTAAACTAAACACGTTACAGGACATGTCACTAACATTCATCTTCTAAATAAATGTCTATGTGGCAAAGTGAGGTGCCTGAACAGGCACCTTAGTTAACTAACCTGGGCTACCAGTTTTTTAACCAGAGTAGTCATCCAGTTTTCCTTGGGGTATTTGAGTTTGACAGGCCCCTGTTGTTCTTGGGAGGACAAAAACTAGCAAAACATTTTCCTTTCTTCCTTTCTTCCTTTCTTCTTTTTTTTTTGTCATAAAAAAGTGTCATGTACAATGTCCACATTTGCCGTTGTATCTGCTCCACACCCTTCTTAACCAAAGTTATGATGGACAAAGGGGCAGTAGTGACTGGAGTTATTTGCCCCTTAGGACAAATTTCCATTTTGGAGCCTTTCCTTGACACTGACTTGTCAGGCTGCTGGAATATATCTTCTCCAATTGTGCTTGAAAATGCAGTTTAATCTTTTTATTTCTTGGCACTTCATGATGCTAATGGCCAGATATTCCTATAGCCAATATAGCCAATACAGATATTTCTGTAGCCGAGCTGACAAAAGTAGCAGACACATACATACTTCTTGCCTTAAAAATAAAGCAGAAACAGTAGTTAGCATCTTCCTGTCTAATCTTCAAAAGTCACAGCAGAAACTGAGTGAAACAGCAGTGTTTTAGTCTGTGAAAGAAGGCATCTGAGATTATTGATGTCTGTCTAATAAAAAGAAAATTTGAATTTTTCCTTGTTTCTATAAATAATGACAAACTGCATGTTTCTAGGCCATGGCCTACAGAGGGAAGAGTATGTAGTGAAATACTTAATAGAATAATTGCTCTTTTTCTGTATATTGGAAACTTTTTTCATTTAAGACATGTATCTTCTATATTCTACTTTCTAGAAAGACAATATTTTAGAATTATATTGGGCTCGTAATTTGAACGTATTTTTAATAAGCAGTGGTCAAGAAAGTTTCTTCCACTTCTTATCCCCTATATTCTTAGTATACAGAGCTTTGCATGCGTTTACCAGTCTAATGGAAAATTGCCTATTTTAAGATTTTCTTGGAAGGCTTAATGAATATTAGATGGGTTCCTATTAGCTTGACTTGTGTTTACAAAATAGTTGGAACATATTTAATAGGTTCGTCCTGTTGATACGAGACGGGGGATGAACAGTTTGAGAGCAGCCCTGCTGAGAAGGACGTGGGGGTGCTGGTGGGTGAGAGGCTGGACATGATCCAGCCATGTGTGCTCATAGCCCCGAGAGCCAAACGTGTCCTGGACTGCATCCAAAGCACCATGGGCAGCAGGGCCAGGGAGGGGATTCTGCCCCTCTGCTCTGCTCCGGTGAGACCCCACCTGCAGTGCTGCATCCAGCTCTGGGGTCCCAGCACAGGAAGGACATGGACCTGCTGGAACTGGTCCAGAGAAAGGCCATGAACATGATCGGAGGGCTGGAGCATCTTTCCTGTGAGGAAAGGCTGAGAGAGCTGGGGTTGTTCAGCCTGGAAAAGAGAAGGCTCTGGGGAGACCTGAGTGTTGCCTTTCAGTACTTGAATAGGGTCTTAAACAAAGATGGAAGACAAATATTTTATCAGGGTAATGATGTTAAATTCAAAGAGGGCCAACGTAGATTAGAAGTTTTTAACAGTGAGGGTGGTGAAACACCGGAACAGGTCAGCCAGAGAGATGGTAGATGCCCCATCCTTGGAAACATTCAAGGCCAGGTTCAACAAGGCTCTGAGCAACCAGATCTAGTTGAAGATGTCACTGCTAATTGTAGGAGGATTGGAGTAGATGACCTTTAAAGGTCCCTTCCAGTCCAAACTATTCGATGATTTCATTACTTTAACAAACTACATGTTGAGAAAAATTTGTTTTATTTCTAATGAAATAGCTTTTTCATAGAAATGCAGCATTTTAAAATGTGTTTTCACTCTTCTATTATCCAGTTAGTTTTATTGAGAATGTTCTAAATCTTAGAGGATACTTTGTAAGGAATATATGAGAGCATTCTGCATAGAAAAAGCATAAAGTTAATTAAGTAAATTGAACTCATCTAAAGTTCATGCTAGGCATTTCAAAATATTCAAAAAGCATCATATGAATCTGGACAGAAGGAAAAAAAAAAAAAAGTCTTCATGTTTCACCTGCACATAATAAGAGTTTCTAGTACCTTCTGGATTTAATTCTTCTTTGCACAATAATACAATTATTAATAAAAACTAAAGAGTCTTGATTTAGAACACAGTTAGTGATGCAGAATACTTTACATTGGATGATTACTCTAACAACTCTCTAGTTTTAAATCTTTAAAAAAGTGGAATTATATCTATCTGAAATACTCAGCTGCCTGTTGCAGGGACTGAAAAGACCATCAGGAAAGATTCTCTCTTGTATAACTTCTTACCTGATTAGTAGACCCCCCTTAAGGTCATCTTTGTAAAGTCAGACTAAGTTCCCTAAGGTTTTGATTGAAGGAATTACATTTCTTTTATTGTTTTCCTTTATTTCCCGGTTAATCGATTTTCCTATCACATTTGCATTGTCCTCTACTAATGATCTTTTAATGAGAAAAGTCTAGTAGCATAGCTCTTTCTCATTATTGAGCTATTTACGTGTTCAAGGGTAATTGTGTTGCCACAAAATTTCTGAAGCTGATGCTGCTGCCATAGAAGCAGAAACCACTTTCTTCGTACCTAGATGGGTAACTACATTTGGCCCCATCAGAAATGCCAGGTTTGATAATGCCCACCCTACAGTACAATTCAGATTACTTTGTATCAGTGACTTGTGCTTCTCATTATCTAAATAATCCTCAATCTTTGTGTTATTTTTAATTGCATAAGAAATTACTTTCCTAGAGATCATAGACAGAATAGTTAAAATGTTTATAAGCAAGGAAAAGCTTTCCTAGACTTCCACTAGACACGCAAGTACATGACGATCATTTCCTCTCACCAAACCTTTGAGACCTAGCAAGTACACCAATCCATTTGATTTTCAGTTTAGAAGTTTTATTGGAATTTTATAATAAAATATAGCATGTTATTTAAAGTCACATACTAAATAGAAATCTACATATTTTGTATTGAGAGTGTTATTTACCACCACTGTCAACTTTTGATGCAGTATATTTTTCACAAATCAAAGTTGACTGGCATTAATTCTGGTGTTCTTCTTTAATTTTTAATTATAGTCCTGTAGCATCCATTCCATTATTTTGAATATGATTGGCATCTAGCTGACAGGTCTATAATTGCCCTCTTTAAAAACTGAAACACATTTCCTCTCTGTCACTGTTCTTGAACTGACAGCATTTCAAGAGTTGCTGGAAAGCCATGTTAATGGTTCAGAGAGCTTGTCAGGCAGCAGTATTAAAAGTTTCGTGTGCAAATTATCTGGATACAGCTATTTTAAAATTGAACCTCACAATATTTTCTGGTATTGCTATTAGAATGTAACAGATTTAACCCTCCTTATTGTGTGACATACATACATAAAGGTTGCTGGATAGGATTTTGACAAAAAGGAAGTGTTCTTTGTAACAAATATTATTTTGAATCTAAAAAGTGAATCAACTAATGCATAAATATGATTGGAGGTTTTTTCTCCTGAGGAATGGATTTTGTTCCCTGAAAATACTTGAGTCAGCAATGAATCATTTTCAAATTTCCTAAAGAACTCTCTTACCAAGAATCTGTAGTTCTCATCTCCTTATTTACAGTAATTATTACCACCTGACATCTTCTTTCATTTCTTGATTATTTTTTTCTTATACCTCTTCTTCCCTTCTAAGATTGAGGGTTTATTGAACCAGTGTGGCCTCTGTCTTTCCTGACTGCCCCGTGGCTCTTTGGGCACCAGCTATTGCCAGTGTTCTGGACTGCAGTCAGAGCTCTGTATCCTAGGCCCATACTTTTGTCATTTCCTTTTTAAGAGGTGTTAAAGGCATAGTACCCTATAGGTTGCTTTGTTTTAAAATGTTAACAGTTGTCTTATTCTCTCAAAAACAAATCAAATTTATGAAATTTGGCAAGGCAGCCCAGCCTTAGCCATTCTTCAAGGAATCCCAGTTGTAGGATGCTATTCTGCATTTGTTCATTTCCCCATCCTTTCCAAAAAGTTATAAGATGGTTTAGGAGGTCTTGACTGGGTAAATGACAAAACAATTAATTGAATATTATTTACCCTGTATTTTCTTCCTTCTATGTGATACTGACCAAAGTTTTGTAGATTATTTAGTATATGACCATTTCTGCTCTTTCCCTTTGTAAAATCTGTTCTGTTTCAGTTAATGTTGTGCTCTTTCTATAGTTCAGCTATTATTTATCTGAATTAATATTTAATAGGAATACTGCAAGAGACTTTCTATAATTTCGCATGAGTAAACAAGTTAGGAAAGGCAACAGATTGGCTTGTTACTGTAAAAGATTGACTTTCTGTGCATGGATACCTGGTTTGTAGAACATAAAAATGTGGCTTGGTCTATCACAAGTGGTTTTTTAACCATTTAATAAATATGCTACTTGAACTTCTAAAAAATAATAACAACCTTTTTAAGAATGGAGCTCATAAACATTAAAAAATGCTCTCTATCTTTTTCATAGTTCACATATTTTACTTACCGTCCACCAAGGTGGAGAAAGTGTATTACTTTTTTAGACTACTTCCAATGGACCTGACTTTTCCTGAATTAGTGGCTCTGATTCTGGTTTTTCATGGAGACTTTCAACAAACTTAAGTCACTATGAGCTAACTTGAAAAAAATTCAGTTCTTTATATGAAACCTATTTTACATCTATATCATCACAATAGATGACTGGAAATCAAGTGATTCAATGATTAATAGAAAGCAGCAAAAAAAATATTTAAGCAAACAATAAAAACAATGCTGTATGTATGAAAAGACAAATAAAGAATTATGTTAAAAAATACAGCTTCAGTCAGACAGAGGATAAGTCACTGAAGCAGCAATGTCTTTCAGCAACCAGCTGTACATGAGAATGAGCACCTACTACTTATAGATGTTTTGAGCAGTACAGCACCTGCAGCATCAAAGTGATCATTATTTCCACATTTTTGTCTTATTTCATTGTAAATTTGGAGAGGGGAGGGATGTAGGGTATGTGTGTTCCAAATTTGCCTTTGATATAAAATTGCAAGTGCCTCTGTACATGTGGTGATTTTAATTACCTCTGCTTCAGTGAGAATAAAGATTGCTGCTAAACTATACTACGCTGTATGCCATATCTATTATATGCATGGCCTGGAGATGAATTTTCAGGGTGCCAGAGGTCTGCTCAGTGATGTGTTGATCAATCCATTTTACCTATTCCTAAAGCTCCTTTTCCATGGCACTAAAAGAATAAGGTTATGAAGGGTGAGAGTCTCTGGAGAAGATAACTCATTTGCAGTATTATTTGTCCTTGAGATGTCATAGGAGACAGGCAGTTCTCCTTAGAGAAGGACAGGCCTAACAGCAAGAAGAGGAAAACCTAGTAATCACTCACTTTGATAGTCAGAAAAATATTAGTGCTAACTATTAATTTGTAATGTCCATTAAAAAAGAAAAAAAGGAAAAATAAGATGGAATGGATTCATGGAGAAAATTATGTCAAGTTAGAAAGCTGTCTTTTCACAGGCTACTTGACCTCATGAATACAGAAGGAAAAAACAAAGGATGCAGCTCGCTTTCAACTTCAGCAAGGTTTTTGACAATCCCAGCTTCTTATAAGAAGCTGCAGCTACATTTTCAAAAGCAGCAGTTCCTAAGCTCAGCTTTGAAAGCAGGTGGGGAATTACTCCCCGTTTCCATGAGCTTGTGTATTTAGAGTTAATATCGACAGCAATCCTGTGAAACGTTCCTGGTCCAGCCCCACCTTCAAAAGACAATTTCTGAACTACTCCAGTCTGTTGAGCATTTGGCATCTTTTTGTTTTCTTTAAGACGGAGGCCTTTTGGCCCGATTTGTTTGAAGTTTGAGCAAATCCTGCATCTAAGCTCTTCAAGGAAGTAGGTGTTTCCCTTGTTGTTGCTGTAAATAAGTCAGTCGCTGTCTCCTGCAGTATCTAGTCCATTGGGCTTCCTTCCAAGGCAGATGTCTGCTAGCTGTCCCCATTTCAGGAGTTCCCTGTGTGCTGTAACAAAATGTCTCGTGTGCCACATAGAGTGTGGCGTGCTATGACATAATGTCACATTTCCCTTTTTCCCCACCCTAAAGTCTTTCCTCTTCTGTGGTTCAATCCATTCCATCCTCCTGCCCATCTTTTACCTGAGGTTAACCCTTTCTTTGCATTTAGTAGTTATAAAACAATTGCATTAACTGGGAATATTTGTGGGAATGCAATGCTGCAGTTGTTCTGCTTCCCTCAGTAAGGATGTCTCAGGGACTCAGTACTTTCCCATGACAGCCTAGCAAAGAAATAACATTTTCTTACAACTAGTGTTCGGTTTGGTGCAGCCAGCTTCAAAAAGTTTCTGACTAAATATAGTAACTCCAGAGTATAGGAACAATAAAACTAAGAAATTTAGAAAATAAATTTTCCAAATTGTTAGAAGAATGAGTTTGAAAGTTTCTAGTTTCCTAGAAAAAGGAAAGCTAGCCAGCCTGTGACTGCATGGCCTGTGTACTTAGCAACGTAGTCACCCATGCAGAACCCATACCTGATGGGCTTGCATAGGGCAAAAGCCATGTTTCATCATCAACTTCCCACCATCTCAGCTACCCTCACAACCATGTCATACTTCTCAGCACTGTAGTGGACTGGGAGCTGCTAGGTTTTTCTCTCAAGAAAGCATTGGCCACGTCTGGCAGCTGAATGCATACTTTGCAATACATTATACAAGGGTAGCAAGAAGTGGAGATTTATGGGAACACCAGCCTTTCTTAAAGTTCAAAAAATCAAAGAGGGCATAATTATTAAAAATTACAGCTTAATATGGCTAATTTCATTATCCATTAAAAAAAAAATGGCCTCACTTCAATTTCTACGTACATATATTAGAAAAAGACCTTAAAAAACTCGGCAGACCTGACTCACCTCTATCTTTCCATGGATTAAATGTATACTTTAGGATAACTTACAACTGTAGCTGTAAACAGTAAGAGCATAAGAAATACCTTTTTGGGTGAGATGAATGCTTTGCCCAGAACAGTATTTTTCCTTTAGCAGCCATAGCAGGAGGTACTACTTACTGGGAACATGCAGGCTTGGCCAAGGCCTCCAGTGCATTCCTCTTGCCCTCAGTCATGTCTCTCCTTTCCTTTTTTCCAGAGTGAAGAATTCCAGCCTCCATTCTTTTCATAATTTTTCTTGACATTCGTTATATCGTCTTTAACTCCATTGGCTTGCCATTTCTTCTTAAGATCTTAGTTTTGGCAACAGAAAAGATAATTTAGCACTTTATTGTTTAAAAATGAGGTCCCAATGACCAGGACAGTCCTGAGGATGACAACAGAATTCATCCAGGCATGTGAACCATGTCTGGAGGAACACAGTCCACGTACCTTGCTGTGATTCAGTTCCCTCCAGACACAGATGAGGCCAAGGCCATTAATCCCAGTTTTAATTGCTTTTCTCTCTCATTAAGTCGACTATGTTAGAAAGCTAGATCCATCCAGCTGTAGAGAAGGGACAATTAAAATCTTTTTGATTGTTTTTGCCTGAAAAGAGTTGCAAGTAAAGAAAATATTTCTGAGCAGAAGAGAAAGGATTGTTCATATTGGACATATGTATTAAAGATATTCCAAAAGGAAAGCTTTGACGATTTGATTTTGAAAACACAGTATCTTGTGAATGATAATTGTATTCTTGCTTTTTATTTTCAATGACAATAGAAGGATACACAGCTTCTGAACCATTGTGCTTTTTGCTCTATATAAGTGTCCTGTAAGCTACCAGTATCTATATTCTATGACTTGTCCAACCCAATAAATTAATGTCTCTGTTTGAAAATTGCATGATATATTTCTGGGTATTTCTTTATTCTGTATTAATAAATAAGAATTCCTTAATAGTACAATATATGAGAGGCTTTTCCTTTTTATCTTTCAGATAGGAGTTTTAAAAGGAGTAAACTGGAATGCAGCAAACACTTCAGTAAATCTTGCCAGACAACTTTTACAGTTTTTCCTTTCTTAGTTATCTCAGCAGAACTGTTTCTTAATTTATTTTCTCTTTATTTATCTTAATGTTAAAATAAAGATACCAGTAGAGAGCAATCATTTTAATAAGCATTTTCAAAAACAATTCACCTTTTTGAATTTTGACTCTCATGTTTCTACACCTATAGTTGTAATGTTTACTTTCTTTTATGTATTCACTGACAATCTTTTCTAGGTTGAGAGGAAAAATATTACCTTGGCACCTTGTTGGTGGAATGTCTGCTGTTGGCTTTTAGCCAGTAAATTTCTTCTTGTTTCTGTATCTGTATCTTAACAATGGCTGCTGTCATATAGAGTAACAACACATAAAACCTGGGCTAAGGAAATGCTATCTATGAAGTCTGAAAAGTTTGAAAACATTTGGAGTGTGATCCTATTTACAAATATAATTATATTTGAATTATACTGCTCATTCATTTTCAGTCTTGATCAAATACTTTTAATTTTATAAACCATATTTTTTTAGCCATTAGAAAACAGTGAGCATTTTTTTCACTGAATTTGGTTCACCTTGAAAATAAAACATATGGAGAGTCTCATCCCAGATACTTAAGACTTTGCAAATTTATGAGCAACAAGGTCTTTATATAAGGTCTTTAATCACAGTGTACAGTGTGGCACTAATCCGTTGCTTGGATTACAACAACAGCGTACACTCTGTGTCATAACAAGCCTGCACCCGGGATGACCTTGGCTGGGATGAATCCTGGTTTCACAGATCCCTGTTACTCCATTTTGGCATCCAGCATTCTAAGAGTGTGTGGAATTTGCTTCTAAACAAATGTGTCTCATATATCTTTTTCCTATTCAAATTGGGCTGGGCCCAGGAAGGTTCTGCCTGCAACGACAGATTTTGATGCTCAAGGGAATAGACCCTGTACCTCCATCCCCTTCCTTCTTATTAGTGGCCTATGGGATATGTGTGGCATCTGTCTGATGTTGGACTAGGTCAAAATACATTCAGCTAAACAGATATTCATCAGGATGCCCAGTTTAACTAATAGTAAATGTTTCTGTGTGATTTAGGTTTATTTCCAAGATTTGGATTTATTTCCTCTTCCCTTTCCTCCCCTTCTGTCAGAGCAAAATAGAAACAGACAACAAAGGCTTTTACTCTATGGTTTTCTCTTAGTTTAACATTTCTGTCCTATGAGACCACCACATATGTAAAATCATACGAAGCAGCAAATATATCCAGAGGTCTACTGCAAATTTTACAAATCACCAACACCTTTTTTCTGCTCTTTGTCTGGCTCCAAGCCTGGCTATATTGCTATGTACGTAATTACTCTGGGCACAGACAGGAAGCTGAAATTTTGCCTGAGAAGCCCTTTAAGGATACCAAATTCATTTATGTGTTTTTCCAAAAAAGTAAAACTCACTTTCTGGAGTTAACATTCCCTTTAGGCAATTTGTGATCCATAGATTATTGACACAAAGTGCTGTAACTGCACTTTTGAAACCTTTATAACTTACACAGTCTGTATCTGCTTATTCTAAAGAAATAATTAGTTGCCCTTAGGAGATTTGTGACCTCCACAGAGAAAAAACTTTTTTCTTAAATGTTGCCATATCTCCTGTTCCTAGTTCAATTTTGGAATAATCGTTGTGCTTATGCAGAATACAGTGTTGCAGTTTTGTTACTTCAAGAGGCCCATGAAAAGCAGATATTATGCAACCATTTCTCAAATGCTGAATATCTTTACTGTGATGTTTAAATAAATAGTTAAGTTAGTAAGGTTGCCTAAACTCCCTTTTCAGTTGTATACCAATGATGATACCTACTTCCTTCATAACACCCTTCACATTCTACGGAGCAAAAACCCTACCAAAAAAAAAAAAAAAAAATTGCATTTTCTATACATTGACTAGTGGTTCAGTATTCCTGAAAATTTATTTAATGCAAGGATAAGCCAATATAATTAGATACCTACACCTCAAACAAGTATACCTCAAGAAACAAGTTTTCTATTCTTCATCCTTAATTGTAATTTTTTTCAAATTGAGGTCTCTTGGAGTGTAAATATATACGGTACTTTATATGCCTCTGTATTTTGATTCTCCACAAGAAAAGGAAGATTTGAAAGAAACTGGACTAGTGTGACACAACAAAAAGGTTACAAGAAAACAAAAAAAGAAAAATAAATAAATAAATATTACTTTATTGCTATCTTTTCTATTTCATACAAACCTTTATTTCTTAAATACAAAATACTGCTGCACCATGCTCCTTATCTACCTGTTTTGGCATTCTCCGCAACAATTTTGAATTTGTTGAACAGAGAAGCAGAGCTGTTAATGCTAATTAAGTTTCTACAAATTTCATGAAAACAGGCAACTGCTAGGAGGTAGGAAGCTGTGTTAGTACCTACACTGAGCAAAAAATGAAAACATCACTCATGGTTATTAGATACTAAAGAAACAACCTGAGAACCAGCTATTATGTGTGATTCATACATCAAAAAAAGCTTCAGGTGAAGGGGGTTTTTTGTTTGTTTTTTTCTGGTTTCGTTGGTTGGTTGGTCGGTTGGTTTAGTTCGGTTGTTGTTTTTTGTTTTTTCATGCTTCCAACAGAAAAAAAGTCTGGATGGGGAGGATATATGTTATGAATCAGAAGCTGAAAGTCAGCTAATTCACAACAGAGGCAAGAGAACAAGAACTCCAATCAGAAGTAAAAGCTGAGTGTCAGGAAAGGTATCACTGAAGTCATACAAAGCAGTGCTTTGGTGTCTGTTGAAAACAAATCCAACCCATGTAGAATTAAGGATTATATGGTCTTGTGTAGTTTCTTCCCTTTTCTTAGATTTGAATCTATAATCTTTTGTGTTGCTTTCCTCCTTAACAAATATAAATTATTTGAATGGTCATATAAGTCAAAACAGGAACTCTCTGTTTAGCAATGACAATGATTGAACATACGAGGATGATCATGACTCCTTCCCATGAATATTTTTCTAGTCTTCCACTAATTGTAGTTTATGGGCTTCTTCAGCTGTATACTGTTCCTATGCATTTAGTAATTCTTGGTTGTTTTAACTTTCATGGACTTGTTCCAAATCCATATAAATGTTTAACATGCATAACTTCCTTTCACGTGGAGTTCCACCAGACTGTCACACATGAACCTTTTTTTTTCCTAGTTTTGAACACCTTGTGAATTTTGTCTGTCTTATGGAAGAAAGAGGCAACAGTTTTTCCGTACCCACCAGCCCCTGTCACTCAGTTTCATAAACCCCTACTGATCATTGCTTTTCCAGCCCGAGGACCTGACCTGGTTGTTGTTACGTGGAGCCTGTTTCACACACGCCTCCCCTGCTCTTCTCTCAGCATGTCACCATCCTCCTAAATACTTTCTAAGGGAGCAGAGCTAGAACTTCTCGCAATATCCGACTTGTCAGTGAATC
Organism: Eulacestoma nigropectus; assembly: GCA_013397775.1. NCBI lineage: Eukaryota > Metazoa > Chordata > Aves > Passeriformes > Eulacestoma > Eulacestoma nigropectus. The sequence goes on from VZTE01005145.1 coordinate 299,329, forward strand.
ACAGATACATGCAGTGATATAATGATGCTCTGTTTTACTGTCTTCCTAATAATGTCTAGCTGCAGAATTGTGTGTTTGACTTCTAATGAGTATTGATAAGTACAACCATTCATGCAGGAACCCATAACTTCTCACTTGTTTGTTCAAGTCTAACAAACTCATTCACCATAAAAAAGAAAACACTAATAAGCTTCGAATTTCACTCTTTTTTTCATTTTTATTTGCATCTTACCCACCCACACTCTGAAGACCAGAGAGAATTCGGGTCTTACAATAGATGTGTCTGAGACATAAAATTCATTTAGCAGCCACTTTATATAATATAAGTAATTAATTTGGTAAAAAAACCTCTATTTCATAGTAAATGGTATATTTCTTTGCAATTAAATTTTCCTCTCTTCTTTAGGAGCACATTTTAATAATGTCCACTTACAAAATTATTAATGGGGCCTGTAAATGTAAGTAATTAAGCTTAAAGCTTGCTGAATTAATCCTTAATGTGATCAATTTTTACATTTCAAAAAACCATAGAATAATTTACTAATTATTATAATGGATTTTCCATACTCATTAGTTTGAGTAATAAATGTAGGCTTACATAGCTGAATCTAAAGCCAGAGTTCTATAGTCTTTTCTATCTTTTCCCATTTAATCTCATTTAGTGCTATTTTTTCAAAAAAATGCTCACCTGAAAGTTTAAAATAGTTTAAGTATCATCCCATTTCATAAAAAAAGCTGAAAATGAAAATGTAAGCTTATGAATACTGATGACATTTCACTTTTCCCTATATCCATTTTCTTTTTCAGGAAAGATGGAAAAAAGTAGGTAAACAAAAGCCTAGGAGTTAACTTTAAGGAAAAGTTTTGAATTTCTTGTAGAAATTCTCACATTTTTCATTAACTCTCTTCATCTTTTTTGTATTCGCCAGCTTCAATTCTCATTTTCATCTCTGAGGATTAGACCTCATCCAAACTATCTTCCCCATAGATTATTAGCATCCTCTGTACCTGCCATTCAAAGAAATAAGGTTATGTTCAAACTCTGTTCTAAAGCCTTCAAGTGCAATCATTTCTTTTTCCTTTATGTTAATGCATCTGTGACAGCCTTGTCTAGGTGGTCTCTCAGCGATGGACTGAGCACCAGGTACCTGTAATGTACCTGTAGTGTCTGCTAGATGAGCTTTGCAAAGCTTCTGTCCTGTAAGGCATCGATGGAAATCCTCCCCTCTTTCACAATTACAGTCCAGACATACCAGATAGCACTTATTTAATCAGTACAACGGTTGTCACATTAAGCAGTGATGGTTATACATTTATTGAACCAAAATAAAGTAAAAGGCCTTGTATAAATATGGGTCATCGGTGGTTACCTTTCCCACCTACAAATCTTGTTAGGAAATAAATTAGTTTGAAATGAGCTAGTTTCCAAAAGCCCGTGTTGATTGGATTCATGGATGCAGTTAGTTATTATTTGAGCCCATAATTTGTTAGGATCAACCTCATGGGGACAGGCCAATAATTACTCAAGGCGTCTTATTTAGCCTTTTACAAGATAGCATATTTACTTAGTTTTGATCTTCCCAAACTTTCCTGCTGTTTTGTTACTCAACAACATAGAAAGTTTTTAACCATTTCTTCTAAAACTTTTAGGTTCAGAATTTCAAAATGGTGATTTTAGCATTTCTAATTAAATGCATCTATCTTTTTGTTTTATTGATACTTTTGTTTTTACATCTGATAGGAGCATGGCAGTAGTAGTATGATTTTGTCTGTTTTTAGTGCATCTCGGCAGTCCTTATTTCTATCAGTCACTTTCCTATCAACTACTTAAACTTACCCTCTTTTTATTTTGTAATCATCTACTTCTCATTTCCAACTAATATTATTTTCCATTTTTGTATTTTATGAGTCCATTTATATGTGCATATACACAGGGATTTATTAATGTAATATATACATATAATTTATGTATAATATATATCATAAGGTATACAATAATTTTATATAAAAAGAAAAATATATATTGCTCAATTTTAAGCTCAATTTTTTTCTCTTTTTTTAATTTACAGGTGGCTTTCTTGTCTAACCATGGTATATTAAATGGCTATTGAAGTATTATTTGACCATGTTTCACTACTATTCATTGTATTTTTTTCTATTTAAATTCCTTCTCTGAAGCGTTTTGTCTGATAGTTATTCCCAGTTTTTGTATAGATGTATATATATTTTTATGCAGTGATTATATATATATATATAAAACTTTTTCCAACAGAAAGTAGCAAAAGCAATCAAATCACTTTTATGATTTAAATAAACAGACAAAACCCTAGAAAATCAGGATCTTTCTGTTCCCAAAAAGAAATTTTTTAATTACCTTCCTGAGGGACAGAAGGTAACCCTGTACCACTCACCCCACTGATTTGGTATAAACAAGATGAAACCATATTATCTAAACTGAGATGATTGGACATTATAGAGATTAGCAGTTTGCTAAGAATTGAAAATGAAAATTCACCTTGGTGAATGTAGCAGCATGAACTGTTACTCTAGAAATAGCAGGATGTGAGGGAGACTTAACAATAGCTGTGATAAATACCAGAGTTAGATTACCCGTAATTTGCAGAATCAAATGTTACACTTTTTGCTTCTCACCATTCTTTACTTCTGGACTCTTTCTTGGACATACTTACTGAACAAAAACTTGGTAAAATTCATTATAAGTTATTTTAAAATGCACTTATAAGTTTTCCATAGCATTGTAGGTCATGTGCTAACAGTGCATCATTATTCTGCTAATGAAATGGAATTATCTGGCCTTCAACATCAGAGGATTGAACATGCACCTGAGGCATAGATTTATTACCTGATAATACATATCATTTAATATCACATTCCTTAAATTTAACAGCCCAAGTGCTTATTGGGAAACTGGCCCAGCAGTGCATTCAGCCTCCCTCCCTCCCTCTGCCACAGTGTTCCCAGGGAGCATCCCACAGCAGTTCTAGGGCTCTGTGTGCTGGAAACACAGCCTCACATAAGTGTATTCATCCCACTTATTTAACACATATTATTACACATTGTTAAAACTTTTTGATGTCTAACAGCTCAGCTAATGAGGGCTCCACCAAGATCTTCATAAATACCTACTTAAGAAGGAATCTAGATTATTGAGTTGAAATGTATGGAACAATATTGGTTCATTTTGTTCATTTTTCCTCGAAGGTTCCAACCCTTCTCTGCCCATTGTTAGCTCTTGTAAAATGCTGGCCCTGATATTGACAGGTTGTGAGTTTTTTTTCCTTCATGTGCATCTGTTCAAATATCAAATTTAGAATCTTATAAATAGCACTAAGCTCATCCCTGTTGAAGCAAGAGGATATTTTAGGTCTTCTCCAACATGTAAGTTCAACAGACTGGAGTTTTCATCAAATATCTTAAAAAGTAAGTAACCTTAACTCCAAATTCTTTTGGAAAATAAATTTATCTTTTCTGAACTCTGTCATACAGAGTTAACCATACCTGGTTAAGCAATTATTTCATTCTATATAGTGACAGCAAAGGACGTTAAATACTTACTGGAATTGAACTATTGAGGTAGAGCTACCAACTAAAGTTTCTTAAAACATACTCCATGGGAAATCTTTATTGGATGAATGCCTAAGTGGTGTGCAATTCCAGATAAAGCCACAGTAAATAGCTTGGTACAATTCATTTCTATTAATTCATATTTAAAATATAAAAATGATTTCTCTTCTAAATTTGGAAAACCTGCACAATTGATCAGCAGTTAAGAAAATAATATAAGAATAATTTCTACTTTGAACTCTAGGTAAAATAAGGAAATAGGTCCTCAAAGATTAGTCTGATAACGGGAAAAAAAATCAGAAACTCTAATATGCAGCATTTCAAGGTCCCTGATGAAATACTAATTTTTATCACTTTTACAAAGAGATTTGCAAAGATCTTTCCCATAAGCACAGTATGCTTGATAAATATTGAGATAACTCTCAGAATGACTGCGAGGTCCAAAGCATATTTTGCCAATGGCATTTGAAAAGTTGGAAATGAGGACAAAGGTGAAAAAAATGGGAAATGTTAGAAGAGATGAATATCTCACATGAAAATCAAAGTAAATTGGATATGAATATGGTTATCAAGCAGGTTATGTAACTTCTCTGTGGTTTTAAGGGCTTAACTACCTAAGTGCTACCCAAGTGGTGAAATACATGCAGTAGGAAGGAAAGATATGCTTTAACATGTTTTCTTTCACCAAGAAATCATCCAATCATCAATCTAATTCAATCATCCAGTATGCTGTCTTTTACCAGTCATGTTGCTAGCCAGTGAGAATGTTTCTCTGGTACTACTGATGTGCCAGCTATAGCTGCATCCTTGAACAAAAATCACAAATTTTGTGAACAAATCTGGTTTTTTCTATTGTTTAATGAGAGTCATATATCATATTGCAAAACATAAAATAGTAATTGTTTTTGAAATCCAAAATACTTCCTAAAACCTTAATTTCTAAACATTGAGATATGGTCACAATTTTTTTTATTGAAATTAGGAAAACGAACTGTTTAAAACAATAGTTTACATATATATATATATATTCTTTCAAAATTACATTATTTTTGGTAACAGTAACAAGAAAGGAAGTCTTGTATACCACTTGTAAATTAATATACTTTAATTTACAGTAACAGCAGATTAATTCCTCTTGTTACAGCTAAAGAAAGTAAATGGTCAGGGTTTTTTTCACTTCCAAATTATCACGAGCTTCTACAGAAAGATTCTCTTGAGTTTGTGGCTTTACAGTTTGCTATTTTAATTTAAGTTTAGGACAGTTCAAAACACAGATTTTGGCTGTTGCAAAGGCTATTTATTGATACTTGCAATCATTTTTCCAACCAGAATGACAAATTTTGAGCAGTTTCACTTCGACTTTTACCAGTCTAATTATACTATAGACGACCAGGAAGAAGGTTGCAACAGCTATGGCTCAGACAAAAACCTCTGTGAAAGCAGAAAGTAAGTATGGGTGTTGTTTTAATTTTCCTCTTCAGCAGATGATGGCTCTGGGGCTGGCTTTGGGGCTTGCAGGAGCAGGAAAGAGGTTCAAGACATCATCGAGACTTTCTGAAAGGCAGAATGCTTGTAACTGAACTTTTCTTTTTAAAAGGATTTGATTTCGTGCTACTTTTATTAGTATAGGTGTTACAGGTTGTTTACCTAATAGGAGTAACTGAGCTTCGTGTTATTAATGTGAAATTTAGGATGCATATTGCAAGAAATTCTTTGGGATCCTTCTCAGATTCAAGGAAAAAATCTAAATACGTGGTTCTTTCATTAGCAGTGTGGACGTATCTGAGGAGTGCCACCAGGCTGCTGGGCAAAAACGTCCGAAGTGCCTGAATCAGTGGGTGCCCTCACAGCTCCTAAATTCCCTTTCCCCCTCATCCAGCCTGGGTTCCCGTACTGTGCCGCTGTCTGTGCTGGGCGGGCATGGAAGTGGGTGCGCTGGGCTGCAGGCTTCTGGCAGGCTGGCAAGGAGCTCTGCCTGCGAGCAGAGGGAGCTGCGGTGAAGGACAGCAAAGGCACGGTCAGCAGCTCAGCACTCGCTGCCCACAGCGGGGATTGTACCCAGAAAATTTCCAGTTTCCCCAAACTGAAAATAGGTGAAAAGTAGATGGTACGTTGTGACTAGCTCTAAGATGTTTCTCATTGTGGTTATGAGTTTTGCTGAGCTTTGCTTCTTGTGCTAGGAGCCAGGCAGAAAAGCAACCTCCAGCTGGAGCTTTTGTCCCATCAGACATGCTTCTGTCCCCTCAGAGCTACACGGGTCAAATTTTGCAGCCAGCGTACAGTCCCGACACTCTTTCTCAGCCTGGTTATGCTGACGGATTTGACGAGGAACCTCCTTTGCTAGAAGGTAAAAATAATCCCACAGACCACGAGCGTGTTTCCTGAGGGTGCCTCTATTTTTCCTGTGCCAGCTAGTGGAACTCACTAGAGAAACTGCAGCAGAGCTGCCAGGCTTCGCTTTGTGAGCTTCAGCCAGCAGCTTCTGGCCCCCAAACCTACATTTTCTCCTTCGAATTCGCCATGATCCAGCCTTATGGCGTAGAGCAGATATACTGTGCCCCCACGAGATGGCAGCATAACAATAGGTTTTGCATTCACGTTTCCAAAATTTTTTCCCGCTCTGTGTTTATCCTGCATACATATTGGAAAATCTATAATTAATAAAGATGGGTAATCATCTTTTTTGCATACCTAGTAATAAATTTAGTAGTTGGCAGGTGCTAAGTTGCTTGTTTCAGCGGGAAAGGAATTGAGAAAGCTGCTTTCAGTTTCAATTAGTTGATCACTTAACCGTATGAACAATGTAATTCTTTATGATGATTGACCATTCTAATGCTAGTGGCTGATTTTGTCACTTACAAAATACTTGTGCTGCATTAGGAAAAAAATGAAGAATTTGTCTGTAATTATTTCAGCATAATGTGAAACAAGGATATTCAGCCTGCTAGTTTGGCATACTGGAAGGCAACTGGAGTTTTTACTACTTAAATGGGACTACTACTGCCTTAAAGCCAGCAAGATCACTCTGACATAGATAACTGCTAGATCTGTACCCTAAGACCTCCAACCATTTAACTCCCCATGAAGTTCATCCTGGGAAAAGGATGTTGTAATACGACTGCTTGTGATCCACAAGGCTTCAGAGATATTCCTATCTGTGTACCACAAAAATCTGACCAAAACCATGCATTTTAATGCAGAATGGCTTTGTATATACAATGTTTTGGCTGAGCTCAAGATGATGGAGAGGTGGAACAAGGTAAAGACTTGGCTTTCCAAATGGATCTAACATATTGTCAGTCTCGGTCACTCTGGCAGCAAATCTGAACCTAACTTTTCCCTTACTGGAGAATCTCTGGGAAGACGATTACTCATGCAAGCTTAAGTGTTTCTCCAGAAGTTATAAGATAAAGCTTTGCCCTAGCAAAGTTAATGGCAGAATTCCCATCAACTTCAAAGGGAAAGAACTTTGTTCTGTTTCCAGGGGTCTCACTAATTACTTTTTAAATGCAAAAAAACCCCTCCCAAAACCCCAAGCTCATAAAGCATTGTACAAAGTAGTATTCATTTGCCTTGAAGGGACAAATGTCAATTTTAAGTGCTTTTGGCAGTTCAGACTTAAGACACATTTCTTGTCAGATTTGCCAGAATTAAAGCATATATCTCTGTCCTCAGTGTTCTAGAGTATCTTAAATTCTGCAGTTACTGTTAATTAACATATTTTTCAACATCTAAGTTAGTGTGGCATTAGATACATGTGTTTTAAATATAGGAAAAACAAATATTAACTCAAAAATGCTGAGGGCATTTTTTGGTTCACTGCCTAAAATTGGATTTAATAAATTAATTTTCCAATTTAGAATCAAAGCTGACTCTCAAATATACTGGGAATATAGCAGGGACATTATGTTCCTATTACAGAATATGTCATCCTACAGTATTATCTTCATTGAAGCATTTGTTTGTAGTTTTGTGGTATCTACTGGGTTTTTGTAAAAGTGTTGTTTTCTTGTGGGCAATTAACAAAATCCTGAAATTTCTTGTTGCAGAACTTGGGATCAATTTTGAGCATATATGGCAAAAAACATTAACAGTTCTAAATCCAATGAAGCCTGCAGATGGCAGCATTATGAATGAGACAGACCTCACTGGACCCATGGTTTTCTGTTTGGCCCTTGGAGGAACATTGCTGATGGTAGGATGATGGTAGAAATCTTCAGAGATTTCTTTTTTAACAAGCTAATGCCTAGGTGATAATGAGTGTGAAGTTGCAGAAGATGTAGTACTGGAATAAAATGAGTCATTTGCTGCCAGTTGTTCTGGGATTATGTATTAAAAATTCTCCCTACTTTGAAAGTACCTGCATAAAGTTTGAATGCAATGTAAAGGTGACACAGGTAAAGTGATGTATTACTTCTAGTGGAAAGAAGAGACCACACCATTTTTGGGGTGGGATTTAATATGAACAAAGGACAGATATCTGCCATATATAATCTGAAGAGGCTCTGAACAGGTTTTAAAGGAGGGAATAAAAAGGAATAGCAGGCCAGCCCAATTTTTCTAACACTCTTGCTACTGTTTTGAAAGTATCTTCTTTCAATGTTATTTTAGAGAGTGCAGAGAAATATACATAAAAAAAATCTTTATACAGCTGGAATAATTGGGAAAAATAAAAGAAATGGAAACAGTCTTCCCTCTCCCTTAAATTCGCAATAGCTTCCTATAAATTTTGCTAGTACTTTCTTATTTTATATTCTTTGTTCTATATTTTCTGCTTAACAAAATATAGTAGCCTGTATTTGACCTCCTCCTTCTTTATGAATATAGCTTTCCTACAGGAGGAAAGTTTAACAGGATTGTACAGAACTGCAGATTCATCTATATATCACTGGCAACAGGGGCTCTCCACTATTGCTGAAGTACAGCTCTGATTGCTGGCAGCAATTCATCAGACAGGAATGAGGTGGGACCATTCTGGGAAGGGCTTTACTGCTCTGCAAGTGAGATGAGAGGAAAGGGGTTCTAATTCTCCATTTCCTCTGTCATAAATTGTGCTGAATCAGAAGATTCTTGAAAGTTCTTACTCAATTTGTAATGTCAGTGCAGTACCTTGAATGTGAAAACTGCAATATAAATGGCAAGTAGTATTATTATTTATGTCCCTATAAAAATAAAAATCTTTTAAAAAGGTGGAAGAGGAAGGAGGGAAGGGAATATAAGGAAAAGAAGGTGGAAAGCTAGAGAAGACAGGCTATTTCCCACCTGGAGAAATAAATATATGAGGGTAGTAAAAGGAGAAAGTTGAATTAATTACAATCAAGAAAATGGAAGGAAAGCAAGCTGAAAGAAAGAATGGAAAAAAATATTTCCTGTTGATTTTTCTCCCTGAATAGCCAACAATTATAATGAATATTAGACTATTATTCTTGAAATAAATTACATTATCATACTTTTCCTGGGATATTATGCATTTTAGGTGTCATTAGAAAACCAAGTGTTTTCAATGCCCCAGTTTTAGGGCAGCAGAACACCTCTGTTAAAAACCTCAGTGTTTTTGTTCCATAACTTCACAGCAGTAAGTCTATGGGTTTATCTTAGAAATTCAGACTACCATTTTATCTCAGAGGTATTTGAATACTAACATGTCTCTTCAGCTGTGTAAACTGTGATATCCTTCTGTACTTAAATAAGTGTCTTCTGATAGCACCAGGATCATAATTTGGTTGAGAGCTTGTTTCTAAAAATAATGTATACATTTTCTTTAGTTTCAGCTTTTTAACTATGGAAAATTATGCAAAGATGTTCTTCAAAGGGTAGCAGTTCTTTCAGAGGAAAAGAGGAAAGGGCTGCTAGCCTGGCAGCAGGACTTCTTCTTCCTCCTGTTAGCATAAAACCGGGCATCTCCATAGTAGATAGAGAAACAACGGCAGCACAAAATGTAGCAGGAGCCCGACTCTCAGCTGCTTTGCATTTTACACTGTCATTTGTACAAAATCAAACTTCCCCATCCACTTCAGCTATAGGTAGTAGTACCCACTCCAGGCAGATGCAACCAAGCACGCAAAGTCTGACTTTCTCCTAACCTTGCTCCTTCCACAGGACAGATTTAGCTCTTTCCATTCATCAAAGCCTGTCTGACTAATCAAGTCTGATTCTGGTTTTGCTTACATCACTGTGAACTGGGAGTATTCCCGTGTGTGTGAGTCAATATATTTACATATGTTAAGTAAGACTAAAATCGGTACCAACATGTTCAGCTGCTTTCTTTTTTTTCTTCTCTCATATCCTTGCACCACAAATCCAACATTTCACCAAGTGGATATCTCAGCTAGCTGCTGGTGCTAGTGCTCCCTTCATCTCTGGCTGAGGAATTTCTTAGTCTTAAACAAGCTAATATATAGTGCTGTGTAGAATAGTTAAATACACTGAAACAAACAGTCTAAAATATAGCTTGTCGGTGATGCATCTGTTTTGAGACAGAACTTTAATTAGTTGGTCTATAGCAAAGGCTGCCCCAAAACCATTGTGGGTGTTAAACTTACTACATATCCTTAGTGACTGAAATTCTAATTGATAATTATCTGAGCTAGTACTGCTCTCCCACACTATTTCTAGCTATCATTAATTTTATTTGTTCAAGCAATTTTTCCTGATTATTTTATACCACTAGTCTGCAAATGCCAGCAAAGGAGTCTGTACCTAAATAGGAAGATTTCTTCTGCTGTTATTTCACGAATAGATTATTCCTTATGGTGGAAGACAGTAATGGGGCAAAGGCCAGGATGCTGGAAGGATGTAGGCAACCTGGCTGTACCTGACTTAACCTTGAGGACTGGGACCAGAGGAGAGCTCAGCAGTGAGCCAGGTCAATCTGCAGACAGGATAGTGTTGCTGACGTAAAGTCAGGTCTTATTAACTCAGGTTGCCTTTCACATTCATGCACTGCTCTCCAACGAGAGCCAGTGAGCTGCCACCAACCTGCAGCATCAGGACTTTCAAGCTGTGTCATCACTAGGCAAGGCCTTCTCCACAGTGTTCCTTCATGTCTGTCCAGCTCAAATACTGCTGGCATCCAGTGATCAGTTTCCACACGCATGGATACAGGAAGAGAGGGCAGAGAAGGGTCCTCAAAGTTGATTTCCCCCAGTTTTCACTAAAATGTATGGATAAGTAAAGCTGGAGGTCTCCTCAATCCTTCTTAGCCATCAAGGGAGATAAACTAGCAAATATCACAAAATATGATAAAAGCTTCAACCATGTTTCCACCTAATCCATCACAACAGAATCCAGCCATAAGCCAGAACATTATTAGGAGAGACCATCTATTAGTTTTGAGTCTTATGTGGTTTATCATGTGCAATATATAATATATAGTGTGTGCAACATATAGATATGTGTGTGCATGTGTGTTTGTGTGTGCCTGTGTGTGTGTATGAAAAAACACACTGGCATTTTACCTATGTACATATACCTTGTTATGTGTCAGGAAGGTGACGCATAGTGGCCCTTCATTGGAGAAGTCTACTCCATGGTTCTGAGTTAATGGTTAAGTTCCAGATCTGAACTTTCTCCTTCACAGGTGCATTCTATCATTAGAATACAAAGTTCCAAGAAAAAAGCAGATATCTGATTTACGAATGTTTTTCTGATGTACAGATGTGAAAATGGCAGTATGGCATAGCCAACATTCATTATTTAATTTGTTAGAAGCTTGAAGAGAGAGAAAAAAATACTTAACAGTCTTTTGTGACTGTTTATTTTGGGGAGTGAACAATGCCCTTATGCCTGGAGGTGATCCTTCAAAATGATGGCAGGAGATGAAGGAATTGGTGGTGCTGTGGCCACAGTTGCCTGTTTTACTAGCTTTGTGTATAAATTAAAAAACATCAAGCTCCAGGCTGCCAGGCTGGTACCTTTCATAGGCAATAAATTCAAACAAAGGAATAAAACCTAGAAGGAAAAAAAATCTGGGATTTTTTTCATTCGTTAGAACAAAAAGAACACAAGCTGACAGTTACTACTGAGTTTTATGTTGAAATGAACGTTTTGTATTGGTCTAATCACAGAGATGTTTCTTTCTCATGGTAGTCAAGCGGAAGAATGGTCACATTTACCCTGAAAACCAGCAGAGTTTAATCAAAATTTTACTAATTTTTTGCAGACCTGCTTAAAGCTGAAGGTTTGTAATGAAATGTAAAGCATATCAGGTAACCTGGGTCATCATATTAGTTACGACATTTTTTCACAGCCCCATATAAACTTATTGAAAAGATATTTCCTGAGACAAAACTGATTTTTAATGAGTGAAATGTGCTTTCCATAATTTCTTCTTAGTTTGTTGCCAGTTAAACTTTCCCAAGTCTCCCAATCAGTTCCAGTTTTGTTCAGAGCCCAGTGACAGTAAGACTGAGAATAAGCCTTGTAACTTTGAGACAAGCACATTTTCTCAATTGCACCTTAGAATTATTTTTATGAAAAAATCACCCAAAAGTATCAGTGGTGGTTCACAACTGAACTGATGTAGGTGAAGCAGAGAGACAGTGCCAACAAGAAGAAGTAACAAACCTAAACCTAATTCTGTCTTCTGCTAGCACTTTGTGATCACTGCTCACTTCTGACACCTCATGCTTACTCATATTTATTCCAGGCAGGAAAAGTGCATTTTGGCTACGTGTATGGGATGAGCGCCATCGGGTGCCTGGCCATGCATGCCCTGCTGAACCTAATGAGTGTCTCGGGAGTCTCGCACGGCTGCGTCGCAAGTGTCCTGGGCTACTGCCTGCTGCCCATGGTGATCCTCTCCTCTTCTGCAGTTGTCTTCTCACTGCAGTAAGTACCAGTCCACAGCAACAGGAATCCTGTGAAGGACAGTAAGTCAGATGGCTGGTGTTGTGCAAAACATTTATAAATGGGCACATAGTGAATTTTGGCTCCTAAAACTCTAATAGCATTTTGTTTGTATGCATAGGTGGAAACAGACAAAACTGGACTGTACTTGAAAGGGCTGGTACACATTCATTTTGATGAGAGTCTTTAATTCCACTGCTTTCCACCTGGACTGAGAGTGCTGTTGATTTTTGCAGCAGCCTCAGATGTGATTTTTGTTTTGCAGAGCAACAGTGGCCAAACTCAGGTATCAAGTTTAAAAGCAACTGCTGAACTTTGGGTTTATTTAGCTGGTTCTGTTTCTTTCTTTTCTTCATAGCATCAGGCCTCCTATCTTTATGTTTCCTTTCCTACTGACTTCTGTGGGACAGAATGGAATAGCCAAGTAACCCTTAATGATATGGAGAATTAGAAAAAGTGTTAAGATATAGTAGAGTTGTATATTTTGAGGTATAGTTGTGGTGAAATTGCAACCCTGAAAATGACTGAATACTTTGAAAAATCAAATCTGTAGTGTTGTGCACATGTGGGGGGTTACTCAGTCATATTCTGTGAATAGGAAACTTTTTGGCATGCCTCTCATTCCTCCTCGTTTGGTAAGCCCTTTGAGACACAGTGTTTGTCTCCCTGTTCACACACAGCAAAGTACAAGCAGGTTCCAGATCTTGCCTGAAGGCCTTGAGCAGTGCTTTTACCTATTGCTAACATGTGATTAATGATGGTTTCCCTCCTTAGTCTTTTTTGTTCTCTCATATTTTTAACTCTCCAGTCTGTAACATATGGAACTTAGCAGCTGATGAATGAGAAAATGCCCGTTTGTTTTCTTTGGAAAAGCAGCATTCTTCCATATGTGTGTGTATATATATATATATATATATATTTTTTTTTNTTTTTTTTAAGGAAATTATGTGGTGGAATGAAGTTTTGGCAAAATTCTTGTAGTGTGTTTCTGTGGAGCTATGATGGCTTAACCTGACCATATTCCATGTATTAAAGTGTATCTGAGTTGCCCTTGATAAGATGGATGATCGTGACACTGAAGAAGCTGTTTATTCTCTGTTCTCCGACACTTCCCATATTGTGTGGATTAACCTGTTTAATAATCCAGCCTAATAAAACCTGCAGATACATAATCATAAGACAGATGGGGTGAATTCCAAACCAGCTGTTACAACTGTGCAGGGTACTGTTGTCTGTACAAAGAATCCCCAAGCACACACCACACATTTGTAAAATGCTGTGAATTTACAGAAAGCATATCTTTTGAAAATCTATACATACTAAAGTGTGATAGCCTTTAAAAAATTAAACTTATTTCTAAAATAAATTGATAACATTAAGTACCTATTGACAGGATTCTGCAGTCCTTTCTCGTGTGCTGTATGAAACTGCTTGAACACAGCAAGTACCAAGGTTAACTATTGAAAACATGCTATTAAGTGGCAACTTTTAAATCCAACATACATTTCATTATTTTTAATTTAAAAAATTATTTTAAATGGTAAAAGAAAGAGCAATGCATTCATGATTTTTAAAAATATTTATAAAAAACATTATTTCTATTCCAAAGTTCAAAGAAATAATCTGAATTTTTTTTCACCAAAAATATACAAAAGATAATGCACTCATCTATGGCAAAGACACATAGTAATCAAATAATTTTCAATTTTCATGATTAGCTATTTCCCTGTAACTAAATAAAGCAAAATATGGTACATTTGGGGTACCAAATAGTACCAAGGAGAAAACCATTTCTTCTACTCAAATCTGAATGGAACTAGATTTGTTTGTACCCATCTGTGCTGTTATCATGTGTGAGCCCAAATTTATTAGGCTGTCTTTCTGGGAGAAACATCAATAGACTTTTTTCCTGCAGAAAGCAGCAATTCTTTTACATCAAATCCCCAAACAGGGTGGTAAAGCTGCTTCCTTAACTAAACAGTGAAGCAAATGGATGTAAGGATGGAGAAAGAAATTATTAGACCCAGTTGATGTAAAGGACCCATTTGGTGACAGCATCTGCAGGATGTGGGAGAGAGAGAAGTGGAAAGGGTCCACTCACATGTGCCCTCCATCTCAGTCTCACACCAGTACAGCCCCAGAACTCTTGGTCACTGCAAGCATGACTTCTGCTTTTTGCCCTTCTCCCGTGCTAGAGGATTTGACCCTCATGGATGTGCCAGACACAAGCTCTCTGCCAAACCGTTCCTTTTGGCAGTAATACATCGTTAGATCGAAGACTGAATTTGTAAGTGCACAGTGGTACCTCTTGATTCCAATATTATTTTTATGTCACCTTTCCATCCTGCTCTCTGCCAGTCCTGGAACAAACCTTGAGAGGCCATTGGACTGCAGTGCAAGGCAGAGCAGCCACAGCTCTAAATAGTGATAGCCCCCTAAAGAGTCATTATGCTAGCTGAAAATTGTCATTGCACAGTATGTTCGTGTTGCATCCCATCCCTCTGCCAGCATGGGTACCTGCTCAAAGAGCCATCCATACCAGCTCTGAATTTCTGTCTCACTATTTAGGCAAGCAACTTAGCATCTCTACTTGGAGAAAAGGCCAGGAACTTGCTTTACAAAGCCCAGTGGAATTTCCCTGAATGTCACTATAAAGGCTTAAAGAACATTTAAACTGAGGATATTAAATCACATGGTCTTTAATGTTTACTTTTAACTTGTTGACGTTGCAATGAGGTGCTGACTCATCGTAAAATCAATTCTTTCCTCACTCCGTCAACGGCCCAAGAGCTGACAACAGCAAGTACCGTATTGACCTGGTGACTGGATTGCTAAGAAATGAACTGTTTTATGTGATGTGATTGTATTAGTAAACTAAGTCAATTGCATAAGGACAGCTTTATTCATCATGGTTTAGTTGCAATAATGATATTAGTGGAGAAGATTTCTGATAAAAGGGCCTACTTATGTATATGCAGTCTGTTTTTCCCTTCTGGTTCTGTTATGCTGATGCTTTGGAAGAGTGGGGCACCAGGAAGGCCTTTAGGAGTGGCAGAGGTTTATTCTTTCTCAAAGTCCTTGAGACTGACACAGCAAAAGTGTGTAAAGCAGCTATCTCATTATGTACTTCAGCAGTGTATTATGCACATGATCTCATGCATTTTACAGAAGCAGGCTGCAAATAGAGTGCAAATAAAGCATATGTGAAACATTATTTATTGGCAAGACTTTGTTCCCACAGGGTTTAATAGTGAGTCCTCTGTAATCTGCAGGAGTATTTCAGTGGGCTTTTAACCATAGTCCCATAATCATCAGTTCTCCAGGCCTCCCTGCTCCTGAAAGGTGGCCTAATGTAACTTCGAAAGAGCCCAGCTGTCACCAAGAGGTAGGGTGGAAAGTCACGGTCCTTTCAGTGTGCAGAGAAGGATGCCTAGATGAGCAAAATATTTTTCCTTGGTGGTTCTTTTCCCACTCCTTACTTTGTGCTCAGAGTGCTGCCTTTTTTAAAAGGCCAGTCAAGCTTTTTCCTGGGAGACCTTTCTGCCCATCCAGCTGGTGTGGGTCTTTCAGAGCCCCTCCTCAGAGTCTAAGGCACACTTAAAATCTGTTCTCAGTGTTACAAAAATGCAACCCCTCCAGATCATCAGGCTTCCTGATGGAAGAGTAGGTCTGTAGTGTCATTTTAGAACCTAACAATTTCTATAAGATGATTTTGGCTGAAATAGGAACTTGGCTAAATTTAATATTAAACTTTAGCAGCTGCTTCTGCTGGAGGCCCCGAAGATTTATTTGGGAATGTACAGTCCTTTTAGCAGTACTTCTGATGAAGCTTTTATCCATGCGGAACAAAGTACTTTTTTGTTTATGGTTACGATTTTAATTTGCTCTCATGCTTGACTTCCATGATGTCAGTTAGTTCTTGGTTCTTCCAGTGGCTGTTACCTTATCAACAACATGCTGCTAGATATGAACTTGAGTTTGGTAAGATTTAATGCTACATTTAATAATATGTGGACTCTGTCATGTTTCTTTTGTGTTTTTTTTTTTTTCCTCCTAGGGGGATCCCAGGAACTCTGTTAGCTCTGTTTATTATTGGATGGTGCAGTTTGTCAGCCTCCAAAATTTTTACCTCTGCATTGGCTATGGAAGGACAGCAGCTCCTGATTGCATACCCATGTGCTTTACTTTATGGACTTTTTGCACTTCTAACAGTTTTCTGAGATGTATTTTCTGGTAGTTCATGGTTGTTGGAGGGGCAAGGGGTTATTTACTTATTTTCAGACTGCCTAGAGTTGCGTTAAGTTCCATTAACAAAATCAGATTCTATGACTTACTGGTTTTTTCCTAATGGCTGATAATGAAATAAAAAATCAAGCTAACAGGTAGATGGCCTCAAAATAATGCTGTTTTGGCAGTCATACAGATTAAAGAAAAGAAATTGTATTGAGAAGGTAGTAAAAGTGAAAAAAAAAAGAAATAAATTATAATAAAATAAAAATTCTGTTCTGAATATTTATAATATAATATATATGGTAGAGAGTAGCTGGAATGCAATTATGTAAATATTTAATGGACATAGTAAATCAAGCGAAAATGCATATTTATTTATTTTTAAAAAAACCAGCTTGCCATCTTATGTAATTACTAATTAATATACAGAATTTATATGTTTAGGTTTGGGGGGTTTTTTTGTGACAGAAGAATGAGTGACCCTGCTTTGCAACATTGAAGAATTGGCCAGGAACAGGCTTATACAACAGAGAGAACCTAGGAATGTCATCTTGTTTTTTCTTTTTTTTTTTAAGAGGTGTTGCTGTCCAAAACACCATTGTACTGTTTCTAATGCATAGTAACCTTATATTTTAAAACTGCCTCTAAACCACTGCCTGCTGTAACTGCAGGAAAGCACCACATGAAGTAAAGGCAACCCCTAAAAATGTCTCCTGGAAAGCAGAACTGTATTTGAAGAGGCAAAATACAAACCCACATAATTTTATCTGCCCCTCAAAAATCTATTTGCTGTTTTCAGTTTTTGGGGAACCAAACATTTATATAATTGCAATAAAGCACAGAATGCACAAGATGATATTTTAAAATACAATATTAGAAATATTGAGCCCTCAAGAAGAATTGAAGATGTGTGCAGTAACAACATGAAAAAATCTAAGTATGAAGCAGATGAGAAAAAGAAGGTACGTGCAGAAAGAGCTAGGAAAAGTAAATAGATGAAATAAATGGAAATGTGAAGGAAATAAATGGCAGCAGATTATTTCTTCAGTGTTTTAGGGTGTCTTTCCTCTTGATTCATATTCCTATGATCTTGATTGTCCTCAATTTATTGATTGTTTTGAACTCTTCGGTGAATGTCTTACAAAGTATTTCTCTCCCTAGACAGAGGGCCAGTGATTCTGGGACAGAGGGTCCTGATGCTGCAAGCACTTATGCAGAAGCTTAGTATGGCAAAACTGCTCAAGAATACACAAAAGTACTTGTGTTCCTAATCCTTTTCAGGTCAGAGGTAAATTAGATGATCAGTTTGTCCTCAAGCTAGTGACTCTCTTTCTGAATTGAAAGCACCTTTGGTAAAAATATTTACCATTGCTGTCATATTTGGGGTTTTTTTAAGAACTCTTATAGAAGCCATTCTGGAATTTATTTTACTGAATTCCAGAAGAACTAGTTCAGAGTAGAGGTCATGAGAAGTAAACAAAAGGTAATGTATACTTAGCCAATTCCTCAAAAAATCACAACTCATTTATAAAAAAAATGCTATGTCTATCCATTTCTTTACTGCAAGGCTACAAAAACAGGAACAGAAAGGCCAAGTTGGAGCTATTACCCTGGAGCAAATTGTGGCTATAACTAGGCAGGATCTAGTTGCATGTAAGTGGGAATTGTGTGAATTTGGAAGCTCAGCAATTGTAAACATGACAGATTTGGCCCTGCTGTATCAGGGAGTAAATCTGACAGTAATAAGGCACAGATAAATGTGTCAAGTGACTGCAGGGTATGGATATAAAAATCAGGCGCTTTGATTTACCATGCATTAATGGCATTCTCATGTCGGAATGGGGACAGATTCAGATGGTTGCACTAGTTGTAAAGTTCAGAAAAAATAGTTTAGAAACATTTAGATCCATTTTTGTCCTACACTTCCTATTATCATTCATACTGTCTAAAACAAGTATAAAATGGCTCTATTCTGCATTACTTTATGCTCATTCTCATCCTGATCTGCATGATATGAATGGCAGGGGAAGAAGTGAATCAAGCCATCCATTTGTCTTTTGATGTCATAGACAAGTCAAATTACTTATGGGGAAAATGAACACCTTGACATTTTGCCACAACCTTTACAAATCAAATGGTAGTCTAATTATAGTTTTATGTTTATTCTCTTAGAATTTGTAACTTCTTCTGATGCCTGAAATGGCCACCTAAAAAACAGAGACTAGACAGGAATAAGGGTATAAAGGTGGTATTTATTTGAAGGGCCTTCAAAGGTACACTCTGGGCAGGCCAAAGGTGAAACCCAAGATGGACCCCGGGTCATGGCTTCTTCACACTTTTATAAGTTTGGTCCATTTGCATATCTGGGTTAATTCTCCAATTACAACCCCAGTTAATGATGTAACTACCCCAAGTTTGCCCTCCTCTTCAGAGGCCTTAGTTTACAGATTTTTGGGCCTGGTGTCCTTGAGGTAGAAACCTAGAGAGGTTTGTTATGTCTAACCAGCATGAGAGAACAGTAGTTAACAGGCCACAAGAAACTTCAGAGTTACACACTAGGCAGTACAGGATTTGAAAAATAGAACAAATAAAATCTAAGGCATCATTTCCTTTTCTTCACTGAGACACATCTTAATAATTTTGAATACTAAGTTCTTTATTCCAGTAACTTCCCTTGCTTTACTGTTTTTCTGTGCCAATTTCCTTTTACCTCTTCCCAAGGGATTTCCAGTAAGTGGTACATGCTGGTGCTGTACTCCCAGTATGGTGTCCTTCAGGAGTCTCTATGCTGACTGAGAGGGTTTCTGTGTCTTAGATGTCCTTCTACTTTTTTGAAACAAGATTCCTCATCATTACCCAGCTCTCCTTTGTGAAGGTCAGCAGAGCCATGGTGATGCTTTTGAGCATGTTATTCTTGTGTGTACTTCCTAAATCTAAAAATATTATGGTCACTATCACAAACTCCTAGTTCATCAAAAATAAATGTTATTTTGATCTAAGTGCAGTTTAAAACGTGTATATTTGGTAATAAACTCTTGTTCTGACTCCCTGTTCTGACTCCCTTGGCTTTCCTGACACCAGCTAGCTCTCCTGTATTTTCTCTTGCCTGGGCCATCATATTTAGCTCCCTCATATCTTATTTAAATACAAGCCTGGCAAACTGTTACTTTCAACTTGCAAAAGATAGGATTATAAAATAGTAATGGGTCACATACTGACTTTTAATTAATGCTTCTCACGCCAAAGAGTTAAAAAAATNAAGCCTGGCAAACTGTTACTTTCAACTTGCAAAAGATAGGATTATAAAATAGTAATGGGTCACATACTGACTTTTAATTAATGCTTCTCACGCCAAAGAGTTAAGCTTCAGAGCATAAAGGGAAAAATAATTATAATTTTGGAGAGTGACTTTTTCTAATCTGTCTTTGGTTTCTTGTTCTTCATAGCATGCACATGAAATGTTCTGAATGTGCATTCACACACAAAAATGGGCACTTACGCAGGTCCTTTCTTTTAATTCAGAGGGTGATACAAGTGTTGGACACAGGCAGTATGGCAGAGGTGTAGGAGGCAAAGTGTTTGCCTGCCTTCCACTGCACTTGTGTGCCAGTCATACTCAAGGTCATCCTCAGAAACAAGCATGCAGCATTCTGCTGTAATATAAACATTTTGCTGTTCTATTGCAACTAAATGCAGGAGAATATGAAAGTGAATATATTCTGAGTGAGAGGAAACTATAGCATGTGGCTGACTGTGCAAGGGCAATAAAATGTTTTTACATCTGACTAGCAGCTGCTGACAAAATGTCAGGTTGCATGCGGAGACCTCCTCTCCCTGGCCACTTCTGTAGCACCAAAGTTCCACTCTTTATCAAAAATCATCTTGTCACATGTCATCTCTAATAGGTTATAATAAAGACCTTGAATGGTTTAACTGTTGGTAAGCTGAATTGAGGGCAGAAAGCTGCTGCCACACTGTACTGGACACATTCCTGGTGAAAAAGCTCCATTAGCAAAGGGTAATATTTTTCTAGTTTTGTTAGCTTGGAAGCCACAGAGGGCTTATATACAAAACAGTGACCTCATTTCATGACTGTGCTGTTTATGTCATTAGAGAATGAGAAAAGACAGCTCTGTGTCTTAACTTAGATCTCTCTTGCCACCACTTTATTTCGGCTCCTTGCTAAACAGCCATCTTCACATATTGGCATTTTCTGTTCACTGAATGATCTTAAGTGAATTTTACAGTAAGGCTGGATTACTCATCTTTATTCCTATCAATAATGGGTATAAATGAAGCAAGAATTCATTGTGCCTGTTTTAAATTTCCTTTTTCTCCCTTATTGTCAATAGCATATTTAGTGGTCAGACTATTGTGGGCTTCTTCATGCCTGGCAGATAAGAATACATGATGTACAGAAGAATATATGATATACATATACATATGTAAAAATAGAGATATGCATATATATGATGGGTTGCAAGACACTGGAGCTGCAACAAGTTCTGAACATTAGATTTCCACTTTTTCAGGGCATAATATCAACAATCTGTTGACCTAGCCTGAGAGATGATGTATATCCTTCCAAAGAAACAGCAATTGCAGCATCTGATAAGCCCTGTGGGGAATCACTGCACATAATGACAAAGTTCACAGTGACACAGTGCATTTCCTGGTTAATGTATTTCCTGAAAGATAACAAAAGGTTACTGGATCAGCAAGTAATGGGTTACTGCAGCATAATGGCTAGAAAAATCAACTGCATAATTAATGTCAACCTGCCTAGATCATTGTAATAAGAAATTGATCTCTACCTGTGTTGGTATCACTCATGGATATATTCCTTTCCAAAATCTACTCTCTGTCAAAATTTCACTGATTCATGTTCAGTTAGCCTCTTGCCTGTTTATTCTATGCAAACTGCAGGAGTGCTATGAGGAGTACCAATTCTGTAGCTGGAGGCCATGACTTGTCTTCTTAAACAATCTCATCTCCTCGATGTTCCGGATGGTGCATTCTTAGGAGAGGTCAAAGCAAACACAAGGGCTGTGTTTTAGTTGTTTGCCAAGTGCTTTTGAAAGAATAACATCTGCAACAATGACAATATGTTTGCTGTGATTACCAAGCACATTTATTAGACTTATTGTCACATCATTAGCTTAGAACTGCCCAGTGACCTTGGTGCTGCATCACTGAACTAGATGGACGATGCAATTCACAGTGATCTGCATACAGTTGCATAATAAAGACCTTGGCCAACACATACACTCTGCTCTGGTAGCATTTTAGTTACAATTACAAAAAAAGAATCATTGCCCTTCTTTTGCCATGACATTAAGTGAAGTGATAATGAGTGAGAAGAGGTCACGAAACACCAAACACCCATAGTTGTAAACATAAAAGACCACGTGGGAAGTCACCACTTTGCGGAGAACAAGGGGTGGATTTTCAAAAGCACAAACGTCAGTCCCATCAAAAGTCACTGAGATCTGAGCTCAAGTGTCTACTTTGGTGGTTTTCCCAACAGCCTCTCGACAAGCACTCCTGAGCAATCAAAGTGCAAAAAGCCACCAGGCTACCACAGGCAGTCTCCCAGAAGGCTGGTGACCCACACAAAATTCTGAGTAGACACAGCTGTAGCAATCAAGCATAAGAAGATCTCTCAAGGTGTGGTTGCCTAATGTAATCCCTGGCTACGATGTTATTACTTTAGTTATTTTTTAGTTTATTTAACTCTCATCTCTGGACACTGAGTGGCCATAGTTTGTCTAGCTCAAGCACTAGCAGCTTCTCAGCTCAGCTCTAAATGTGTGATATGGAGTTTTACTGGGCTCTGGCTCTGTTCTTCAGCTTCCTAAATTGCTGGTTGTTCTCAGTTCTGACCCTTGGCACTTCTTCTCACTCTTCTTAGCCAAAATTCTTCTTTCTGATATTTTATTTCCTGATTTCTTGTTCCAAGTTCATGGTTTTAGTCATAATCTTACCATTTAACAGTCTGCACCCTTGTATTTCTTTGATACCCCATCTACCTTCTAGAAAATACACACAGAGGAAGAAAGAGTGCTAGTGAATAATGTGAAAATATTTTGGAAGTAAAATCCTATCAGCACTTGGCCATCGTTAGTTCTTTTTGTCTACACCTGACTGTGAAATTAACTGTGCAGTTAGGATATGTCATCTAATCAGTAGTGTTGAGAGAGAAACCTCCAATATGCTTTTTGAGTAAACATAGTAATTTTAATGCAAATACCTTGTTGACACCTGAAATATGATCAAGGCCTTAGAGGTGATATCCAAATGCATATCTTGACAAAAAAACTCCAGAAACAAATACCCTAACATTTAAAGAGGCGTAAAGTGAGCATTAGATTTTATCTCTCCATGTAGAACAATGAGATAGACATGCATTACTGTTCCATCACTCTTCTGAACTGCACACTGAATAGAGGAAGAGCACTGTTGATGCAGTGCAGAATGTGAAACAGTTTAGGCAGTTATTCCTTGTGAAAAGTAGTAATGACACTTGGCTCTTCAGGAGAAGTAGGCGTGATAATGTGATCCGCTTTAAAGTGCACTTGTGCATTTTGCTTGGTGAGTCAATTTGCTGGAGGAAGATGATACTAAGTGACACTAATAACCACAAAAAGGATGAGTGCAGCATAAATTTGCTTATATTTCAGACATTTTGCACATGGTGCATAGAGATCTGCAGAGTGTTGCAGAGTAGCAGCACTCTGAGGTAGCTCACCTGCATAATGAGTACTGCTGAATAACTGTTGGCACTGCGTAAGAAACTCTTTGACTGAGATATGAGCATACCTAATGCTTCCTGCCTTATAAAAAGGACCACTTCTCAAAAGAGAAGATCACCCTGGAGACGTCAATTTCTGAGGGCAGATGTTGAGGTGATACGTTTAATGGAGCACTTTGCAGTTTGCTTCACCACCATCCCTGCCTATATACTTACATTCTCTCTTTCCAGCACACCAGTCTGATTTATTGCTTGGGTCCTGCTGCAAAGGAGGAAGCTCAGACCGGTTGCTAAGGTCAGTTGCTAAGAATACCCCGAAGTGCAGAAAGAATCTCCACAAAAGTGTCCACTGGACTCAAAACCTTTATTCGGTGAATAATGTAGAGATGTTTTTGATAATACAAATCATGCCTCTCTGTGCCGCTCTTGGCCAGAAGATGTATGTATGGCTGTTCAGCTCCTAGGCTATGGCTAGGGCTTATTGAAGAGCTATGGTCCCCCACAGCTTTTACAGGTCTTCATCTGATTCCACCAGATGAAATATTATGTGTGTTACATTTTCAAGCAGAATAAAAGACATTTTCCTATTTCAGACTAATTAAAACTGAACTTTCTAGCTGCTATAGCAGCTGAATAATCATAGATTCATGAAAAAAATCAGTGCAGGAAAGAACACCAAGAGGACATTTAGTCCATCCTCTATCTCTAAGAAGAGTTGACATATCATCTGAAACCATGATAGTCACATGGTGACTTTCTTTTAAAACTTTAACCTTCCTTTCAGTAGATCTTTTGAATCACTATACTGAAGACCTGCACCTTCTTTTAGTGGTAGGTGGCATATACAGGACAGTGTATGGTTGTTTTTTCTGTATGTGTGCATATATGCATATATGTATGTACTGGCAGGGATGGTGAAGGCAGGTACACTGGCAATAAATGGTTATCTGGTTTCGAGTCATTAAGTTACAACATAGACCACTATGCAAATCAAACCACTAGAGGATCCCCACGGAGCCTAGTTCCAGTTTTCACATCCTTACTGCTGATTGCTGGAAACTCGAAGGCCATACCAGGGAAAGAGTCACTCTCTAGATGCCTGTTTTCTCATGTTTTTTCCTTAAAATATATTTCTGACTTCTATCAGAAAAGGGATACAGAGATAGATGGGGATTTGGTCTGACTAGAGACCATAATTCTTATCCATTGAATTATTATCCTCATCCTCATGACTATTATGCAGTGCCTAATGGCTAATCAAGAATGATACCCAGGCAAGGTACAAGCAGAGAACAGTGCCTCTTTCCCAGAGCAGCTTATGCTGGTGAAATATGACTACTGTGGCAGCACACAATTGCATTAAAAATATCATTGCATTAAAACACTGCAAAGCTTCCCCTCTGTACAGCCTGACTACTGCACCTCAGAAGGCACTTTGCTCTGTAATCACTGCAGTATGGTACTAATGAGCTTGTTGGGCTTTGTGTGCTTTACTGCACAGTTTGCATTCTTTGTGTACTTGGGCACTTGAATGTTTTCTAGCTGTGCCAGTGGTATTTGCATTCTGATTGCTTAACAAAACAATGCTGCGCATTTAGGGAAAATCACAATGCAAATACAATGCATGGCAACAGTAATAATATCCTTTGTGCCTACAAATCCCTATGTATGCAATGTCATGCATTCAGATGTCAATGAACTGGGCAATGTGAAGCTACAGCATCAGTTGTTACATAAATTGTTTACATATGTTTACCAAAATTTTTCAAGCAGTTCAAAGAGTTAAGGGGATAAGGCTTTTTTCTGTTAACAAAAGGAATTGTGGCTAATGCACTGGGTTGAGACTTAGTCCACATTGGTTCAACTCGGGTACTATGTTGGATTTCCTATCAGACCCTGGGCAGTCATTCGGGCTTTGAATCCTAAAGGTGCTTAGTGACATATCCCACTGATTTCCTTTAGATACAGGCATCTCTCAGCATCGGGCCCAGAGACTTCTCAGCTAGGATAATGATACTTTCAGATTTCATAAACATGCTGTGAGGAGAGTTTAGTTTCTTAAAAATTTTCTTAAAAATTCAGGCACTCAGATGATGGAGCCTAAAGTGAATTCTCGCAAAATAGTCAGGTGAAATCTTCTTTCCTAAATTAGCAAGTTTTCTTTTCATTGGGACACAAGCTCCCCACATGCATGTTCCCCAATTTTTAAACACAGTAGACTTCGTATCAGATGGGATGGCCCTAATGACAAAAAATGGAATATGAAAAAATCTGGTGGAGCTACATGGGCAGCCTCCAGCCAGCAAGATGCTCTCCTGCTTGCCATGTTCTCCTCCTCTGCCTTTTCCGTGTCATTGTAAAACACCTCACATCTTCCCAGTGAGCACATCTCCCTAGAGTGGGGAGGGGAAAAAAACAGTGCAGGGTGTCTTTCTTCCTCTGATGATCCTCATTAAAACCTCCAGGGAGCAACCAGAGGAGTGGAAAACACAGATGTCCCAAGGCTAAGATGGGTATGAACAAATGTGACAATTCCCATTCCTTGCTTAGGAGTCTCAGTTTTAAAATATGAGAGACATAAACTACAACAGGACCGGGAGACAGTTACATTGCTTATTGACATGAGGGATGCATCCTATGTCAGGCAGCTGAGAGCAGTAGAGGCATTGGAGCCAGATCTAAACCCTGCACTCACACCTGTGTACATGGGCCATGTACTGTCAGCTAGGATGAATTTCAGGAAGATTTATCTCCTCTGTCCCACAACAACTGTTAGGAAAAGGACTCTACCGAAAATCAATACTGATGAAATCCAGACTCCCAGTCTGGGCTACGGAGTCACACTTACCCAGACTTTCAGTATCCTCAATATGTGATGGGTCCTAGTTTCTTGTAAAAAATTCAGTATGTTCTGCATGTTTTCTGACTTTTCAATTCACTATCGCTGTCCACAGCAATGGGTGACAGCTATGCAGAATCAGCTTGGCTGGCAGAAGTAGATTAAGCACACTCTTCCCCATTAGATGGAGCTCAGTAAATTGCTTATTTGACCTCAACAAGGTATTAGTTCATTAGTTGTGAGCTAACTCAATGAAAGGCTTTGTTTACAAATAGCCTGTGATATTTTAAATAATCAAATATCTTTAACTCTGTTGGTCACTCTGTTACTGTGTAATCAGTGCAATGCATTCCAGAAATATTTCAGCAGTAAACTCCACTAACACTATATTCTGCACTCCAGTGTGACAAGACAATGTGCATGTCAGCAGTAACTCTTTACAATCCATCATATCCTCTTGGTATTCTGTTTATTACTGACTATTTATAGTAACTTTGTCCTTGATAGGGCATACTCCGTTTTAGCAAATAGATGCACAAGTGATTTTTTTTTTTTGATAGATCTGGTGTAAGGTTTTCCTCCAAGATAACTGTTTTTTTACAAGTTGCATATTTGTTCAAAACAGAAATACAAATTCCCATTCCATCTGAATGAACAGCTATACAACCCTAGTGCTGGAAATTTGAGGGAGAATTAGATCTCAACAGTCATAAAACTTCTGAGGAAGTAGAAATTGTTTTGCTGTTTTACCTGAGTATGTCCTAGGATGTGCTTAATGGGACTGCATTTACAAACAAATAACTGGTGGAATGCAAATTTGGTGCAGGCATAGGCACAAGTAGATAAGAAATCCAGAAAGAATCAAATGACAAGGGTGGGCTGTTTTCAATTTCAGGAGTACAAAGCTGACTTAAGCTGCTATGTCTCAGATTTCAGTTAACCTGGATCACTGAATGAGCATTGCATATCTTAGTGTTAGTTAGAAGTATGAAGAAGAGGATATTGCACTATTCTTGATACTGTTGAATACAAACACAGAGAACTCAGTCAATGCCTTAATCTCAGAGGTGCTTGTATTGTTTTGCTTATCCCTTTTCTTGTGCAGTGGGCATTTTCTAAAGTTACATTCCATTATTAAGGAATGAGAACTGAAATTTAATAGCAAGGAAAAGGAAAGAAGATTTTCAGTCAGTCCAAAATATTTCTTTCACGTTAATTAGTCAGATCCTCGACGAATATTTCTATATCATTAGAGCAATTAGACTGAATAAACTATTTTCATTATTTTCTTTTAAAGTCAGCTGTTCTTCAGAATAATTTCTAATAAACAGCAAACAAAGAAAATAATTTTCTCATTTGGATACTGCTCCATCCCCCATCCAAGTCAATAGAAATCCTTTCACTAGATTCACTGGCATTAGGGTAGAGCTTTTATTGTTCACTGTGAAAATTGAGAATGTATAAGTTCCTGATAGTGATGGTGGATACCATTTCAACTGTTCATAAATTGTACACCAAATAGACTACAACAGATAACAGCACATATCCCAATATTACTAAAATTTTTAGAAAAGCACACAAGGGACAAACGGAGATTTGTCTCTCTCACTTGCTAATCAGTATGGTTGGCAGATAGGCTGGGACCAGTCCTTCGGATTTTTATGCTGGTGATGATTCATGATGCTTTCATAACTCTGCCATACTGTTCAGTCACAATTAGGTATGCACAAAGAGATACTGTGGTCAAAATACATCTGGTTTCAAAGTATAAAACAATCCTTCATTGTCTAACAGATGTAAGAGATATCTAAGGGCTTCAGTGAGCTGCTGGGCCACGGCAAGGAGACACACAATGAGTTTCTGCTGGGCAGTCTTTGTCAGTCTCCAGCTGCTGTCTTCCAAGTCCTTGTGTTTCCCTTAGGATTTTATATGTTTCTATGTTTTTCCTTATGACTCTGATATAGGTTTCCTCACAGCTTTCTCACAATGCTGAATTTCTACAACCATCTAAACTGAAGCTGGCATCACCTTGGCATTGTTTTTGGTAAACTAATGGGGAGGTGGGCATGCTACAGTTGAAAATACCAGATGCTGCTGAATGCAAAGGAAATTAAGTATTTTTTTACATTTTAGAGCAATGGGGAGCATTGATCGAGTGGGCTGTCCTCCAAACTGATGAAGAATGTAAATTTTGTCCACAAGCTCTTGCAGTAGGAGGAATTACTCTTTTCTGCAAGTCCGAGGATGATGATAAACACTATTCTAGTGCTCAGGATGGGAAACTGGTGCAGAAAAAAAGATTGGCTTTTACTCTTAGTTGCACTACAGTAAATTTGGATCATTAGCAAATATCAATGGGCAGATTGTAGGAATATGAAGACCTGAAATGTCTGGCCAACATCATACTGCTGGTCAATACCAGTGGTTAGGTTTAAGGACAGAAAAATAGACAGTTTGTTACTTTCTGTGGACTGTAAAATAGCTGTGACATGCCTGAGAAAGAAAAGTTTGTAGTAGCAGAATTGCTTTCACATTTTTAATGACAAAACTCGAAAGCAGATTCCTTCTGGTTCAGACAAACATTAATCAGTTGAAGCAGGTACTTGTAAATAAATTAACTCATGCCGTAGACTCCTCTACACCTTTTTTTGCTTCAGAAGCTGAGAAATCACAAAATACCTTAGGGAAAATGGTCTCACTTGTTGATAGAATCTAAAAAGGTCCTTGGGAAAAAATAAATACGAATCAGAAGTAAAATAAAATGCTTGTCTCTAATGAAAAGAAGGAGACTGTTTGATCAGTTTGTGATTCTTAGCATCTACAAAATTGAGGTCACTATGGTGAAGGGGATCAGTCAGTTTCTAATCTATTTCTTTAGTGCAGCATTACCAATTCATCAGAAATTTACGGGGAAAAGTCCAACAAAGCTTGAGGCTTGGGCAGAATTCATTATTCAGTACCCAACTTTCTCTTCATGAGATGCATATTTAGCATAGCAGACTTACACACTGAAGAACTCAACTGGGATCCAAAAGCTTTTCCTTGCTAAAGCTCTGAAAGGCCTCTTGGAGATATTTACTCTATAGCAAGCCCTCACATATTCTTAAGGGAATCATGAAGTATACCCTTATTTACTTTTAAAGCTATTTTTGTAAACTATCAATGCAATGCAAAGATTGACAAGCATGGCAGGTAATCTCTGTTTACTGATCCCATAAATCATGCCTGTAAAATCACTTTCCCAAGCAAGGTTTAATGCACAAACTACATAGATTTAGTCCAGTGAAAAATTAATTATTCAACCTGATAATTTTTGCTATATTGGTAAATGTTAGACTTGATTTCTTCCCATAGGTTTTATTTCATTTATCATGTGAATCTTAAAAATAATGTATCATATGCACACCCTCTCTGTACAACACAGACGGCAGCAAACATACACAGCTCCCATCAATGCGGGCTCAGAGACTGGCCATTAAGTGCTAGATTACCCCTGGCAGGTTGCAGGTAGCTCTTCTATGCCAACAATCAAATATTACATTATGTGGCTGAAGGAAGTGGATGCAAGAAAGGAGGGAGAAGACATTCGCTTGGCAGTGCTCTGTCTGCTGCAGTAGTTTGTATTGGGTATGAATGTGCATGCAAGGATTTCATTGAATGCTCCTTTACTGGTATTGTCTCTCTGCACTCTTTAATAGGGGGCATAAAGATTTCAGTTTTAGATAAGAAAGGAATTATAGTCATTGGCAAATAATTCAGTCATGCTCCTTGAATAATGGAAGGATAAGAAGCAAAAGAGGTTTTTGGGTAGGGAATAAAACATCTCTCATAAATGTCCAAGACTTGAAGAGTTGCAGTCCATATCCCCTTTAGAACCTAAGACTCCATGCAGGTAATTTACAGTCTCTGACTTTCCATCATCACCATGTTTTTCACAGGAAAAGGGAAGAAATGGATTGAAGCTTTACTGTACTATGAGGCCTTATTGATCTTCATGTATGTGCTTATTTTCTGTAGAAAAAAAATGCAGTTCTGTTAAACTATTTTAGCAATTAGCATAATAACCCATTTTTAGAAAAAAAATCCACAAAACTTTTCCACTTGCACTTCCACTAAATTAAGAAGGGAGAATGACAGAATTACATCACAGAGTTAGAGAAATGTTGTCTGGAAGGAACATCAGAGGGGCACGTTGTGCAGCCTCCCCATCAAAGCGTTACTATCCTTGGCACTGAGCTCTGTCAGCCATTGGTTTGCCCAGTGAGGTCTTGAAAATGTCCTAGAACGTTCACCTCATCCATGGGGAACCTGTTCCAGTGTTGCACCAAGCTCCTTGTGAAGTTTCTCGTGATGTCCAACCTGGTTATTGCCTCTTGTGCCATTTGCCACAGAT
The DNA here is from genome assembly GCA_013397775.1 of Eulacestoma nigropectus. Classification (NCBI taxonomy): domain Eukaryota; kingdom Metazoa; phylum Chordata; class Aves; order Passeriformes; genus Eulacestoma; species Eulacestoma nigropectus. Next base: position 329,974 of record VZTE01005145.1, read on the forward strand.
GAGGAGAGATTGTCTTTGCATTTTTGTATCTGTTCTTCAGGAAGCTGTAAGCTACTGTTAGGTTGCTCCTTAACCTTCTCTTTGTGAGACTATGCTGACTCAACTTTTCTTCATGATACATTTCCTGTAGGCCCACAAATGCATCTTCTGTTTTCTAACGTCAGGATAATTATCAACATTTGTTGTGATTTTTTTTAGTTGGCAAAACTGCCAATAACTTGAGTAAAGTAAATATCTGATATGAGGCATAAGAGTTTAACATCAAGGTGTTAGCGTGGAAAACACATAATCACGGAATGATTATATGCAGGTGCTTTTATTTGAAGAGCTCTGGGAATCAGGGGTACAGACCCAAATCTGACTCTGACATGGATTCGAGATGGATACATTTTTATACCCTTTCCTTACATAACTGTTGCCTAATCATATGTTAATCATTGACTTACTATTGTTCTATTGATTTCACCCGAGCATGAGTTACTAGACAATCATCACATTTAACTTGATCATCTACCATACGGGGGATACACAGGTGCAGGTTCACATGATTTAGCAAAGACAATGGTGGGTACAAAATAATGGTGGGTACAAGATAACAGTGGGTACAAGATAATGGTGGGTACACTGGTGCAGGTCTACATGATTTAGGAAAGACAATGCCCACTCCCATTCCCGAGGCCTACTGTAGCTAGCATGATTTTAAAAACATTTTAACCCTATGCTATCAAAGGCCTGTACAGTACACTGAAATATCTGAAGAAGTCTAATTTAATGAGTCTAGCATTACCACATTTTAGTGAATACTTAAAATTAGATTGTCTGCTTTTCTTATGGGAGTGGTCATGCAGCACAAAAGATTGTTGGTAGAATAAAAAGTAAGGGAGAAATTATAGCAGATATAGAAAATGTTCAGATCAACACAAAACCCAAGCCTCTGTCCCAGCAGGACATTATGAGAAGATTTCAGTTTTATCAGCTTGTAGACAGGAATATGGAAGCCACTGGGAACATTATAGTAATTCTACAACTGTTTAATTTAGTAGACAATAAATGAAGTGTTATTTGGTTCCTTTTACAAGTGGAAGGGGGAAAACTTAAAATGGAACTAGCTACAAAGTATGCTGTTTCTGTAATTTCACAGCAGGACCATCATAGACCACTTAAAACCATGAAACTGTAGAAATTCTCAGTGCTTCTAAAGCCCATATCAGTCACTGGAGCCTTATGATACTGAAGGTAATGTAAAACTGTAAAAAGCATATGCTGAGCTTCTGTATTATACAGCAAATTCTATGTTGTAGATTGTCTTCTGTTTCAGAAAATGATTCTAAGACATTCATCTGTAATCAGCAAGTATAAAATTACTGCAAAATTTCTACAGATTCCAAAAAATTATGAACCCAACCCAAAAGTTAGCTGTACTCAAGACAAAGTATCTGGGGTCTTTGGCATTACAATTGTAACACATACAAAACCCACAAATGTGCTTGAGGTTTGACAATGGCATTTGCACATTCAGATCTTATGAACTCCAGATTTCCTTATAACCCTGGTGAGGCTATCTAAGCCTCTAGGCATAAATAGAAGACTGGTAAACATCAATTCTGATCCAGTAATTTTAGAAGTATTTTGCAGAAAATATCCCAAAAGAGATCAGGAGACTTCCATGTGATGTAATTTCTTACTATGCTGGGGAAGATATGGGTCTAATTCAGGTAAGGAACAGAACTGAATCTTAGTCTGCCCATCCCATATAACCATTACAGGATTAGGTAAATATGTGCCTTCACTACTTCCATGCTAATACAAGAAAGTGACAAGCAATTTTGGCAGCTAACAACTGTACTAAATAGTGAACTTAGCTTAGCATAAGTGACTGTTTCTCAGCATTTAGAAATGGATTTTTTGCCTTGCTGGCCTTTTAAAGTCTATTTATTGCGAGCTTCAATGCCTAACCCTGAATATGGATTCTGCTGAAAGTTCAATACCACAGCGACAAGGATTGGTCCATCCCCTTCATGTATTCCCTCACCAGTTTTAGAGAAAACTCCTCAAGTACCCCCACTCACCACAGAAAAAAGTCAGACACATATTATCAGAATAATAACAGATTTATTTGCCTTCTCCAAGTGGGATCAACAGAAGACTACCCAACAGATACTGCTAAACTGCTAGTTAAATTACACACTTCTGCTTACATTCCCTTTTTCGCCCTTTTCAACTTCTCAATTTTTCCCCTTTACCACTCTCATCCACTTCTAAAGAAACAGGCTTTTTGTATTTGCTCTTTCCTATTGTCCCTATTTTATACCTCTTCAGCGTTTCTGATATGTTTGCACTGGTAATTTCTACTTAATTCCTGTAAGTTAGTGACCCCCTTTCTGTTATCAATCACAGTTCCCATTTCTACTACTTGTTATGTTGCTATTTTGTTAATGTAGCCTTGTCAGGATTAGATGTCTACATATGCATTACCGCCCTTTTTCTTTTTGTAGAACTCTTATAATTTCTTCTGCTGTTATTTTGTTAGTGTAGCTGCATGGCAGGGCTGCCCACCTGCGTTCATACTCTTACAAGTGCTAGGCTGGTCTACATGATGAATCTTGTACAATTTAGATGCACTCCTTACTGCAGTGCAAGATTAATTCCTATTGCATGAACAGAGTTATTATCTCTCACTTTTGGTCAGCCCACTGGGAATATTGACTCCATACCAGACCATAGACATGAGATGTCAGTGCACACATTATCAGGAAGCTTCTGATGGAGACAAGAAGGTCATGACAAGTTGGAATGATACACTGAAATTAATTTAACATTAAGTTGATTTTCCATATGGAGGCAAAGTACTAAATCATATATAACAGAAGATCATATACAAAGGCTCATTGACTTTGCTTCTAAACCTCTCCCAGATTTCCCCAGATTGACAAAAAAGCTCTTAGGTTAGTTTGGGGTGTTAAAAGAAATTAACTAGAAACTGTGTTTTGTTGCAAATAGTGAGTTTCTCATTTCCTTGGGTTTTTTCCTTGTTTTTTGTTTGTTTGTTTGTTTGGTATTTTTGGGATTTTGTTTTTTGTTTCTTTCTTTCTTTTTTGGGGGTTGTTTTGGGTTTTTTTATTTGGTTTGTTGTTGTTGTTTTGGTTTTTTTGTTTGTTTGGGGTTTTTTTAAAAATAAATAAATAAATAATAATAGAAAAATACTAGCAGCTGTCTCCATCCTCATTGAACTCTCTCAGCTTGGGAAATTACTGCTGCTGGCTATGGCTCCTCCCCGTTTTATGCTTGCATTCATTCAAGCTTTGAGACTCTGTCACTCTAAAACATCTTCCCTGAATGCTGGAATTCCCTTCAGAAGTCAGTCCTGATGCCTCTGGTAGAATATATATCTATATATATCTGTCATACATACATGTATATTTTCCTGTAGCAGATGACTAATGTAAATGGTTTGAGTTATTCTACATGAATCCAGCTAATTCAGCCCAGATGGTGAATTCTTAAGATTCTTGTCTTCAAGGACAGAGAGCTTCTGAACAGATTGTTCATGACAATAGAAACTAATTAATTTTCAAATAGTTTTTATTGTTTGCCAGAAGAAACTGTATCAAACATGTCATGTCAGCTTTTTATTATCCTGCCACAAAAGGGTTGACTGAAAGATCTACCTAGTCATTTCAAGCAAACTCTACCAGCAGTGAAGCTCTCCTGAGACCACTTGTACTACCTTGTGGTTTAACCAATAATATATGTGACTTCCAAGTGACAACTCATATGCTTAAATGTTGACATACTTTTGCTGAACTGCAGCTTTCTGTAACTACATTATTCATGATAAGTGCAAGAATCACAAGAATAAAATCATGAATGAGTAAATGAAAGTAAAAAAGTAAAAGTAAATGAACAGATGAATGAATAAATGTTCAAATAAAAGAATAATCTACAGTGCTTCTCGTTATAGCTACATGGCCATTTCATGAGCTCTTGAAGGACAGCTACTTTTATGAATAAAAGTGGAGTTTTTCTGATTATAAGTTATGAAGTACCAGTATTTATGATAGTTCCAGTATTATATATTGCATCATTTATACTAAAACCAGAAAGGAACCATCTAGCCCTAAGGCACCAAACTGCTTTAATTAACAGTAAAGAGAACCACAGTCTTATATATAGAATAATTCTTTCAAACACTCAAAAGCTCTATCCAGCTGTACCTCTACACCATCACTAAAACAGTATATCAAAAGGCATAAAGTCATGATGCACTCGTCTGCAAAGGCCTCTTCTCCATGCTGATTCTTCCTGCAGTGGGACAGCATGCTGTAATGAGCCTGCTCCCTCTCACTGTGGTACTCTAAATATCAGATTAACTTCCATAAGGATTATTTTACTTCTTGTCACTTTTTATCATGAAATATATGCTTTTATAGTGTAACAAGATCCAGCCCGTGGTTGAAAAGAGAAGTTCAGAAGAAGGCAGACTCAAGTGCCTCAGGCTATAGCTGCATTGTGGGGTGTGGGAACCCTGCCCAGCCCCTGTGCTGTCAGATGTGACCTCCAGGATTTCTGAGTCCATGCCAGGATGAGACCTGAGCACATGTTCTGTGCATTTGAATACTATGATTTCTGCAGGGACTGACCAGGAGGGAGCTGCCAATTGCCCTGACCCAAACCATCAGGGATCTCAGTGCCACATCAGGATCATCTGACCTGAAGGTTGATTAGACGTTTCCCTCCCATTTCTGTGCTCCCTTCCAGCCAGGAATTTAGGTACATAAATGACTCCTCTCTGTTCTGGAAAGCCTATAGGTATCAAATAGTTGAACTGGTTTTCTGTATAAACATTCCCCCATCCCTTTGTCAATGTGCATCCCTGTGCACAATGTAAGGGACTGCTGGGATGCAAAAGGAAGGAAGATACTGTGTCATGCAGGTGGAAGGAACTAAAGAATGTTACCTGGTTCATAGTAGAAAATTTATAATATGACTTAGATTTGTTTGATTATAAATTGCCAAAGATTTGATTAAGTGCTTGTGTCTGTTTTCTTGATTTAAACAATTTGTTTTCTTGGGTTTTATTGGAAAATATATGTTAAATAACCACCAATTTCTGTAGACAAAAAAACCCTTGTAAACTCTTCATTAGGGAAAAGTTGAGAAAAAAACCAAGCATGGTATTTAATAAAAATACAGTATTTAATAATATTCTTTTAAAGAAAAATGAACCCAAACAACTTATCACCTCTACTGAGACGTGATTCTTGGTAAGAAGTTCTTTTTTTTTTAATAAGCATATTTATACTGATAATATTTGAGCATGGCTCATTTCATAAAAGCAAACAAAGAAACCAATCATTAAAAGTCAGTCTCTCTCACCAAAACCCATGCCTGGAAAATTATAATCTACTGTAGGATAATTTTGTAGACAGTATATAATGTAAGGAATGTCATTATTGTTACAATAACCCTTTGCAGAAGAATTTTAAAGATCAGTAATTCTCTCAGTAGTTACAATGTCCCTGCCAGATAAAAAATTCAGGTTTGGAAATATAAAAAATGGCATATATACATAATTATTCATCTTGAAGTTGCAACAGAAGTGGTACGTGGCAGCTGTTTTTACTCTTTTGTAGTGGAAATTGATGGAAAGTACATTTAATGTGGATAGTTAGATTGATTTGTCAGTTTAAATTTCTTGACTGATTTTTTTAATCTTTGCAGTAAGTATATGAACTAAATGACAAACTGATATAAAAAGTAATGCTTAAGGCGGAACTAAATAAACAATTAAATCTAGTTCAATGACTGAAAATTTGTTTACAAAATATAACTGTTTTCTAATTCAGAATAATTTTGCTATCTATTCTCCCCTCCAGCAAAGAGGTACTGGGCAGGATCGAATTCTGCTCTGTTTCTCTTGCTTTCACAATGGTTTCTTGATGCAAAGCCTGTGAAAGTACACGTTTATCTTGTAGGAGATTAACAAAAAAATATAACAAAAGGCAAAATCCAGTAATTTGTGTAGCCATTTCGTTTTGCTGAGCAGCGCAGAATGGATTTGCTCCAAAATCTTTTATAATTTGTGGTGTGTTTCACAAGAGTAGTATTGAATCACCGTACACAATAGGTAATGCTGTTGTATTGTGATGTTGTAACTGTCAGCTTTTACATAACACCTAGTTTGTTGAGCATGTTGCTCCAAGTCATAAATTATTCGTTCTAAAAAAATTTTAAAAATTAATTTTTGAATATTAGCAGAGCAGAACACATACCAAAATTGCTTTTTCCTTTTTCTTTTTGTTTATTTCTTCTACTGAGGAAAAGGCATAGGAGGAACCAATCTAATACTTATGCAGAACAGCATCTATTTTTAGTAAAGCAGTTTTCACTAGATATAATTTGGGCATTCTGAATAGAATGTTTGAACCATTGCAAATTTAACTCCTCCAGGTTACGGAATAAAGCCCATAGTGTATGTGACCAAGGTGATTTTTTAACTTTAGGGTATGATCTTGGTTTTGGTCTGTTGTTGCAATATCACAAATTATAAGTGACTCCTGCATAAGTAAACAAAGAGGATATTCCTTTCTGTATCCTATACACAAGAATACACAAAGATAAATCAAGTGACCCAAATGCATGCAGATTCATGTAACTTGTTTCATTTAGGGTAGAGTGGCCCCAAATATCTATGCATGGAGGAGGCATCCCAGCAAAGCAAAGCAATTTTCATTTTGCATTATCTTAGTGTTCTATGTATTCCACACCTGTTTTTCTCCCATACCCAAATATAGTACAAAAGATAGTACAAAAGAAGTGATTAATGTTTGTCCATTGCGGGTTCAGCCTATTAACTTGTCTGTTTATTTGCCTGCATACACAGCTTTTTCATATGAAGTCTGCGAAAGTAGTATCTAAGCAACAGACTCAACATTACAGCTTTGTCCTGAGGACTCTATTCAGCATTTAGAATGGGGTATGAATGTAGGCAAGTTGTAACAGCTGTGGGGAATTTAACCACTATGTTATCTTACCTGAGTTTGTGCTAAGCAGCTGTAAGCAGTGTGTTACTTAAATGGCTACTATTTCCACCTTGACACAGCACTCTCCCTATTGTTACCACTAAAGAAACTACCCCAGAGGTGCTAACCTAAAGAAATGCTAGGAGAAAGATGATACTAGAAGCAAAATAACTCAGGGAAAAAAAACCTGAAAAATCTGTGTTATACTTTGTTGTAGTCTCTGCACGTGGTTGCAGGCATATGTGAGATTTAGCAGGATTTACTCTTCAGATATTCAAAGAAGGCTAATAAGTTTTGAGAGCCTAGGACGTTATTTGAATTACTTTATATATTTCAAAGATTTGCTGTATTTTTTCACCTGTAGGTCAGTGTTTCTTGGAAGTCTTCTCAGAATTTCTGTTTATTTATGCCCATTCCCCACCAAAACCTGAGACAGTGTGGTCCTCAGTACCATGGCAGATTGGGCTTTCCCATATAGAAGGGTTATGTAGGAAAAAATGAGCACTTTCAGCAAGCCATCTATTGTGAGAAAGTTATTTGGATGACCCATCTTGAAGTTTTACCAATTTTGATAAATAAAACAGGGAAAATTTTTGAAAGAAGCCTTGAAAAGAATTATCAGCCTGATGTGTGAGACTGATTTCTGTTGTTGAATTCAGTTGCCACTGCTTTTGAAGAGAATAAAAACCCTGCAGCAATTAAGCAAGCAGCAATAAAAATTCCCCATTTGTAGATCTCATCTGTATTAGAAAAGTCATACTGATTGTATTGCAACTTTGATAGTGCTTCCACAATTTTTGCTACAAAATGCGGGGACATCAGATGTGACTATTTTCAGTTTAGAGAAGAACTGGAATATCATATTCAAAACCTGGCCTTAGGCTAAAGCAAACCTGAAAATTTACAATATTAAAGGTGAGGGCGTGAACTTAGTGGCTTAAATAAAGAATTTCTTCTACAAACAGTGGGCTTTTCTATTAAAAATGAAAGAGGAGTAGTAGTAGTAATTACTTTCATATTAAATAACTCATTGCATGCCACCAGATAAGATGCCAATGTATTGTTGCTGTGAAAAAGAAATGGAAGATTTACCTATGAGAGGACTCTAAAAGACTTGATGTGATGTGTTTGTCTGTATTAGCAAGCAACTGTAATTTATGTCCTGAAAATTTTCACCTGATAAATTCCAAGTCACTATATGACTCTGGGACACTGGTAATTCTCTGGATTCTGTTTTAGCCTTTAAGATACAAATTCTTGGTTTCTACATATATTGTGAAGGACAGTACAGATGTACACATACACTTCTGAATAGATTGTAGTTTCTTCAAAGTTTTCCGAGAGAAAAAGAATGACCAAAATTTTCATGGCCTCAGTGTTACTCTTGTGTATAGGATTATACATAAAAATATATTTCTACAAAGCAGAGAGTACTTAAAGATAGCCAAGAGAAATAAGATTTGGAAAATTAATCTTGAATATCTTGACAAAGGTCCACATATTTACTGTTCCTAGTAATGTCTTTGTATATATTGACAAAGTTGAATTATAGCTGTACTCTCCTGCAATAATTAATACTTTTATAGAAAAGGTTTGATTCAGAATTATGGTTCATCCTTGGCTGTCCTCATATTCCCAGGTTAATGAAAACTATGCTGTAGTTTCAGATATGCAAAAAGAAGTGTGTTACTAGTATTTCTCATTTCATTTGAAATACAGATTGCAATTTTTTTTTGTATTTTGAATCTGTTATTATTTTCCATCTATTTGATCAGGAAAAAGAAATCACTTAAAAGGGATATATTAAAATTGATGATCTTAATAGAGAGCCAGTGACTGTGGCCATTGTGCTATGAATAAAACACTGCACTGATGCATTGTGAAGGTTGATGCACCACAGCAAAAAAGTAGAAATGAGAGGATGCCACAATAATCTAGAAAAATAATGCTTAAGATACCTGGCTGAAAAGTAAAAAAATAAGTTATTCAAGGGGGAGAAGAAGTGTGGCAAAAAATTTAATTGGTACAGGGCAAGAAAATACCAAGAATTTTGGTTTTGGATATTGGCTATAGTCCCTGCTAATCTTCTGTTTGCTTCTTAATGTCTTATTTATTCTCCTGTGTTGTTGCTGTATTTCTTTCCTTCTTTTCTATTTCATTATTTTCTCCGTTGTCTCTCCTCTCCATTTCTTTATCTTACTCCAATCTTTTTTTTTTTTTTTTTTTTTTGGCTGGCATCCACAGAAAATACTGCAGTATTTTTTTTTTCATACTACTCTTGCCAGTAAAACACTATCCTTGACTAAGTGAAAAAACAAGCTGCTGCTCTGGAGGTGGCTAGAAAACTGGCGTAATACCAGTGAACATAATCCTGGCATGGGACAGACTAGACTACCTATAAACTTTTCCTGATATTGAACATCAAGGTTTTTCTGGAAGTAGTAAGAGAAAGGGAGAGATTCCAAAATACTAAAATCTGTCATGATGTTTTAACTGTGAAGGGCTTAAAGGACTCCAGAGATATTCTATTCTAAACCACATGCTTCACTGTCTGTTCATTTTGCTTTTCATCTTGTTCTAAATTAAATAAGATGACTGCTTTAACTACTTCAGCTTAACCCTTCACTTTTTCTAAGTGGATGAGAAGAGTTTCTGTGCCAGGGGCAAAGGCAGCCTCTCTTAAGTAGGTTTTCCTCTGGAAAAAATCAGTGTGAGTCCTGGATCAGCACTATAGTGCAGTGTGCAAGGGTAAGCCTTCTGGCAGTACAGGTAAGGTGGAGGAAGGGCAGAGAAGTTAATACCTTGGGGGTTGGAGCATGTCCATATATTTTCTTTCATTTCTTGCTTTCCTGTCAACCTTAACTGCCTTTTCTAAGCACTGACTTCAAGACTAGTCCTGTGTAGAGGAGTATGAGGGTTTTCTTCTTGCCCTGGTTTTATGGACCCATGATTTGTTTAGCCTTCAAGAAAAAGTATCTATGTATTCTTGGGTATGAGTATTTAAGTATTTAAATTATTGTTTCCAATATTTTGAAACAGATATGTCTGAAAGACTGCATAGATATCCTATATTTAATAGAAAACAAAATATCCCCTCTTATCCAAGGTCATACTGTGTCAATCCCTCAGGAGACATCAAGCTCATTTATTAGTACAGGAGCCAGAAGAATACATGCTAGAAGCCAGCACTGACACTGGCACATTAAAAAGTTTTAAAAAAAGTTCAACAAACCTTCAGACACAGTAATTTGACACTTTAGTTTTCTTCCTCCTTGGCCAGCTATCCATTCCTATGTAATTTAAATATAAACCAGCCATTTGATTAAGAACATTTATTAATAAGTAGTCAAGACTAGAAACTGTGGAAAAACCACAAGCAACCAACAAGCTAACAGCACTTGAAAAAGTGAAGCATTCATTCCAGATATGGAGCTAGTTTGCATTGCCATTTCTAACAAATAGTACTGAGCCTTTTATTTTCATATCTTGCTGTAAGTCTTTGCCAGCCTTCTTCTATTTCCCCAATAGCTTCTGCTTCACCACATTTCCATCTGTACAGAAAGGGCATGGACATAAACACTGATAAACAGTGAATGAAATCTTCCCTACCTCCCAGCTAAGGCAGGATACTGGCAGGCTGTATTTTTCTTTTCAGAAAGTATTATGCTAGGGATTTAGTCTTTTATTGTGATTTAAAAGGGATTTTTACCAGGAAACTGGCAGCATCAAGCTTTTTTTTTTGCTAGATGTGGCACTGCTTTATGATATATGTGTGTGTGTGTTTTGGCTGCTGTAACAACCTTCCTCAAAATCAACAAAGTACCATTAACTATAACTTCACCTTTTAATCACTGCATTAGTGATTAAAAAGATAATTAGTCTTGCATTTTTTGCCTGAATTTTCCTCTGATGAAGAACAAGATGGAAGATTGCAATACATGCGCCTGTATAAAAGAGGGAACGTAAGAGCTATACTTTCCTCCATGGACGGGAGAAATATCATCTGGCAGTGGCTACAATATGAATTTCATGAGGATGTTATTTCCTGAATTAAATAAGCAAGAAACACTTGGATGGTTAGGATTTGGTGCAATCCTGAGTTCCCCTATACCATTACTATGCTGGTAACAACAGGTAGAAATTTATCTGAGCCCGTTGCACAATTAACACAGCTATCCCTCTACAGCAGAAATGAAGATTCTAAATTAGCAGAGCTTTAGGACAACAAAGGTATAAGGTGTGGTTAAGGAATTATAGCTCCAGATAATAACAAATGGACAGTTTTAGAAATCAGTAGCAATAGATGAGTCGCTGAAGAAAACCACTTTGTATCTGTAGTTCTGTTTTCTATAGGAGGAAATTTTTAATATGAGAACATTTCAATGAGGCACAGGTGTATGACTTAATCAGAATTAAGTTGTTCCACATGATGAAAATACTAAGGAAAAAAGGATTGTCCATGTTGTATGTTGAAATAAATACTATATTGTATTTAGCTAGTGTTCCTGTAAGCCACAAGCACACCTATTGATGAAAAAGGGTACATGTATGTGCTAGAAAAGTACAGTTAGATTACTTGGAACAATGTTTTCCTATAACTAAATTAATGTCATCACAACTACGTTTACATAATTCTTATTAATATCAATAGGAAGCTGATGCCTAGAGAGCAGATAATAGAACCCTTACACACTTATAAAAAACAGATTTGCAGCTGATTAATTAATAAAAAGGATTAAACTTGCTTTTGTCCTCTGATCCTATGCAACACACTTGCAAATGCATATACAGTCTGTGCCTTGCATTCTCACAGGTCAGCATCTACTCCTGAGTCCTGAACCCTTTTGTAATGTAATATAATGGCAGAAATCTAGGAAGAAGGGTAAATAATGTTCTCCATTTAGCTGTTTCCCTTTCACTTCCAGGCTGTTCATCAGAGCTACTCTAGTCTGGAGGTGCTTCCCCATGTGTTCTTCAGCCATGTTCAGCCTCCAGGAGTCCCACGTTGAGCAGTGGAGGCAGCTGCAGGAATGCACTTCAGAATGTGTAGGGGGTGTCTGCAAGAACCCAAAGATGGGGCAAAACTGAACTTAAATCAGTGTTTAAGAAAATTATTTTCTTAGTAACTGTAATAAAGGAAAGACACACTGGGAAGCAGACTGCAAGAAAAAATGGTATCCTTTAATGAGAGCTGCACAAATTAAAACAAGTACCTGGACTTCCACTCTGATTTGGAATCAAAATTGTTATTGGAGAGGCTAAAAGCGACAGTTATAGAAAAGGGTTTAAATTGTCTGAAAGACAGATGCCTGAACTTTTGGTGTTGTCTGCCACGACCTTATGATATAACATGAAGGAAAACAACATAAGCACGAGACATACTATCTTAGTGCTGTCCATTTTCCAAAAACATGGTGACTATAAATCCTCATACCAAAAATCCATGTGGGTCAAGCTATCCTTTGGATGCAATTTGTAGTTATTGAGGGTATAAGAATCGCATTTAAACAGAGCTCTAGCATGCAAACATTACCTTAGTGTGTCTGAATGTGATGTTCTTCTGCAGCTACCCAAGAGCAGAATGCATGAAAGGCACATTACAAGAAGCCATGTGAAAGTTTGGCAGTGTGGACAAAGGCACTTCATGAATTCCTACCGGATTTCTGTCTTGTACAGGTGAACCATCTGACTGTTGAAGTCAAAGAACTCAGAAGTGAACAAAATGCTCCAAGAGACAAAGAAGGAAGAAAACTCCCCACTCCTTCCATGAAATTTTGCATGCCTCACTCTTTGGTGAAATACCAGACAAAGTAATCCCAAAGAGCATTAAGAAGTATCTGAAAAGTCTTTTGGCTTTTCAGACTTCCTGAGCATATGTCATGAAATTATCAGTCTGTGCTAAGAAAAGAGAAACTTATTTTCTTCTCCTGGGACAATTGTCCTTTCTATGTGGGTGCAAAAGGAAGTGGGGAGACAGAGGAAGTATTTGCCCTTCTTAAAGCTTGCTCCAATTTTTTAAGCAAAGAAGCAAGACAAAGCATTTTCACCTCCTGTTTCTAAAGAATGTCTTGTGACACTTCCATAGAAAAGTGAGAAGTCCTTGAAACTTAAAGAAGAGAAGACAGTAAGGGGGAAGACAGGGAGTGACAACAAAGTTGCAAAATGGGAGAACAGGTAAGGCAGATACCAGAGCAAACGCAGACAGGATCTTCTTGCACATTATTTCACACATCCTCTTGTTTGTTGTGTTACCATCTTACACCATTCCTTCATCACCTGATTGATGAACTTTATATTTGAACGTGATTGACAAATTGATATTTACCAATATATTAAAAATGAATGCAGGATCTGCTCTTTGAACAAAATATATTCAGTTCATATTATTATCTATAAGTGACATATTTGGATTTTAACTGGTTTGCCCACTCTTTTGTACAACACAATGTATATACAAATAATTGAACTTTTCATTTTTAAGTGTTTATGGAAAACAGTATTCTATGCTAGGAAAAATGAAAAAAAAAAGAAAAAATGGTCAGGAAGAGGAAACGTATAATGAAGTGATTTAGTCAGCAAACCTGGAAGACAAATTTTATCTAAAATACAGATTTATTGCCAGATATTAAGCCCCATGCCAAAATATCATGATGCACACAAAGCAAAGGAAACCTTTTGCAGACTTCTATAGTAGGGCTCCTCCCTTTGGAATGACTGGTCCATGATTGTTGGCACCTCACTAGACACTAATTAAATTCAGTTTTTAATTTTTATGAAATCCTTTTCCTGTACTATCTTAAAATCTTCCAAAATGCAGGAAATTGTGGTGAAATTACAATAATATCTAAATATAGTGAAGATGGTTTTGCTTCCTAGTTCACCATTATATAACAAGAAAAAGGAAGATGGACCCATATATTGTATTTTTCTATCTGATTTTCTAGATCTTCGTTTAATGAGATGTTCTAAATAAGTTGGACTGAAAAGGGCAATTTTTCTGTTTATGTGTTGCACTTCCACTTTGAAGAAGAACCTGTGGATTGGTGTGCTTTTTCTTCTTTTTTATTTTTATTTTTTTCCAAATGGTATTGTAAAAGGAGATCAGGCAAACTGGGTCAGTTAGGACTTTGAAGTTAAGTACCCCAGGAAGTACAGTACTTTATTTTCATTTAATAGCCCTTTGGATCTGTATAAAATATCCCCACTTCTTAGTGACATGAAGTTGTTTTAGATGTCTTACCTTGCCAGTATCCCAGACCATACTTATATTAATCCTTACCCTATATTTGTAGTTCTGAAAGCCAGTCTAGTTGGGTTTTGTAATTAGACCCTCCAAGGTAGCAGGAAGCTAGAGCTTTGGCTCCTTAGTTAGCAGCTGTGCACCCAGCTGGGCGTGTTTATTATAAATGAGGACAACTCCTCAAATTTCCATTCTCGGCATGATCATGCTTGGCTTCATTCTCTGTTTCTGGACGTCACTGAAGATAAACATTAAAGGCAGTCTCAATGTTGCCTCATAAAGATTTGGTTGACATAATGTACCATAATGATATATTTCTAATCAGGCTATTTAGCATTATCAAACAATCTTTTAAAATATGAATCATAACTTGTCATTTGAATATAAATGTAACCTCAGACAACTCTCTGTATAATGAGTCTGTGCAGTATAGCAACTGAATATGAAATTAAATATTTGCCTAGAGCATGCAGGTGATAACAAAACAATGGGACATTGTTGACCCATGGAGAAAGCATTTCACTGCTCATTTGAAGAAAAAAATTGCTTGTATTTCAATCTCATTATAAAAACTGGAAAATGTGCTCTGTGGCCTTATTCACAAAAATGCACAGCATTTTACTGTCTCACACTTAATTTGGAAGGTTTAAGAGAGATTTAATGAATACACAGGTCCAGCACTACTTCTTAATATGGGAGGATTTCATCATTAATAGCTAGAGATCAGATATAAACTTCCATTAAAAAAAAAAAAAAAAAAGGTCATGAAAAAACTACATTTAAAACTAGTTTTTGCTAAAGTCTCTGGAGTACATTTTTGCAGAACTGAGGTTTTTGTTTCAGGTGATATTTTTACGTGTTCAAAAAAAATGATTCCCTTCCACTCTCCTTTCTATTTAATTCTCCAACAGGCAATCTTTCCCGCTGCACCTCCTAGTATTTTCACTGCTTTTTTGCATGATTCATTGAGCTCTTTGTCTTACATATTTCATCCAAGTGTAACAAATCCCCTCAAGCTAGCATTGGTCTAGAAAAGGCTGAGCATGGGAAAGCAAGTTATTTCATATCAGGGTAGAGACTTAAGATTATTGTTCTGCATTATAATAACAATGAATTTGTCTACTTAGATTTATTTTATTTTAAATTAGAGTTCTAGTTGAGATAACCTCTAGATTTCTCAGGCAAAATCTCATCAGGGTAAATGAGAATTTTGCAGCTGATTTCAGGAAAGCTAGGTTTTCACTCAATTTCTTTGCTTTTTAAGTTTCTAAGATATAAATTTATGTTCTCTTGATCTGATTTGCTGCATTCTCCTTTTCTGTTTCTACACAGTTATTCGTATAGATCAGTGGAATACAAAGGTGCTTCCTTCCAAGGTGACTTCCATGCAATTGAAAGCAATCACTTTCTTCCCTAGAAATATGCCTTCCAATGATCAGGTAGTCTCAATCAACTATTTAGGAAGTTTTACTACCCATCAGTATGAAAATATATTGGCGTACTGCTCTGTTAGGAATATATCTGGTCCAACACATAATTTATTACCTCTCCTCAACAGTAAGCTATGGCTAATGTCCATTCAGTTGTATGTCCTGAGCCCATTATCATCACTGAAATAATATAGGTAACACTAAACATAACCATAAGAAAACTAAACTGAAAAGCTTTCAAGAAGAAAAAAGGTACTTTGTTTCTACATCTTTCCAAGTAAAAGAGTTTAAAAGTGCTGATCCTTTGGATATAATTGTTAAAATGTAGTGTTATGTGCTCCTAGGTAGGACACTCTCAACTACAGATAATATGAATTTAGCTCTATCATCAAATTTTCTTTTAATGAAGTAAAAATTCTTGGATGGTAGCCAGCCTCTATGATGACCTATGTAGTAGAAATCTAATTATATGTTACAACATAATGCCTAAAAGATGAGTAAACTGGCTGACAACACACCCTCCACACATGCAAAGTATGTTCCCCACTCATTGCTTGTTTGACATTACTCATGAAAATGTGCTTTTTCTCCCAGAGATAAACGTGGTCCCATACGCCAAATTCTCCTATGATTTACATGCAACGCAGATTCTCTGGGCTAAATAGTTAGAATATGCTCCTTTACCATATTGTGCCTTAGAAAAATTCCCTTTTTCTATCATACATCTTAGAAATAAGATGTATTTCACTTTGGAAAAGTTATGTTGCTCTTGTGCGTGCCAGCAAAACCTGTCATCAGCTAGGCAGACACAAATTAAACCAAGAAAAAGCATGTAAGTATTCATGTAGGTCACTATTCATGTAGGTCACAGTCTGAAAAAATAATCCACAAAATTTTCCTGAAGTTTTTTCCTGCTTTCATCCCCAATTCAGTTACTGCAACAGAACTGAGGGCCTAACTTGATAATTTTTCCTTATAAAAAGCTCTGAGATTATAAAAGTAGGTGACTGTTGTGAAGAAGATAGATCTTATATTCAGCAAAGGTGGTGGTTTCAAGCTTTTTTCATTAGCATAGGTCTTATATTTAGCTAAGGTGGTGATTTCAACTTCTTTTGATTAGCATCACCTGCAAGGTGTTATGTCCTAATATTTAGTAAACTTCAACCTCATAGCAGTAATTTTGCTGTGTTGACCCCAGGAGCTGACAGAACACAGGCTGTCAATGACAGGTCTAAGATGCATTTGCAACATACAAAAAGAATAAATAAATAAATCAAGTATTAAAAAAAAGGTAAGGCTTCAGAAATATTATCCTTCAAATCCCAGTTTTCAGCAGATGGAAAAATGAGCCACACCTATGTTTCATGATTTATAACACAAAGTGTGCTTCATAAAACTGGAACCAATGTTAAGACAACGTTTAGTAGTCAAATCCAAAATTATTTGGTCATGTTCTTAATTCTGTGTTAATGCTTTAATAGTGTTGGTATTTATATTACATTTATTACCTGCTTGAAGCACTAAGTACCTTTAGTATGTTCAATAATTGAAACATCTTTGTATACCCTAGTACCTCAAGTCATTGGATTTTAATTATTAGTTCCTGAAACACAGTGGTGTGATGCTTAATAGGACTCATCTCGGTTTCACCTGTTTTTTCTTTTAATTTCACATTTATGCTTGACATCTTCCATGCTTCCTTTCTCCATATTTGTGGGATTTGTCACTCTCAGCAGTATTTGTGCTAAAAGTATTTTGAAACTTATGATGCAGAAAAATAGTGGCTGTGTTTTATCTCCACATATATACTACCAGCTTCATTTCCTCCACTTGAGTCTCTCAAATCTATGACTAGGTTAAGAAAATCTCTCATTACTCCTACAGCTCTCTTGACCTTTCCATACGCCTTTTAATTTACTCAGTCATTTCACACTTGAGCTCTTTTTTTGGGAGAAGGCAAAATACAGCATATTGGTGTAACTAGTTTATTCTCTGAGGCCAATTCAGATTCAACACTGAATGACACTGCAGCCTTGGGAATGACCAGGTCACAGTTGTTTTTCACTAAAGTAACAAGCAAGTCAATGACTCTGTGAAAACCAGCCATGGGAGAGCATGCGTAAGGGAATGTTTTGACTCCTCTCTGCCTCATAGCATGGATTGGACCAGCTGGAAGGAAACTCCAAACTTTTCCTTTCCACATTGAATTTCCTGGCTCATTTAAGTTGGTATTACAAAATTTTTTTACCCTTCTCCTTTGCCCCAAAGTAAAAAGGGATGAAGTAGTCTCATTCCTGATGGCTGCTGCTCATAAGGAAGGCACAGTTTTCCCATTTTACAGACTTTTCATTTCACATTTCTGCTGGTTTCATTGAATCTGTGTCTATTATTTTTAATAGCCCAGTTAATGTAATCTTCAAGCCAGATTTAAGTTGTGCCCATAATATTCTACTTCTCCTCATATGACTAGTTCTTTCCCTCTCTTATCTACTTGGTTAAACATCTTTCCATTTTTATAGATTCATTTTAATACCCTTTTATCACTGAGCTTACATTATTGTGTATTAATGTCTGTAAATTCCCCAATAATCTGTCATATAGCATATTTCCATCACAAAAAACCCACCCAAACCCTTGTTAACATTTACTCTTTCTGTTGTCATCCTCTCTATGTACGTATTTGTTAGAAAGGCCACATTAAGGTAAGACTTCAGTTTACTTGAATAGGGTCAGCTGACTATAAGATGTTCCTCTAACATTACAATACTCAAAAAATTGAGTTACTGATGCACTCAGAGAATTTCTAAAAGTTTTTTCTCCCCATTCAATGTATTAAATCAAAAGGGGTCAGCAGCTATTGAAGGAGTCTCACAAGAGACAGGGAAGCTGAATTACATAGAATTGTTTGGGCTGGAAGAGACACTAAAGATATCCAGTTCCTCATAAGTCTGTCAAGGTCCGTTCCCTCCAGCGTGTCAACTGCACCACTCATCTTGGTGCTGTCAGCAAACTTGCTGAGGGTGAACTCAATCCCACTGTCCATGTCTCCAACAAAGATGTTAGGCAGTGCTAGTCCCAATGCTGACTCCTGAGGAACACCACACATCACTGGTTTCCACTTGAACTTCGAGCCTTTTACCGCAACTGCTTGAGCACAACCATCCAACCAATTCCCAATCAGTCAAGTGGTCCATCCATTAAATCCACACATCTCCAGTTTAAAGACAGGAATGTCGTGCAGGACAGTGTCAAATGCTTTGCACAAGTCCAGGCAGATGATGCCACTTGCTCTCTCCTTATCCACCAACACTGTTACCCTGTTGTAAGAGGCCATCAAATTTGTCAGGAACAATTTGCCCTTTTGCCCATGTTGGCTGTGACCAATCACCTCACTATTTTCCAAATGCCTTAGCACAGTTTCCAGGAGGACATACTCCATGATCTTGCTGGGCAAGAGGGGGTGTCACACTCTCTGTCAATAAGCAGCTGGAGTGCATGGAGCTTCCCCTGGGGGTGGATGAGGAGCTAGACAAAAGCCTATGGGTCAGGATGAAATAAGGGGCAGGGACAGGTGACTTTATAGTGGGAGTCTGCTACAGGCTGCCTCGGCCAAGATAGCTGCACAGGCAAAGGCTGGAAGCAAGGACAGGTAGCCTTGGAGGGATAGAGAGAGACTGTCCTACCAGCCAGTGATGAGTTTAGGAAAGGTAATGCCCTGACAGAATTAAATCTGAGCAGGGACATCAAGGGCAGCAAGAAAAGTTTCTATACGTATGTCAGTGATAAAAGACTAGAGACCCATCACTACAATGATGCGTCTTAGTCACTGCGCCAGCCCTGACAGTCCTTCCTTGTTCTTACATCCAGGACAGCATCCCCCCAGGTGGTCCTTCCAGCACCTCTGTCATCCCTGACGCCTTTCAGAAAACTCCCCAATGCACTTTCCTTTGCAGCAGGTGCCAGGAGAACCAGGGCCAGTGACCAGAAACTCAGCTGTGCCAGGAACACTGTAGTTCTGTATTCACATATGGTGCTCTAGTTCAAATGGAGAAACCAGGAATACAGGACAGGACTAGCAGATCAAATATATTATTTCATTATTTCCTAGAAACATCTTGAAACAAATTAAGGCTGCTTTGTTGAGGCTGTTTTTTGGTGCCAGTTTTTTATCTTTTTTTGTCCTTTTGACTCTAGCAATAAAGCATGAGGGTCAGAAATCCCCTCTTCTGAAACTGACCTCCTTCCTGTCTCCAGCATAAATGTATTTGGGATCAGCTTCAACTTATTTGGCCTTGGGCCAGCCTGGCCATTCAGGATTTCAAAACTCATACCATAGTCATGTACAGTAATTGTACTCCTCTCAACTTTCATTTTGTGAGACCAAGTAGGCCAAGCTTCTGTAGGTTTGACTTCTTTCCTTTTAAGATATAGTTATATCTTCAAAAAAGTCTGCCAATTACAAAATAGAACAGTTACAAACTATCAGCATGACAGTAAGGGAATATAATGAGGTACAGCATTTGAACTAAAATGTCTTTAAGTGTGTTATGTGTCTGGTTTTTATCTATTTTCCTGACTTTATTTTATTGTCTTCTGAAGTGTGGGAGCCAGACACCTAAATCCTTTTAGGCAGCCATCACTATGAATTTTACTTTATTATTTTTTTCCTTGTGGCTTAATATTGTTTTGATAGTGATAACAATTTGGTTGGCTGCAAAATCAAATGCATATTGTTATGAGTACTACTGACTTTTTCATTCTCATGCGTTAATTTACTGTGCTATTCTTTGGAGCTTTGTCACTTCCATACTTTTTTCTTTTAAAGCTATCATTAATTTATCACTATAACACCTTCTGCAGCTTTCTTTTGTGAATGCAGCCCCCTGCATGACAAAGAAATTCTATCTTTGTATTCTGATTTGGTTTTACAAGGGAATATCAGGAAGAAAATATCAAGTACACAAAGAAAGAATAAAAGTATATGGAAATTACAAACAAATAATCCCATTTCATTATGCTATTTTGTCTCTTGCGAATGACATGAGTAGACAGTAAACTCTAAAGCATTATGAATTATTGTTTTATGCTTTGTAGAAATATTATTTTATACTAAAGAAACAGCAGTATAACTGACACAGAAGCAAAGACTTAGTATAATCTCTGATCCTGCATTGCATGTGAACACTTTTATATTAATCAGTACTCTCATCATAAGCAATAGGGCTCTTCAGATATTGCAAAAATGTTTATATGTCCAGTGCCAAAGTAGTATCTCCTGTTTAGGCATTTCAGTCATATTAAATTTTGTGAATCAGGATAGGTTTTTGAATATTCTGTTATAATTCTGGCCTTAAATGTTTTGCAGAATCAGAGCCATGCCTGACATGTCTTCTTCTTTTTTCACTTAGCCAACAGAAACATTGACATACAATATAGCAAGTTAGGATATCACCAGAATAATGACTTTTCTTGGTTTTGTGCATTTACAAAGTCAAGCATAATCTTAAGCTGGAAAAGCATTGTGTATTATATTTTCTTCGATATTTCCCCCTTAATGAAGAAGGAAAAGATTGTTATGATCATCTGTTCCAAAATTAGATAACCTAGAGCAAACAGGAAAAATCTATACTGAGTTTAGAGAAGCCATAATTTGCACTACTGTAGGGAGTTCCTGAAATAAACACTCTGCATTCATTTCTGTGTGGTAGACTGCAGATACATACCCACTCAGACACTTGAACTCCTGAACACTGCAAACACAAGCTGAAACCAAAATGAGCTGTGATTGTGTAGACTCCATCAAAATACAGGAAAATAAAAATCTTTATTCACATAACAGTCACAGTCAGACTGTAGCTGCTCCAGCACAAGTGTGTACCACTACACCTATGTCCTACCAGTTCCTGAAGTTTCTGTATTTCATTCAACTTAGGTCCACAAAGAAGTGACAGCAAGATAATATGAGATTCCCTGTTCTGATGGCAGCAAAATGGTGTGTAATTGCATAAAAACTGTTGCTATAGCAAGTGACCATATTATATGTATTAATATTGAGGAGCCAAGTATTAATGAAATATAGCCTAACTTCACTATAAGGAAACTATATGATACCATATAAATATGTTTGTTCTGTCAAGCTGTTCATTTTCACAGGCTCTGGTAAGTTGCTGCTTGAAAATAAGAAAGAAATGAGCAGCTGAGCAGAACATCAATAAGCTGTACTTCCGTGGAAATGACTTCACATTGATCAACATTTAAAAGATGTTTTTTTAAAAAAGATAAATGAATGAAGACGGAAAAAATAGTACATTCAAATGCTAAATACAGCCTACACTGAGAAAAGTGAGAAAAATGTCATTGTCGTACTTGGAAGACACTTGCATAACTGTTCAGGCTATTAGGCCTAATTAAGAGCAAGTGAACAGATTCTTGCTATGGGGGTGTTTATAGGCAGAATATGTTAAATGTAGAGTTTGACACAATGAAGGTAGAATTTAGTCAGATTTAGGCTAGTGTAAATTTACATAGAAGACACATTTCTGCTCTGAAAAGGAACTATGAACTAAGTACTTTTGGAATGCTGAGTGCTAATCTTAACGATGAAAAAGAAATTGTGCACTTTTCATGGAAAAATCCAATAATATAAATAATCAAATTATTCTCATATATGTTGCGGTAAAAAAATACAATTGAAATATTCTAACAAAGCTAGGCTGGTTTCTAATTCCTGAGGTTGTTCTTTCTTTTGGTTTCTCTTTGGTATTTTTATCACAGTGTAGGGAATACTCCAAACTGCTACAGTATGAAAGCACAGGCATAACTTTCATAAGTGAAAAGTAACTCTGGACCCAAAGAACTTGTCAGGTAAAGCTAATGCAGCTGTTGTAATGAATAATTGAAACCAATCACTTCAGCCACAGTATGACGGAGCTGACTTCACAGTGGTAATCTCCGTAAATACTGTCAGAAAACAGATACATTAACTATTAGCAACTGAAACTTCCAGTCCTTGGGAAGCAAAAGTTGCTAAATTCTTTCTTGATTAACCTGGCTATCAAAACTTCTCACTAGGCCTTTTTTTTTTCTTGAGAATGCATCATTTTTAAAACCTTTAAAACTACTTGCTATATTTCAAGTGCAACTTAAATTAGTATGAATTACTATGGACTGTAAAGAAAGCTCCCAAATTCCCAGAATCAGGACTGCAAGCTAATTTCTTCTGATTTAAGTCCCAGTACTGCAACTAAATAATCTATAGTCCTAACCTTAATGTATACAATGCTGTTTAGGTCCTGAATGTACAAACTCCCACAGCACATTTACATGTATGAGTGTTTCTGTTTAACTCTGAGAATTAACTGTATAAATGCAAACATTTCTAAATTCTTGTAGGACAGAATTCCAATCATTTCAGAATAATGAAATATTACATATAAATATCTAAGGTTTAAAAAGGATGAATTTTAGGACTGGAAGGAAAATGTGCCGAATGAGATAATGAGGAACACATGTAACATATATTTTGAAGTGTTGACTGGTACGTGAATGGAAAATGGACAAGCTCAAAGTCTTTAGAAAAATCAGTACTTTGGAATGATGCTTTGTTGCCACCAGAGAATAAGACGTAAAGGAACAAGTAAGATCTAAGAGTTCTTAACAGGAAAATATTAATAACTTTGAAAATGACAGAAATGACAATCAAAAGGAAAGAAGGAACTGTGAAAGTGGCCAAGACATGTAGGCTTACTGAGCCAGAGTATAGCAGTGTTGGAAATATGATTCTGCTGGCAGTTTGTCACACTCTTGTCTACAATTTTAATATCATTTTTTGGGCTGATGGCTGAAAGACAACATAATGATCTTAAATGCTTATTAGGCGATTTCTGTAATTTTTGCAGACCTGCTCATAGTAATCATCTGGAACTTCTTTTGCATGATGAACTACTCTTCCTGCCTGATCCTGCAACCCAGGACAAAGGACCAAGTCCCTTTGACTTCACCAGGAGCCTACCAGAAGAATTTTCTCCTTAATAAAAAAGTTCATCTAATTTATTCCCTTGCTGGGACTACAAGATTTTTTATCATTCTCTCTCTAAGGGAGTATTTGTTCTTTTACTATGCATTATCCTCTACTTAGTTGTTCGTTTTCATAGAGAAATGGGTTTTTTTACAATTTAATTTGAAAAGCGGTTATGTATCCTTCATTTCATATTATCCAATCACCTTGTATCGTATTAGTGAATGATTTTTCTTTTTTTTTTAAATCATACGCTAGTGTGTCTTTAAAACAAGTCTCTTTTGAAGAAAACTCACCTCTTTCCTTCTCAGAAACGCTAATGTTTTATTTAACGATTTTACCAAATACAGTTTCACAAGAGATTACTGTAGCATTTTTTATATCTAAAAAAGTTACTTTTAACTGAGTAAATCAGTTCAAAACCTGACTGAGCAATATGCCAAGTACATGTATTAATTCCTGGTATCCTGATTTCCATTTCAGACCTGTCTGAGCAGCAGCAAATGCATACTTTTATCTACATGCATGTTTCATTAGAATGACCTGGCTGATCTACATGATGTGGTCCGGATGATCTTCCTGACCCTCTTTTCCATTTTTCCCCCCTCTCTCAGCATGATCCTCTCAGGTAAGTCCAGATTAATCATGTAGACAGTCCACCCAGCACACCAACTGACTCCAGGGCAGGAAGGACTACAGTGAAAAGAAGTTTTTCATCTGAGAAACTTGTCCTGACTGTGCCCCTCCAGGCTACTTCCAAAAGGGTTGTTGTTGTTGCTGCCTGCTGCTTGCATCAGTGTGCCTACCTAAGGGAATCTCCAACTAACATGAATTCTTCAGCCCTATCTCAAAACACTCCTAACAGATCAGGAAACAGACCATGACAGATTTTCACCAGCACTTTTTTTTTCTTTTCTTTCCTTTAAGCATCAGAAACCATTACATATCTGAAGCTTAAGGATATTTACTCATGTACTTAAAAATTTACTTTTTTCCATTGTACTGCCCTTAGACTTCACTCAAATAGCACTGCAGGATGCTGCTGCAATACACAATGTAAACCTGTAAGAAGATGGTTCATACTCCACAGAGCACAAATAAGTTCTCTCTATCCATTCTCAAGAAAAATTACCTTTGGAGTTTATATGGGCTATTTTCATCAACTCAAACAAAGACATTGTTGGGCCTAGCATATACTTATTCACAGAGGAAACCATGAGCTGACCAAATAACAGGCAGCATACAGGAGCTTATTACAGAAGTTTCTGTAACATTTGGTATAAGGATTTTTCAAGTGTCACAGTGGCTGCTGAGCCTAGGAAGAATGTAGGACAGATTCTTCCTTCTTTCTCTGATAATCTTGAGAAGAAACTTCTTACTTTCATAAGTAATACATTAATATTTGTTTTATGCATGACTTCTATGCAAACTGACAAACTGGTAATTCTGTGTGGCAAATGATCTCATTCTATCTCATCAAACTATGTATCCTTAGATTACACATCCTTGCAAACACAAGTTACCAGAGAGAATGTTTAAGATACAGTTCTGCTCCAGCTGTGAGCTTCTGGAGGGGAGAAAGAAATGCAATTATCCTCCTGCTAATGGCACCACACTGGCCATAGGAATAGCTCAGTGCTGCTCATCAGTGTGGTGCTGCAGTGTCACAGCCATGCAATGCTCTGGCATGAGCTGTCCTAGACATGAGCAAACTATTATTCTACACAACACAGAAGATGGTGGACATGAAATCTGCCCTCTTAGAAATCAGCAGAAACATTTCATCTGAGTCCTCAGAAGAAACAATATCCCCTACAGAAATGAACAAGACAATGAAAATTGACTCCTCTCGTATCTCAAGGAATTAAACCTACAGAAGCATATGGCAAAATTGTCAATAAACAGTGATGCCCTGCTTTCTTGCCCAGCAGTTTGAATGTTTTTTCTGGCCTTTAAGACCATTTCAAACAAAATAAACAAGGAAAGAGATGAAATTTTACTTAGTTTATTACAGTTATTTCTTTTTTCAAAATTATTAATTGGTTTCAGTAAGTGGTTAAGTGGTCAACGAGGAGCACTGCAGAAATCTTTCCTGAAATCTTGCCTGCACATTTATTTGCATGCCCCTTAACTTCCACAATTCTTATGTTTGAAGCACAACACATCCAGTTTTCTAGGAAACTTTTCTCAATCTGGCCAACACTCTCCACCCAATGGCTGGGTGGTGGATGTGTCTCCTCTTGTACTAGCCATGCAAAAGCTAAAGGAGTTCTCTCTAAACACAGATTTAGGGTTAGCCTATAGCAAATGGAGTGAGGAAGGTAGCACCATGGACAGATTCATTCCACCCTGAAAGAGATATTGAAGACAGTTCAGATGAAGTGCTGTAGACATGTGTATGTTACTGCTTTAAAGCAGAGAAGCCTTCACTAGTGGTTTAAAGAGCTTGACCAAGCTTTGCATGACAGGTCATCTCGATCACAACACACTAGTGAGGAAGTGACAGACTGCAGCTATCTACCTGCAAACTGATGATTTTTACCCCCAGGCCTGAAGTCACTCTTGTTTAAATGAAGAACAAGTTGGGCTCCTGCCTATGTGGCACAATTAATGATTGAACCCTTAACATTTAAAGGATTATAAAACACCAAAGCTAAAATGTTCTCATGTATGAACCATTCAGCTTAACAGTCACACTTAGACCCGGCACTGGTAGTCAGAGAAACAGAGTCAGGTTTAGGCCTTGGTTTTTACTGGCAAACTCAATTGTACATCTCGCAGCCAATGCATGAGCACAAATCTGGGCTCTAATACATACCAGCAGCACAGCCTGGAAATACATGCATCAGAAATCTGGATGCAGGTGAGCTGTGGCTCTCGCTAGAAACAAATAAATAAAAATTAAAAACTCTACTGCTTAAATAGAGTACAAATTGAGGTGGTTCACAGCCAAGAATCCAGACATTAATGTGTTCCAAATCAGTGTCTGTCATCTGGATCCTAAAGGCAGCTGGTTTTTTTTTTTTTCTGCTCTGAATCACCTCAATTCCATCGTCAAGATAGAGAGCATGTTTAGCTTCTCTGAAATCAAGATCCCAGTGTGCTCTGCCACAGTGAAGCCTCACAACATCAAATACAGCATTTGTGTCCCACCAGGACCCATTACATTTGTACCACCAGCACAGCTGAACGCTGGTTTCTTTTGTGCCCTCAATTAAATGCCCTCTTCACTCATATTAGAGGCATGCTGATAGAGGCAAGATGGGGAAAAATGCTGTCATATGTATCCTTCTGGATGCTACTCTTGGAAGGACGACGATCATTCTAGCACTGCAAGTGTCGACCGGAGCGACAGTGTAAGAGAGGCACAGGCATTTATTTGGGGGAGGCTGGGAGATTTTCAAGGGGGGGGAAAAAAATTTCAAACCGAAGCCAGCCAGCCGAAGCGAGGGGAGGAGCCGGGTAGGGGCTTGGCTCTTCCCTGGGCCGAGCCTGGCAGCGCGGCAGCGCTTTGCTAAGTGGCAGCCGGCTCCGGCGGCCGCTCGGCCCCGAGGCCAGGGCGGCTGCGGGCCCCGCGGCCCGCCGGGCGGAGCAGGCAGGGCCGGGGGCGCTCGGGTCACGTCGCGCCGGGCCGGGCCGGGCCAGCCCAGCCCAGAGGCCAGCCCAGCCCAGCCCAGCCCGTCCCGCCGCCGG
>VZTE01005145.1:357422-443544 GCA_013397775.1 Eulacestoma nigropectus
GGGAAGGAGGGGAAGGAGGAGGAGGAGGAGGAAGGGAGGTGTGGGTGGAGGAGAGGGGAGGGGTGGAGGGGTGGAGGGAGGCCGGCTTTTTTAGGAGGGAGATCCTCCTTCGCGGCCGCCCGCTCGCAGCCATGGCTTTGAAGGAGGCGGGCGGCAGCATCCTGCCCATCAGCGACATGGTATCGGGGCCGTCGGGCTCGCCGTTCCCCGAGGTGGTGGAGCTGAACGTGGGGGGCCAGGTGTACGTGACGAGGCACTCCACGCTGCTCAGCGTCCCGGACAGCACGCTGGCCACCATGTTCTCCCCGTGCCGGGGCGGCCCGGCAGCCGCCCGCCAGCTGCCCAGGGACAGCCGGGCGCGCTTCTTCATCGACCGCGACGGCTTCCTCTTCAGGTACGTGCTGGATTACCTGCGGGACAAGCAGCTGGCGCTGCCCGAGCACTTCCCCGAGAAGGAACGGCTCCTGCGGGAGGCCGAGTACTTCCAGCTGGGCGACCTGGTGAAGCTGCTGTCGCCCAAGGTCACCAAGCAGAGCTCGCTCAACGACGAGGGCTGCCAGAGCGACCTGGAGGATAGCAACTCGCAGGGCAGCAGCGACCGGCTTCAGCGGGCGGCGCTGGACAAGCGCTCGGGCTTCCTCACCGTGGGCTACCGCGGCTCCTATACCACGGTGCGGGACAACCAGGCGGACGCCAAGTTCCGCCGCGTCGCCCGCATCATGGTGTGCGGTAGGATCGCCCTGGCCAAGGAGGTCTTCGGAGAGACCCTCAACGAGAGCCGTGACCCCGACCGGCCCCCCGAGAAGTACACCTCCCGCTTCTACCTCAAATTCACCTACCTGGAACAAGCCTTCGACCGGCTCTCCGAGGCGGGCTTCCACATGGTGGCTTGCAACTCCACCGGCACCGCCGCCTTCATCAACCAGTACAGGGATGACAAGATCTGGAGCAGCTACACCGAGTACATCTTCTTCAGTAAGTGCTGCCCGCGCCCCGGTGTCGTCCCCCTGGTCCTCGTCCCCGTCCCCGGCGGGTGCATGGCGGTGTGTCCTTAAAGTACAGATGCACCCCCGCAGCCCTTGCTGTCCCAAAGCAACATGTAGCTGGAGAGAGGTGGGGGCTGCCCCCTTTCCCCTCACTCCGTTCTGTCACCGCTGTAATTCAAATTTCATTTTGTGCGTTGAAGGGGCGGGACAGGACTGCCTAAAATGCCCCGTCCGGAGCGCGGCGTGGGAGCATTTCCTCACACACACTCCGTGGGGCAGGCGGGGCTGCTCCCGCCTTTCAATGCCTAGGGGAGAGCTAGCCCCCACGTGTCGGTGTGTCCCGGGAGAAGTGTCGCTGGTTACGGATCGGGGGGCTACGGTACCGGGGGGGTGTCCCTTCCCCGCTGGGCGGGCACGGTGCGCGGTGTGGAGCGGGCGCGGCTCCGGCTCCAGCACGGAGGGTTGCGGTGCTCCCCGCCAGCGGGGCGGCGCAGGGATCCCCGAGCAAGGAAGGGTTTTAATATTTTATGGCTGCGTTTCCTTCAAGTGAGCGCACTGCGCCTGGGCACGGTCCCCGTGAGGGATGGGGCAGCGAGGGCACAGCCAACTTCCCAAGGAACAAGAAAGAGTCTGGCTCTAAGGTGGACGAAAATTGGAAAGGAGAAAATAAACCCCTTCATAGCTAGTATACAGCTCCTAAGCAACTTCGCTGGCTGGCTTTGGGAAGCCTTAAAGTTTTCGGGTCACTCGCAGATAGGAAAACCGAGCGATGACGAATGAGTTTCCATCTGGCAAAGTATGCAGGGCTATGTAGGGCACTGGCTGAGCAGCGAGTTCGGGTCATGAAACCGCAGCTGGATGGAGAACACCATCCCCTGGCAGAGATTTATCTTTGAAAGGCAGAGACAGCCTTAAACATTACAGATGTGTTTGAGAGCCAAGCGAGCCGGCGGAAGAGAGAGATGTTCTGTATTGACTTCTTTCTTCTCCTGCCTCTATGTGACCTCACGCTCCCTGAGCAAAGAAGCGATGAATTGGCAGAGCATCTACCTGCCTCTGTGGTGAGGTGGGAGATGCAGCCTCTAACTAACTTCACTAGTAAGGCAGCTGAACAGAAGCAACCTGTTTGCCCTGCTAAACTGAACTTAGGCACAGTATTTAATAGAGGAGAGAAAGGTGAATGGTTTTCTACTGGGAGGAGAAATTCATTAGTTTACATTGCTGTATATTGTATAGATGATGACTACTCTTTGCTGAGCAGACTTGAGTACTCAGATCAATCTTTGAAACCGGATTAAAACAGTTTTTGAAGATTCATTGCATAACTTATCAGTGGTCATATTTCAATAGGATATGTGAAAAGTGAGCTCTAGAGGAGCTTCACATTCTCCTGAGTGGAATTCTGTCAAGTATTTTACATAATTATTCAACCTTCTTTCTCAGAAAATTTGGCATAATTATTTTCTAAATAGTAAAAATTCCTTTTTGAAATAGAATGTGCTGTTTGCTTAGAAATAGATTTGAAGGTGCATAATTTTTTCTGTGCATTTGTGATGCTCATAATGTTTTGGTTATTTTTTGTGTGTATGTTATGATGAGGTTGCTGTATAGAAGAGTCCTCTAATTCACATCAGTGTTGCAAATTAATCCCTAGTGTAATACCACTGATTTATGTGGAATAATGCCGGGGATGAACTGGATGTTGTACGTCATGATTTTTGTCTTGGTTTTTAGTCTTCAAGCTTCTGATATTGTGAAAAGTAAAATAGTTAGTTAATTACTTAAATTGATACAGTTAACTGAAAATTTATGGTTTTGCTTAATTTTTTGGGTGGGGTTTTGTTTTACTTCTGAATGCAAAAAAATGGCTAAGATAAAAGTAGGCTGAAAAGATGTTGAGCATATTTTCTTTTTGGTTGCTTGTTATGCGTTTAGAAACCTTTTCATATAACGACTTTATACATTGTTGTATGATCAGATACATTTCTTTGAAATATAGCAAGATGGAAACAACACTTAAGAAAATCACCAAAATGGGAACAGAAACATGTGAAACACTGCCTGAAGTAAACGCTTTAGTGTTTTTTTTGTCTTTTTTTTTAGTCTGACTAGTCCAATTGATGGAGACTGTTGATAAAACAACACTTTATTATAATAATAATTATAATATGCCCTGGATGGATTGTGTGTGTGCTGTTGCCTTGCTTGACAGCTGCACAAGAATCCAGCAAAGGGAGAGCAAACCTTGGAAGCCTTAGTGCTCTGCACCAAGAGTGGGAAGAGGGATCAGGGCTACTGGCTGTAGGCTCTCCAACAGCATTAGCCAGGGCCGTGTTCCTTCCTTGCTCACAAGCAGAGCTTAATACACAAAGAAAAGAGCAGTTGCTTTTCAATTTATTCCTTGCCAAATGTCCCCATGAACCCCAAAAAGGAAACAGTTTTAGATGGGAAGTTGCTGATTTCAAGAGCTCTCATGTCCAACCCTGGACTGTGTCTTACAGGCAAAAAAATATCAAGACAAAAGACTTTAGGGAGCCTATTCCAGTTTTGGACAGTGTCTGAGACCTAATTTGGTGCTAGCGAAGAAGAAACCTAGTTTTACATCCCACTGGAAAAAGCTGTACCTGCGTTTGCATTTGTTATTCACAGCATGAGCATCTGCAACCAACAGCAACTGTATTATTTTTTGGTCTGTAAGTCTGTAGCAGTCACATAAACTTCTTTTTCACCATTTCTCCTGAGGACTGTGGACAATTCTATTTCCTAGTAATGGTAGATAGGAAAATGATTGGAAACAATACATGAGGATATATTCATTCTGTCCATTTTCTTAGGTCATAAGCAGCTGAATGAGTTTCTCCCCAAGAGCTACTAAAGAAGGAAAAAGGTTTAATCTGTGGTTTGTGAAACACATTTCAGGTCTGTTTCTAGGATCTTTCAAACTTTGGTAAGTTTTTTGAGTTGAAATGATTATCACTTTTCTAAAAAAATGGAAAATACTTTATATTCTTAAATGTTCTGGAAGATCAAATTCACCTGGGATACTGCGTACATATTTAAGTCATTTATGAACTGCTTCATATCTAGGGATGGATGAGTTGTTGCAGACTAAGTCTGATTGAAGAACCAGAGGTTGGTTGGAACTTCTTACCAGGAAATAAAGCTTCAGCCTTTGGCAACGTGTCATGACAAATACAAAAACAGACTTTTCTTCTTAGTATGTATAAATCCTATAAAAGAAATATTGAGTTCTTTGCCCCCAGTGGTGTTCAAGCTATCATGTATGCAATGACAGATTCATTTGTCTACACAGTACATGGCCAGAATTTAGCCTGTACCTTGCATTGGTGGCTTAGTTCTGAAAAGTGCTCATAGATCTGTTCCACACGTCCATTACAAATCCTGTCTCTGTCTCTTAATGCTCAGTTAAGGGAGTAAACTTCTACATGGTAGTGAAAAGGCTCTTTTAGAGAGTACCACAAACTTTTTTTTTTTTTTTTTTGGCTCCATGCTATTAACACTCTCACCTTAGTACACGAAGATGACTTGGGTCAGGTTAGTGTAACATGAAATGCATATGCAGTTTGGGCAGGATGCTCAAACTCTGCTGCTTTGTTTCACACTGCCATAGAGGATGACAGATTAATTAATTACCTGTTGATATGCAATAGGTTATGGCCTTCACAAAAGTTGCTTCTAACTGGGGATGGGAGACCTTGCTTTTTCCTGTGGCTGCAAGCACTGTAACATGTCTTCTCTTAGCTGTTTCTTTGTGAGAAAAGGATGAAATTTACATGTTTAATGTTTTTGGGGTGTTTTTTTTGTGGTTCATGATATCTCTCAGTACTGTTGTGTAATGCAAGATTGCCTGTGCATGCTATTACTAGTTTTTTTCTTCTGTAGAATCTAATTAGTCCTAATGGATTTTACATTTAACATCTGCTATGCAATGTGACTTAGGGGTGCTGAGAGTATTGTGCTCAGCTGAAAGCTTACTGTGCTGAACTGACATCTTTATTATAAGAAGAATACAGTAATATTTCCTGAAAACTTTGACATGCTTTCTTATGTTGACACTCCTGTTTCACA
Organism: Eulacestoma nigropectus; assembly: GCA_013397775.1. Taxonomy (NCBI): domain Eukaryota; kingdom Metazoa; phylum Chordata; class Aves; order Passeriformes; genus Eulacestoma; species Eulacestoma nigropectus. Next base: position 362,498 of record VZTE01005145.1, read on the forward strand.
TACGACAGTTTCTGTTTTCCTTTTCTCTTGTTTTTATTTTGTAACAGGTGACATTAGCATGGATTTATGGTGCTTATTTTCCATTTGAAATCACAGCACTCTAAGATTACATTGGATGCTGTGGAAATTGTCATAAACAAGTGATGAAAATTTTGTGATCAGATGGAGAATAAGCAGTTGGAAGCAATGAAGTTTTAGGAGGCAGTATGGTATTTTGACAAAACAAAACCCCAAACTCAAACAAAATGATACCAGCAACCCCCCCAAAAAACCCCAACCAGCAACAACAACGAAACCTAACCAGCAGTGTTTGTGTCATTGCACGTAAAATACTTTGAGGTGTTAGTTGCTCCGTAAGTGCCACATCCTGTGCAACATAAGGGACAGTGAGGGGTTGGTGGGTTGGCAGATAACCCTAAACTGCTCTTTCAAGGGCAGAGTGGTGTGAGAGCCATCCTGCAAGTGGTTACTGTGACCATGTCAAGCTGTTCTTCATCCATCGCTGCATCTTTGGTGGAGTTTTTAATATGTGGAGTGTATCTGTGCTTTTTTTTTTTTTAATCTGGAATAAATGTATGTAAGATATTGAGGAGAAAAAGGAGACCAAGACAAAAAAGAGAAGGGTATTACTTCTCCATGACACATGGAGAGAAATTTGGACAATTTACTTTGAACATGAACCAGAGCCTCAAATATTAGAGGTAGGGCAGGATGATGTGAAGGATTAAATCAGTATCACAAGCACAGTGTAGAAAAGCTTCAGATTTCTAACAGTATCAAGATCTAGAAATGTTGTTTCTGACAGGACTATTGAGCAAATCCCTTTAAAGAGAGATTTTGTAGGCAGAGCTTTGACTTCGAAAAACTGAGGCAGAACTTTAGGATATTCTATCTTATGACTCCAGCTCAACTCTTAGTACAGCTTAAAAATAAATAAATAATAGACTTCTCCTTATCTTGTCATTCTTCCAAAATATACGTTCCTGAATGCAAAGGGATGAATCAAAGTGTGCAGTCATAATTACTAATATAATAATATTACTCTTATGCTGCCACTTGATATAATGTGTGATAATCTTGTCTACTGAAACTGGTATTCTGATTTTAGTCATCATTTCAATCAATAGACTTTATTTCAGAATTATTTTAAAATATGAGATTAAAAAGAACTTTGAACAAATTTGGCTTTTTAATAAATAATGAAAATAACCTGCATTCCTCTACAGCTGGTATTAAGACACTGCTGCAGTGAAAAACTATGCCAGGAGCCTCTTGATTTTTTTACACTTAATCAAAAAACGCATAACTCAATACAATGATTTGTGATCACTTTATCAATTGTCTCCAGTTTATGATCTTACTACAGTAAAATAATGTTTCTAAGTATTGTGGAGCCTTTTAATATTTAGAGCTGAGTGTTGAAAATGTTGTGTGGTATTTTAAAAATAAAATTAGAGATTAACTAAGAAAATCAGCTATCCTGGATATTTTATACCAGGATCAATGCTAGATAAGGAATAAGCAAGAATTGATGGAAGCAGCTCTTATTTCTGACGTTGGGAAATGGAAACACACTGGTTTTGTTATTATCCCAGACTGGTACTTCTTGTGGATTACTTCGGGGAAAAAGTGACAGTGTTAAAAAAGCTGACTTTGCTGGATCTGTAATATTTTGCAGGAAAACCACTTCTTGGTGTCAGATCATTTCATAGATTTTCAAGGATTTATGACAGTAGTTGCAGGGAAATGTTTATTTTTCCACAGTAAGATGAGCAAATCATATTTTATTTTTTCTTTAGTGTCAACATGAAATTCTAGTTATCTTCTGTTCAAGCACAGAAGTTATGCATACAAAGTCTTTCCTTTTAATATTGTTCCAGGCAGATGATTTAAAATTAAAACATTACTGCTAATAAAACATATTTTGCAATATGTTTGCTTTCTCAGTATGATATGGCTGATATTTCACTACGGCTGGTCTTCTCCTTTGTTGCAAATATCACATTCATTATACTGTGGTGAGAATTTGTATGGCAAACAAAAATTCACTAAGATTTGCACCAAGAGGGAGTTCATTGATTGTCACATTATCCCCTTTCCTGCCATAGTTCCACATTTAAACACTGGTCTCCAGAAAAGAAAAACTGCTCAGGCAGCGCTCTTGGAGGTCAAAAGTAAGATTCTGTGGGTGCAAGGAGAGAAGAGGCACAGGAAAGGCTCTTCTTGCTCCAGCTGAACACCAGCATGGCCTGGACAAAGTGGCCAGAGGTAATCGGTCATGTTCTGGTGTGTTCCCAGTTTAAGCACGAACCAGAATACCCAGATGGGTCAAGAAGGAAAGTGCACAGGGTGATGTGCATCCAAATTGCCCCGCTAGGGTCCTGAGCAGCTCGAGACTGGTGGGGTGCTTAGTGGAGCTTGCAGCCAGCTCAGCATCGCCCTACATTGTCTCAGCAACTCGGCAGATCCTGGGTGTCACACCGCGGGAGAGGTGAACGGCGCAGCCCTGCTCTGCATTTGCACTCGGATTTTTCTTCAGATATTCTATCTCCAGTTTTGGAGTACTTTACTGGTAGGGTCATGTAAGAAGTCTGTAACAGAGTTAAGCTGGCCAGGGTCGTGTTTGCAGGGCTTTTTCACACTCCAGACTGGTTATTTGGTTGGCGGTTATTTGACTATGACTGAAAAAAGTTGGAGGCACTATACCAGCTAAGATCCTAACCTAACAAACTGATACTATTTTTATATCCAAGGATGATTTTCTTTCATTTCTCCTTACAAGACCTTTATTTCTTAAAGCATATGGAGTACTAATGCCACTCAAATCATAGCTCTTTTATAAACTGAGCTACTGAGAGTCCAGTGGAAAATTCTTAAAAAAAATTACTAGGCAAACTTCATTTTGCTTTAGCAAATCAAATGCTTCATGATGGATTTCCTGGGGAGATTGTTCACTCCAGCTTGATCAAACTACATGTTCTTTCTCAGAAGAAGTAATTTATACTCTGCTTAAAATTCATATATTGAATAAACGTTAGGAGAAAAAAGTGCTATGTGTAAAATATCATTCTCAGCAGAAATGCTTTCATTTAAATGAAAATCAAATTTATTATTTTTATTTTTAAGCCAGTAATGGCCATCGCACATTTAGCTTTTACCTCATATAAGTTCAAGAATATTCAGTGAATTAATTCCTTTTTTTTTTCTTTGACCTAAATGGGACTAATCATACATATAAGGACTAACAGTGTGTGAAACTCAGAATCAAGTTCCATTGAAAATTGCAACTTCAGTGGGACTGAAGCAACAAATAGTCTTGTGCTAGTCCCTCGCGTAAAAGTGAAATTCAAACTACACAAGTGGTTATTCAGTTTCATAACTGTTTTCAATACACAAAATCCTGTCAAGAGTTAAGCAGTGATGAGTTGTAATTTTTATGGCAACTTTAGAAACATGCCATTCTATTTTGGTTGCATTTTATCAGATTGTGGTAGCTAAACTTGTCATGTTTCTTACATTTTGACAGTGTAGCTTCAGAAGACAAACTAGAATGCATCTTGCTGCAAGGTGCAACTCCATTCATATCATCACATCTCTAAATATTTTGGCAACTTCACCAGTAAAAATCACAGTGGTGTTAATGAGCTTCATGTTTCTAGCAACAAGCTGAATACAATGCTTTAAAAACTTTTATGCAAATATTATTTATTTGTGAAATTACTTGTATCTTGTCTTTCCCAGAGTTGCTCAAAAGAGGAGATATGGCTTCAAAGATACAGGACAATGTGTTTGCCCATTCTTTGTGCTATGGGATCTGCCTGGCCTTAAGCAGTGTGAAGACTGCTCTCAGTTACAGCTGGTGCAATGATTCCTTCATCATTATCTTGCAGCTGAGAGTAGCTAGGTCAAAATGTAGTTGTGCCCTTTCTCATTGTTCCCCATATGCCTGAACCCTGTGGCAGAGGCTCTGAGCAAAAGAGGTGCAGAGACAGGGGTTGCTGCCTCTGGGAACTGCCACTTCCTCTGGGTTAGCTTTGTACTGCTCCAGTCATGTACCCTGTATCTGACCTGTTTTCTGTCCCAATGACATGCACTTAGCAAATAAAGAAAACTAGAGTAGCTTATAGAATAAAATATAATAGTACTTTCTTTTGAAGGGACTGGTACAACACTTTAAAAAAAAATACTGTGAATCCAGAGACAGCAATTCAATTACAAGTGCAACTACACATGGCAACTAGTGCACTGAAATAGGTATTCTGCACACCTCTTCAGGGGTGGAAGGTGTGGGCTGGGAAATGGAGGGGAAAAATCAACATCATCATTGACTTTTTAAATGAAAGTAAGTATTCCAAGTCTTCCTCTAGCATACGTTCAGTTGTATTGTATTTAATGCTTATAGAGATGTTCTCTTTGCATTAGCAGAAAGATATTATTCAGAAACTAAATCAGTCAGTATCTTTTATTTTTTATATAAGCAAACAACAATAACCTTCAGATGCATTTGTATCTTTTCTCTTTCATCCTCGCTGGGTTTTACCCTTTAGTATTAACAAATATTCCCAAAGAGAGAAGTGCTAGTGCTCAGGGACTCATGTCACATTTTGTTGTAAACATTCTCCTGCAACTTAAGCTAAGAGTGAAATTGTTCTATATTTTATTGAATGTAGATGCTCACAGGTTCTTTTAAGGATTACAACTATGTCAGTGTATTCCACATAAGTTACTAAAAGTGTACTATCATTCCAAAAGCTTTGTATCAGTGGATATTTTATATATGTCACAGGGGTCTGTGAAACTCTTGATTTAATCATAGGAGCAAAAAGGCCCAGAATTGCATATATTCATGATTATATAAATAATTTTTCTGCAAAAGAGTTACTTTCATAAACTCTTACTAACAGTTTAATTGAGATTCCCCCTCTTGTTACTCAAATCATCATTATAACCACCATACCTGCAAAACTGTGAGAGTAATGACAAATGTCTGTTTTGTGTATACAGAAGTGTTATTCTCTAACACTCTGGTTCTTAATCCAAGCTTTTTCATTCTCATTGAAACTCATGAATACAAAATAATATGAAAATCAACTATAGAAGGGCTGGAAGGCAGATAAAATAAATCAGTAAAATTGAGTGCCAACAATTTAATCAGTGTAATGTGTAGATAATACAGTGGAGAAAGATTAAAACTAAACAACACTTTTTGCTAGTTTTTCTTAGTAAACACATTTTCTTTTCCTTTCTTCTCACAGTCACCCTTTTATAGGCAGTCACTTCTCAGTATTGTTCTTTTCAGACAGCTGTTACTATTTCCGTTGTTATTGCCTACTGTGGCTTTTGAGCAGATCTGAAACAAAGCAGAGGCATGGCTACTCTTGCCTTTCCATCTATTTTTGTCTCTTTCCAGTGTCTGGTAATATAAGTATCACTCATTCTGTCCTTCTAAATATACCATTATACAGCTTTATAAAAGTGTGATCAATATTGCTGAAGCTACATGGACTTCAGCAGAAAAAAAGAAAGAACAAAATAATTTAGCTATTTATGATGCAAGATAGAATGCGACTGTTGTTAAAGTAAGGTTGTTTCTGTCCTCTTTTGATTTCAAAATCTTGGCGTCGAATCCCACACCTGCATTTCTGCATGACTTACCCATTTAAGTACCCCTTCTCTGGAGCAAGAATTGTCAGAATTTTTATATGTAGTTAAGCCTTATCATGTTTAAAGAGTAAAACAAAACTCTTTAAGGAATGGAGCTAAGACCACTGTAATTAGCAATCCTGCTTGGAATTTCTACTTTCCCAGGACCCATAGACTTTAATTTTCTATGTTAGCAATCCCTCAGAAAGCTGTGCTTGTTTACCTATCTCAATGTTGTCATAGCTTGCAAATATAAATTTCTTGTCTTCACACTGTCAGTTTGTTTCTGGGGATGTAGGAAATGAATATAACCTCTCTAAATCTTACAGCCAGAGATAGACAGTCTATGTGGTTTTGTTCCCCCCAAAACATATGGAGTAGCAGCTAATGATATCCTTTGGCTTCAAAATAACCCTGTAATTCTTTAGGATAGAAGGGATGAACTTTTCAGAAATGCTTGTTATTTAGGTATTTGAAGATTATTGGAATTTTTGAAGTTTTACCTCATGACCTGCTAAGTTTATATCTTCGTATGGCTTTTAGCTGTCTAGTAGTTCAGCCTCCAGTCGTAACAACACTCACATTTTTATTCCTCTACTGTCAGTATTAATTTTTTCCACCTGTAGCTGAAGTAGTTTGGTGTCTAAATTGGTGGAATTATGCCCCTAAATAATTGCATCTGTGATCACATTTGATTACAGGAAGCAGAATATGCTTGTGGCAGAGGAGATTAGGTTAAACACTGTCTGTCTAATCAGATCCCCAGCGACTGTCTCCTGGCAGCGCTTCCTTCCTAAATCCCATTTCTAGGGATGCCATGAATAAAAGCTCCATGGCCTGTGCAAGTCCATGTCTTCAGAAGATGGTTTTGCTTTTCTGATTTGAGGGGTCTGACATGGACTTCGGAGCAGGCTGAACAGTGGTCACCCTTGCCAAAAGCACGTGTGGGGCTCATGGTCCTTTTGGGTGGGCTTGGCAAGGTGGGTGTAATGCCATGGGGAACTGGAGAGTGTCCGTGCTGTTGCCTTCGGGTCTGCCATCTCGAGGGGGACAGCTGGAATGGCTCCTGGGCGGGTTGGGGAAACCCAGTGGGTCTGTCAGCCCTGGGGGTGTCCCCGGGGGCCATGTCTGCACTCTGTGAATACCAGCAAATAAGCCAAGAGCTGCATCCTCCAAGGACCTCTCGCCAGGCACCATAATCACAGGTCTCCTTCAGTGCTTCAGTGCCAGAGTCAGGGTGGGGTATTACACAATTTCAAAAACTTGTTAAAGTGTAAAATACACAAGAAATAACTCCTTGAGTTATTTTTATGCAGGAAAACGAAAGGGTTCTTGGTCAAAGGCACCAGTAAGACCAGTGTTATATCTAACTAATATTTATGCAGTGGTATGGCACACTGTTTGTGTTCCTGCAACCATGCTGCTGAAGCAGCTTAAATTCTATAGCACCCTCAAACTTAATATAGTTAATCTAAATATTCTTTATTTGTCTGCAAAGTATGGAGGGACAAAAGCAGCTGCTATAAGAAATTGGTAACCTGGAATAAAAAAAAATGGAAAAAATTATTTGCTTTTTAGACTATGGCAAAATGTTTAATTTCTAATTAATATTAATGATGTATGCAAGACTTTTTATATTGTCACATATGATGCATAAAGGTACGAAGGAACCTGGGGTAGTTGCTTAGCTGCAATTTCTGAACACAGTAAAAATATTCTGAACTTTGAGAAGATATCCTTTGTTTTTTTAAAATATTTTAATACATGATTTTGGAATCAGGATTATCCTCTGTCATCATAGTGAGATTACTAGCAAAAATAGTTAACCTTTTTAATGAACCATATAATGAATCACATTTGAGAATAATATGAGACTAAAATTGGCCTCCAAATCAATGCATTCAGTCTTGAATGTATTTTCAGAAAATCCAGCCAAGTTCAGTGAAAATCTCCATCTGCACTTTGAGTACCAGGCAAGCAGCAGGGATAGACAAATTTGAATTTAGACTGCTGGTTTGGAAAATTTAGTTTTTCTTATCACCTCTGTGACTGGCAATAAACCTCGCTTATTTCCTTCCTTCCTTATCCTGTGGTTATAGCGTAGGTTTAGCAATCCAGAAATTGATATTTTACCAAAGTTCACCTTGATTTCTAGCAGTGGTTTGCTCTCATTCATGAATTTGCTCAATTAAGTCAGTTTGTAACAGTGAAAGCAATGCTAGTAAAAGCTATTTACTCTATTATCAAGCAGTCATATAGCAAGAGTATTGCAAATTACGAGATAATTACTGCTGGTCCAGAGCATGTTGCCGTAATTTCTATTCAGAAAGGTATATGGTTTTAGACTGTGGATCAGGAAATTAAGAGTGTTAAACGTTACGTGTGGTAGGCACATAACACTCAGCTTTCAAGCTTCTTAGTAGACTTAAACGTTCCTTGATAAAAGGTAAGACATTTCCTCCATTACGGCAGTCAGGTATTGGAACAGGCTGTGCAGTGATGCTGTGCATGTTGTGCATCCTTTGAGGCTTTCAGGACTTGTCTGGATCAAGCCCTGCTAACCTAATCCAACCTCATAATTGACCGTGCTTTTGAGCAGGAGGTTGGACTACTCCTAAGTTATCCTGTGGTTCTCTTCTCTGATGTGATTTACATTGGCATTGGCAATTTGAAAACATTTCTCAGGAAAGGAGAAGTGAACTGCTGCAGGTAAATTAAGTAGATGCTAGAAGGCTATAAATTCTGATTATTTTCAAAGTCAAAAACTTCAAAGCTTTAGCTTTATGTTGTCTTTTTACTTACATCCGTGTATCCTATCAGAATGGAAACGATTGCTTCAGGATAAAGTTTCTTATAGGAACTTCTGGCCAAATTCAAATCCATAGAATGTTAATTAGGCCACAGTTAAGAAAGTATCTGAAAAAAATAATCAAACTGCATGTTGAATAGTGGTTGTTGGTCACATGTTGCTTGAAGAAAGAACTCTCACAAATTTAGCAAATCACCACTATTTAAAACTTTAATCATTTTTATTTTCATTCTTTAGAGAGATTATGGTGCTATCTCTCAAAAAGGTGATGGACTGCCTTGGATTTCTTTGGGTTTCTCTCCATTTTGACGATTTTAATCAGTGTTGAGTTCCTTTATTGTGACATATTTTTTTGCTGCTGTTTTTCAGCCTCTGTATTTTTCCCCTAGCATAGCTTGAATCAATTTATGTAGCAACTGCAAAAATGCTGAAGAGGATTATTTTGGTAGCCTGGAAAACTTAAAAAAATAATAATAAAGGAAATATGAACAATACAGAGTTACTTGTTAGTAATACGTTGCTGAATGGATGCACAGCATGAATACAAGGTAGTTAATTATTAGGATATTTCAACAGTTTGAATTTTTTCCTTCTTGAAATTTTAATGTAAGACTAGAACATGAGGCACTAGTAACTAGGATTATTAAAAAAAATGTTGGATATTCCTCTTCCTTTTCCCACATTACTGAAAAGATTGCTAAAGTGATGTAGCTGGAGGTTCTTTGTGCTATTAAAAATTCCCTTATGTCAACAAACTAAAACAGAAGTATTGCTTGCTTTGACTGACACCTAATAGATAAATATAGATACATGGTCATAAAGAAGCAGCATAATAAAAAGATCTTAAGTGAATTCTTGTGTCGGTTGTAGGGTGTCAAAACACTTTCAATATGAATGGAATTGTGTCAGTTATGCCTAGTAATATGTTTTCTTCTCAAAAGTTATTCTTCTAGGTGGAGCATATGTTGTTAAGGTATAGTGTATTTCCATCATTATTTATTGTGAAGGAGGGATTGGGCAGATTGGTACAGATACCCTTGTTACAAGCTCACCTACATCCACTTAGAGAATATTTGGATGTCTTGATGGCATCAGCTAGTCTGTCCTTCTATGTCTACGTTAAATATAAGTCAAAACTTAGGTGACGTGGTATTTAAAACCCTTTGGCTTGCCTGTATTTTGCTTGGTGAAGATGGCTTCCCTAGAGAGGGGAAGGGATCCTCAGGAACAGCAGCCACAGGGTTTCAGTATGTCCCTTCTCCTCTTCCTGACCGGTACAGTGGCCTATAAGCTATGGCTTGTGGAGCTTGGTCCCTCAGGGATTTTCACAGGCAGCCCCATTATTTCAGGACTTTTCAGGTTCATCTTTAGACTTTAATTAGTCTCTTAACTTTGCTTATGTTTGCATCAAGAGCTACAAACTTTTCATCACAATCTTGAGGACCAGATAATTGGTTTATATTTTTAAAGTCTGAAACTCATACATGATCATATGAATCAGTAGCCTAGTGTGTACTGTGCTATGTTTCACTATCTTTTCAGTGCTCTCTTTCCACCCTTATTTGTAGACTAACACTGGAACTATGATAGTAGGGTAGCAATACAGTATTCCCAGATAATTTCTTAAATCTAATATATCAACCTTAAATCTATGCATCACATATATAAATTTATCTACCTATATTTAACAGTCTAAATATTTAAAGAAAAGACAGCTGGATTGTGACATCCTGGCTCAATATTGTAACTGAGTCATATTATGGGGGCTTGGGAGACATAGAACTAAATTCTTTGTGGAAAGTATTTTTCCTTTTAATATTATTGACACGCTTTGAATAATTGGCAGGATACCTTATTTCTTTTTACAACCTGCATGAAATAGAAGGTTGTACCAGTATACCTCAGAATCACACTGGCATATGAAATGTAACTGTTGTTAGTTTGTACATTTTACAAAAGTTAAATTAATACCTCCTTGATCCGTGGTGAGTATTAGAAAGTTTATAGTGTTGCGATGTTTGTTTTGCTGTATGGCTTGCTATACGAAAGAATTCCTAAATTGTTTTATACAAACTTGTATTGTGTGAACTTTCAGTCATTGATAGAGCTTGTATTCTTAAGAGGGTTTTGTTCAGGATGATACAGAATATCTGCACCAGCCAAACATAAAACTGTCTTGCTACAGTTCTGGAAAGAAGTTTACTATAGTGTTACTCAAGTGTTTAAAATTCTTGATCATCACAGTGGTAATATAGAGATTACAACAAGTTGTAGAAATATTAAATAATATATAGGTGTTTATAATCACTGGTCTTTATGATGGCTCTGCAACTTCTGTAAATTTATCCTACCTATGCTTATGTTGTGTGTACTTCATCTATACAAAGCTGGTCCAAGCGAAACAGGTCAAATCCTTTGCATGTTCATTGAACAACTGTAGGTAATTTCACAGGACACAAAACAAAGGAAACTGGGGCTGCATGGACAGGAATGTTTGGAAGGCAAGAGAAAATCTTCAGCTAGTACACAAAGGGGCAAAATCCAAAAATGTCTCATTTTCTGGTCTTGCAGATGGCTATGTTGCAATGCTTTCCATGTAACATGATTTAGAGAATCAAGTCTTGACACTGTAAATTTGCAGTAAAATATGTGGCAATTAAGAAAAAGCTCTTTACTACCAAGAGATTCCTACCACTAAATACTGTAGAATTTTAGTTTCACAGTTACAGCAAATGAGGCTACTGGACTAAGGGCTCTGATGAGTTTGTCTGATACGATGCAATACCATCTAATGGAATCCATTGCAGCCTATCAGGTCAGGGGTTTTCCTTAAAAGAGAGGGCTTATGTGATTTTCCATGAAGTGAAATGACAAATGTTATGAATATCATGTGTGGGTGTTCAAAATTGATGGAAGCCAATAGAATTTCATCTGCCTTTTTGTAAATGCTCTTCATCTTTTTTTTTTCCTCTTTCTTTGTTATATTGATTTTCCACACTAGATGGCAGTGCCTTAGCACTAGTGCATGACAGGGGGAATTGATTTAATTTATCCAGGGGGGAAGAAATCCTTCTGTTTCATGTTTCCTTCTACATACTAGCTTAAAGAATTGCAGGTGGGAGACTGGATTTTGATGAGCCACATATGGATGGGCAAAGCAAAATGCAAATTTTTCCCCTTTTTTTTTTTGTACGAATGGAAGTCTATTCAAGCTGATTAAACCAGGCTTGCATTGCTGGATGTGAGATGAACTGGGGCTGTCTTTCAGTGCTGTCCCCAAGGAATTGCATTCATAGAAACCTCAAGTGAAAAGCTGTATTGAGTTAGAGCTGAGAGTGCAGCCAGACTGAGCAGATTGCCTCACAGTTTTGAGCCATGTGTTGTCTATACTGAGAAGTCAGTGAAAGAAAACACAGCTTCCTTCTCTTTCCAAGAAAACCAAGTGCTGGAGAGCTGAGAGGTACTGGGGTGCACCTAGATATTGCTGTTTTAGTGCTGGAATACAGCCGGTGCTCATACGTCCACCTCTGAGCTGGGATACAATCCTGGATTGCATGTTAGTTGAAAGACTGGAAATTTGCTGACTTGAAGTATTTTAACTAAAAGGTCTGTGGAATGAGGACTTAGGGGAGACCATTTTTAGAAACAAATGGGCTTTGGAAGAGTAAATGTGGCAGTAATGGGTGAAAGCTAAAAGCTGGAAGTTTGTAGTTGGAGTTCAACTTAAAATTAGGAAACAATGTTCAATATTTATGGATGAGGTCCTTGAAAACAGGGTTATTAAGGCAAGCAGGTGTCTCTATTTTTCATATTTTCAACCTTCTTGAAAGAAAATCCCTGGTTAATCCTCTGAAAGGAGGAGACAGGAGTTTTTAAAACAATACATACCAATAGATTCTGCAGTGAAGACAAAAGAAATAGAAATATCATTATTAGGAGAAATTAAATACCTTAAAATACAAGTAATAGTAGGAAAAAAAAAAGGGACCTGACATTGATTGACTGTATGAGAAATAGCTGAAAGAAAGAAGGTTTAAAGCACCTGAAAAAAACCCAAAAAATCAGAAAGTCAGGAGTTGTCAAAGACATTTTCTCTTTATAAAATTTATGAAGAGTATTCTCATTGTACGGTTTGTTCAAAAATAAGATTGTTTCAAGTTTCAGTCCAACTTATACTTCACAAAGGTAAATTTGATGCACTACCTTCCCCCTTTCCACTGGAGTTAAATATTTAAGAATCTGTAAGGCTCTGGCTCAAGGCTAGGAAGCATACTGCCATGAACACATTTTCTTAAAGAACATTTAACTTAACTTGGTACTTCCTGGGACCTCACTGCATGCAGCTTCTGCCTTATTTATTCAGTTTTATTGTTTGCTACATCCTTCCCGAATGAGCAGGATAAAACCAAATTGAAATACAGGAAAACAAATTTTCTCTTACTTTTTTACTGGATCTGCCATAGTAGCTGAAATGTCATTAATACTGCTGGAAGGAAGGCAGGCCAAATAAATGTTTATCTGTCTTCTACTGCAGCATTCACAGAAACAGAATATTTTTTCAAAATATGCTGCTATTTGCTGTCATTTTTTGCATGTCACAGCTAGTGATTGTCCCGTCTATAATTTATTACATAACTCTGCCAGAGTAGAAGATGCAGATGGCTTACTATGAAAATGCAATTCAAATTATATTTGATAGTACTGCTTAGATGATTCCTTAATAGTTAGGGGAAGCAACAAATGGTTCTAAATTGGAATTTGGTGCTGGAAAATGAGCCTCAGTCTTGGGGCAGTTATGTGGGAGGTAGAAGTTGCCAGTTCTCTAAATCAGAGAGAACAAATGATTGAATGTAGACTTCCCTCCTCTGAGATGAGTTTTCTAATTGCCAGGTTAGATTGTCAAGGGATGTACCTATTCATTTTGCAACATGATTTTTTTTCTTTCTGAATTTGAATATAAGTATCTTCCCCTAGAGATTTTCATAAAACAGAAACTTGCCTTCCAATTACGCTTCTTCACATTAGTAGAGAATGACACAGAGTTGTTTGAGAAAAAAACTATTTATACGGACAGTATTATGCAGAAATTTGAACTTGGGGATGTTACTTGTTGATTGTTTTTGTGTTCGGTCGTGGTTTGGTTCTCTTTCATCTTGTGGTAGATGGTAAAACCATCATTTTCCCTTGGTACAAGGAGTTTCACTCTTGCAGAGCACACAGTTTTCCAGACTGGATTATAGAGAGTATTCAGAGATCGGGAGGCCCACTGGATACCTGTAGCCATTCTGCAGCCGGTTTCCCTTTTTTTTTTTTTTTTAAATCAGCCATACCCAGCATTTTGCAAAACTAAAGGAACCCTCTTTTTTTTTGTCCATGCAAGCTGAGAGAAGCTCACTGTAATAGAAGATTTTTATCTTGCTCGTGTTCTGATTGAATCTGAAGAACAAATGAAGGCCAGGATACTTGAAAACACCCAAATGATTTTTCTTTACTCATATACATTATTTAATTGAGAGCAGGAGGTTTGTCTTCAAGAATTGGATTTTGTAAGCATAAGGATTACCCTTGTTTGTTAAATGTAAACACCTCTAATTCAAACTTCTGTTTCCTAAAAAAATCATTGTGCTCTTCTAGATTGTTTTCTTGGCTTTACTCTGGCTCTGTTCCTAAAAAACAAACCCAAACAAAATGCCAAATCTGTCCAGTTTTGATAATCTGGCATTCGTGAAGTAAACATTCAAGGTGTTCTCTTTAGCTAGTGCTGCTTATGGGTTTGTACTGCTGCTTCCCCTCCCCACTATTTTGTTGGCCTCCTTCTGATTCTAAAAATGTAGCTTCACCACAGGAACGAGAGCTGCCACCCTTGCCAAATTAATGTCAGCACTCCTCATTGCAGCTTTTATGCCACCCTCTTGGTCAAGTTTTGTAGCTTGCACTTGAGTTATTCCAGCCATTGCCTGGAAGATATCCTCCTGGCTCACTGGACTTTAGAAAAGCATCTTAATCATAAATTCAATCTTGAATGGCTTTTCTTGTCTGAATACTCATTAAGTACTCCTGCTGTTTTCCTGATTTTTGCTTCCTCTCCCTTACTTGAATATATACAGCTTCTTTTCTTCTCTTGCGATTACAGAATGATTTGCATTGGAAGTGACCTTCATGGGCAGGGACACCTTTCACTAGACCAGGCTGCTCTAAGTCCCATCCAGTGTGATCCTGAACACTTCCAGCAGTGGGGCATCCACAGCTTCTCTGGGCAACCTGTTCCAGCACCTCATCATCCACACAGTGAAACAATTCTCTTCAATATCTCATTTAAACCTACCCTCTTTTCATTTAAAGCCATTCCCCTCAGTCCTATCACTACATGTTCTTGTAGAAAGTCCCTCTCCAGCTTTCCTGCAGGTCCCCTTGAAGTACTAGAAAGTTCTATAAGGTTCTCCCTGGAGCCTTCCCTTCTCCAGGCTGAACAACCCCAATTTTCTCAGCCTGTCCTTCCAGGAGAGGTGCTCCAGCCCTGTGATCAACTTGGTTCTGGACTTGTTCCAACAGGCAGTAAGGCCATCAAAACCTCACTTGATGAGACACTTAAAAGGGCTTACTTTTCTTTACGTACTCTAAGTTAGATGCATGGGAGAAACACCAACAAGATATTCTCAAGAGGTCAAAACAACAAAAAGACCTGTTTACTGGCAACTTAAAAAATCAGAGAACTTTGGCAAAAGCTTTTGAGCAACATTCAATCAACTTAAAACATTCCACAAAGCACTAGATTAGCCCAGTCAACTTAGCAAACTCCATGCCTATCCGACTTTAAGTTTCTCAAGATGTTACTCAAAATTCTGAGAAGAATAATTTAGAAGAAGAAAGACAGAAAAGATACAGAAAAGAACAAACACAACTACCACTCCTGGTTCCAGTGGTGTTTAGCTGATAGAAATTCCAAGAAGAGGAAGGGTCAAGATGTACTTACTGCATGTCCTGCGTTAAATACCATTTGGCTTTCCTGGGCCTCACCCCTAGCTGGGACTTCTGGTTATCTGGCCACTTACAAGCTGGGTTAGGGGCTCCAGAGGTAGGGAGTGGAGCATTGCCTTGCTGTGCCAGTGATTGGCAGCCACTGCCGGGTTGGGACACAGGCTCTAGGGAAGGGGGGAGCAGGGTAGGGCATTGCCTCGGCAAAGGCAAGGCCTAACCTGCTCCTTTCCCTCACACCCACACCCATACCCATCTACACACCCACCCACACACACCTGAAATGTTTTGAGCCAGCAATCTCCTCCAGTCTCTCACGTCCTTCTTGTGCTGGGGACCCCAGAGCTGAATGCAGTGTTCCAGGTGGCATCTCACAAGGGCAGAGTAGAAGGGGAGAGTCTCCTCCCTCGGTCTGCTGTCTGCGCTGCTTTGGATGCAGGATGAGGTTGGCTTGCTGGGCTGTGGATGCACATTGCTGGATCATGTTGATCATACTCCTCTTCAGAGGCTTATAAATTAATTCATTATGCTTTCCATTGTGATGCTGGTTTTCTTTTACATTTGGGGTTTTTTTGTGTGCTTTTTGATGTTTTTGTTACTGTTAATTAAAAAATCTCTGTTTCCTCATACAATTTCTTCTAACTGGAATTCAATGTTCTAACAGCAGTTGAAGACTGTGTACCCATGTGGGATTTTTGCATTGAGTCCACTCTATTGCCTTTTTTTTTTCATTTATAGCAAAGTTAAAACCTTTAGAAGACATCAGCTTTGGTTGTTCCTAATTGTCTTTTTTTTTTTCTCATTTCCATCATGTCATACATACGGAAAACATCTGGTTCCCTTGTTGGCATTCCTTGACTGTTACTTCCTATGGTCACACGCTGTTCTAACTAAATGCAAGTTCTTTGGGTGGCACAATAGAAATAACAGATTGGTATTTTCTTTATAAAATGCTATGCTTCCTTCTTTTTCTTTCAGTTCATAGTTTTTTTAAATAGGGGCTGAATTACATAATTTCACTGTTTATGCTTTCTTAATTTACTGATTTATGAGTAAAATTCTGCAGCATACCCAAAACCATTTACTACTCTTGTTTGCTGCTGTAGATACAAATCCTCAGTCCAGCTAAAAAAATGGAGTTGTTTGCTAGAGAGAAGGTTCAGATGCAAATGGAGAAGTGAGAAACTTCTGCTATAGTCTGCAGAGCTCTGTGACTATGTTCTGCTAGGGGATCTACAGCAATAGCCAGATTAGCATTTTTCACGCTGTCGTTTCAGCTGCCCTATTCATAGTCAGTACACTTGGTTGGCAACTTGTGCAGGTCCCTTGATGCATAAGGACAATTTATCATCAGATGCAGCCAGTTTTCTAAAAAATTTAAAAGGGAGCTTATGGGCAGCAAGATGCCTTGTGACGTCTAAGTTCCCACCAACTCAGCTCTCTGGCAAATGTTTTCCTGCTGTACAGGCAGATGCCTGCACCAGCTATGTCCAGGCAAGTATGTGGCCCTCCAGTTTCCCATGTTTGCTGTGGCTACTATTGAAATCTATGTGTAGGGGTCTTTTTTGTTTATTTAGCTAAAAAACCAAAAAAAAGCACCTGTTTACTTCAGATGTAGAGCAGTTATGTCACTTTTTTAACGTGAAGACCTGAGGATTGATATGGCACACTACTCAAAAGTTGGTGCATGTGGTAAATTGAGGCTGGCCTTGCACTGCACGATTAATAAAGCTTTATGCATTTTTATTTCTTAAGACAGACACACATACAAAAAGTAGGCAAATGATTAAATAACAGCTTATAAGATGTTGGAGTCTATATTTTTGTCCTTTTTTTTTTTTTTTGTAGTTTTTAAAATTTCTGCCTCATTTCAGAAATTCACCAGAATTTGTGTAAGTGTACTGTCTAATGATAGGAGCAAAGGTACTAAGGTAGATATCCTTCCCACTGTTAGAGGCAATAACTTACAAAACTGAAATGTAATAATATCTGTGCTAATTGCTACATCATTATGTAATGAGTTTTCTTATTTTTAAAAAAGTTTCTAAGAAATGAAAGGGAAAATGGCCAACTTTACTCAACTTGAAAGTTATTCTATTAAAAGAATTTTAAAAGCTATCCTAAAAATTAAACATCCATTGGCTATTTCTGTTACTCTATTACTGTATCCTGTGGACTTGATTTTCCAGTTTTAGGTGTGTAATTTTAGCATTGCCTCATTGCCATTTTAGCTTTGTGAAATTTTATATTTTATATTTAAGTGAGTGTTTGTGGAAAATACTGTTCTCTGCAAAGATGACAAGAGAATCATGAAGCATTAAAATTCAAGAGGAGTTGTCTGAGGGGGAAGGAAACATCATATTCAATCATGCTATTTCTTAAGAAGTCAACAACAAAAGACACAGGATATTTAGCTGAAATGATCACAGCAGTGTATACAGACAGAAGGCAAAAACAGATCTGGCATTTTAATTTAAATATCCAAAATGTCTGGTCCTGTAGAATTTGGTTACCCCTATTAAAATTAATCCTATTCTTCCTTTGGAAGCTTGTTACAATTTGGGATGCTGAATGTTGGCATTGGCTGTGTAGTTCCCCACTTCTCTATTTCTGACATTTCGATACAGTGGGTAGCCTAGGGTGGTGCTGTTTCTCCTGGCACTAGCATGGGCAAAGCAGGCTGGTGTCCAAGGAGGGGATGTGAGATACTTCCTAGAGACAAAAAGTCAGGGCAGCCATAGAAGGCTGAAAACAAGAGCAGGGCAAGGTGAGAGAAAGCGTTTTCATTTCCTAAATGGCTAAGAATGATTTAATTGATCAACTGCTAATACAAAACCCAGAACACAGTGGAGTCACAAATACATTCCTGTTGGACTTTGATGGACATGCCTAATATTTATCATTTGGGGTCTTAGTGTACTCAGTTTCCTCTTTGACATTTAAAATATCAGTGGAATTAAATCTTGTAAAATGAAACATCCACCCTAAAACATTCTCTTCCATTAGCTTTAATCTATACTTTTTAGTACCAGTCACTATTTATTTACTGTATCAGAGAGACCAATTAAAAAATCTTTCAAAACAGCTAGAGAAGATATGTTCGACACAATGAAGAGACAAAAGCCTGATTTCTGCATGTTCTTCCCAAATCACATTATAGATTTCTCTTCATTCTTAAACCACATATCATGTATTTTTCCTCCTTTTCATTTGCATTTTAAAAATCATTTAAGTTGGGGGTGATGTTAATTTTTATTTGAAGCATTTGCTAAAAATCCTTAGGCAAGGGTTGCGGAATTTGTACTCTGACTATGTAATTCTCTTTTTCCTGGCTGGAGGGTGGAACTTGTTTCTGAGTATGACAGTTTTTAGGAAAATAAATAATGACTGTTACCTCACACCTCCTTCCAGCTTACAAAAGATTTTGAATCTTCCTGGAAGACTTGCCTCAGTGGTGGATTTGGCAGTGTTAGGTTAACTTCATGATCTTAAAGGTCTTTTCCAACCTAAATAATTAAGTGATTTTATGACATTGTTTGGTTTTCTAGCAAATGAAAATGTGTTAAAAGAAAAAGGAAAAAAAAAAAGAACTGCCTGTTAAGTTTCCATAGTAACATGTATAGAATGTTTGCAAAAGTTTGGTTTTATTACATGCTTCTGTTGTCTGGTATGAATAGATCAGTCTGGCATAATGAATTTTGCTTCATGTTTTACCAGGTTGTGACTCGTCATGGCAATATAGGCAGCAGTCAGTGTGACATGCAGATGAAGGCAATTTAACTTCTCTTTGTCACAGAAGTTTTATTCATCTACTGTATTTATTTAATGGAAGAGCCTAGTGAAGAAAGCTGCAACCTTTAGCTTCATGTTGTTACAGTTCTTTTAAGAAAAACATAGCATAGGTATGATAAGGTTTGAAAACCATTTCCTTAACTATTGGTGTTGTATATGTTTGCGTTTAAAAATTGCTCATATTTGTTGCCCATTTGGTGACATAAGGATGCTCCTTATTCTGTTCTTTGGAAGTGCAATCCCTGTAAAGTAATACCTCTGGGGCTGGTACAATTCCTGCAAATACAGCGGTGAGCCACAAACCCACACATTTGTGGTTGCTTAAGTAGCTCTGCTGAGGAGGACTATGAAGGAGTAGCTCCAACTGGGGTCTGCCAGGGAATCAGTCTCAATCGGATTGGTTTTTTACTTTAAAGAGTATGTAAATTATTGGGATACAGTAATAATTTTATTTCTGTGAGCTAAAATAAAATTGATCATATCAATATAATGTGGTCTGGAAAGATCAGAGATTCTCAGGTCTTTCTAGTGCAGCTGTGTGGGAGTGGAGTGATAGATATTCCTCTTATCACAGGATAGGTCTTCCTTTCTGCAGGTTAGTAGTGAATCTTAATTTTATATATAATCCTGCATCTCCTTTTACAGGAAAGCAATAAATTATCATACAGAATTGGGTGAGGTAGATTATTTCCTCTCTCAATCCTCATTTAGGAATACATTCTGTATTGTAAGACCAAGGGTAAAGATAAAATAACAGATTTCCTCTAGTAACCCATTGAGAGACCTTTAGCTTTTTCTTTTACTGTTCTTTCTGTGCAACTTCCAGCTTTACTAGTTGGCTTGTAGGAAAGTAGGATGCAAGTGTGGGAGTGGTGGTCTAGATGCTAAAGAACTAATCTTTTGCATTAGTAAGTAAATGTACATCATTCGATATCAATTTAAATGTACATCTGCATGAATTTAAGAACTATCACTTTGTTCTCTATCGCTACTTTTGTTGGTTAGAAAACACTTCAAAATGCCCAGCCTTTGCTTTAGTCAGAGTCAATTTATTCTTTTTAAGTGCTGCTACACAGGTTGTCTTCCATTAAAAGAGCAATCAGATATTTTATGTGTTTTGTTTTGCTAGTATGCACAAGATATGATTTTGTCATGTGCTACTATTTGATTCCTCTGATCTCTAGTAGATTTATTTTCTGCATCTGATTCTGTTTAACTATTCATTTTCTGAAGAGAGAATTGTATAGATTACATTTAATGAATTTTTATTGCTGCTGTGGCTTTTACACATTTTAGGATAACATTAATTATTTTCACAAAGCCAAATCATGGAGTCATTATTTTACCCGATTAAGATAGTCATGTCTTTCACATGCTTTGTTTTCTTCAGATGAGAAATTTCTTGTCCTTAGTGCAACAATCAGTTCACTTGGTAGTAGTATTACATTTCATCCCATTGCATTTCACACTGCTTTGATTCTTTCATGATCTTCTGGTCCTAGGTTATTGACTTGTCTGAACCCTCTATTGTTGGGAAGGTTTTTCTTGGTCTCTTGTGTTTCTGAGTGTTTTTTTCTTGTCTATAAGCTGCTGTGTGTTTTTACCACTGTGTTGCAACCATGCTGCAGCCCTCACAACCTAGAGATACAGGACAGTGTGACCAGAATAAATGCAAAGCTGCTCTCTCTTTTTTTTTTTTTAATGTAAAATTCACAGAGTCACAGCATCATTTAAGCTGTAAAATACCTCCAAGATCTTTGAATCCAACCTTTGACTGACCACCACTTTGTCAACTAGACCATGGCACTAGTGCCACATCCAGTCATTTCTTGAACACCTGCAGGGATGGTGACTCCACCATGTCTGTGGGCTACCTCCTTTGAGGTAGTTGTAGAGAGCAATAAAAAAGCCTCCTTTTCTCCAGGCCAAAAAACCCCAGCTCCCTCAGCTGCTCCTCACAAGCCTCGTGCTCCAGACCCTTCACCAGCTCCATTGCCCTTCTCTGGACTCGCTGTAGCACCTCAGTGTCCTTTTTGTAGTGAGGTGCCTGAACTGGACACAGGATTTGAGATGCAGCCTCACCAGTTCCGAGTACAGGGGGACAATCACTGCCCCGGACCTGCTGGCCACACTATTGCTGACACAGGCCAGGATGCCATTGGCCTTCTCGGCCACCTGGGCACACACTGGCTTGTGTATAGCTGCTGTCACCAGCACCTCCAGGTCCTTTTCTGACAAGCAGCTTTCCAGCCACTCTTCCCCTAGCCTGTAGCACTGCAGGGGGTTGCTGTGACCCATGTGCAGGACCCAGCACTTCCCTTTCTATAAACTGTTTTTTTAGCATGTGGTCTTAGTGGCTGCTTGTGTGGAGTAGTCCAGGTACTTTTTCATATTGCTTTAGATCCACTGTTGTTTGTCATACTGTGCAGATGTTTTGACAATCAGTCTTCATTGGGGATTTTTTGCATTATTTTCATAAGAATGTAAACCTGTATTTGTTAAAAAAATATAGGTTTAGTGTTGGGGAATACATTTAAGAATAACTTTTAGACATCATATATATATGTGTGTGTGCATGCATGTATACATATATATATATATATGATCTTAACACCTAAGATTACAAAAGAAATTTGAGAGAAAGGATTCTGTGAAAGGCAACAGAAAATCACTGACTGGTATTTTTTGGTTGTGCAGCAAAACATCAATATGTTACAACACACAGGCTCAACTTTTGGTGTTGTGTTTATTCTGTCAGCATATAACACTGATGGGTGGGACAGCTGACATTCTCATTAATCTCACTTTATTTTATGTAGAATTAAAAGGAAATGTAGATAAGAGCTGCTGACTGTGGGATTTCAGAAGTTTCTTTTTGACTGTTCTGGTGCATAAACTGCTGAGCACTCTGTAGCTATAAAATCTCCTTGCTCTTTGAAATTGCCAAAGCTACTATAGGAACAATGTAAAAGACACTTAAAAAAAAAAAAAAAAAAAACAAACCCAAACAACGAAATACTGTAAAAGAAAATTCCTTACAGTGGGATTGTCATAAACATCAAATACAAAACAAATATTTTTCAAATTTTGAGTGCAGTTTTGTTTTTCCTTGGGAAACACAGTTTTCTACTTTGATTTTTTTTCATTAGACCAAACCCTGATCTTGTATCTTAAACGTTAACAGAAGGTATGAGAAGCCATGATGAATGCCAGAATGAACTGTGGGTAGGATTAAGCTGAGAATAAGGAACAGCAGAACACTTACTGTCATTTATCCCAACTTCTTAATTGACAATTATGTTAGTTATGGAAATCTTATGGTAAGTATAGTTTATTGGGGTTTTTTTCAAGATAATTCCTTGGTTGTACAATTTGGAATAATCTCATAACTGAGCACAGTGGCCTACTATGCCTCTGTGTGACATTTGATTTTTAGACTGTTACTAAATAATGTTTTTTTTGTCAAAAAGAAAGCCTCTTGTCTTTGTGCATACTAGAAGGTGTGGAATGGTTATGTTGGGATTAGTGGTGTTCAAAGTGGAAGAAATAGCTGTGTCAGGCTTTTGCCCTTTTCTAGTCAAAACTGGTTTTTGTGTTCTAAGAATTTAGAAAGTGTTTAATATTTTTACTGATACTTTTTTTTATGGACATCTCTTTTTTTTTTAAAAAAAAGGTGGGTTATAGAATCATAGAATAGTTTGGGTTGGAAAGGATCTTTTAAAGGACATCTACTC
The DNA here is from genome assembly GCA_013397775.1 of Eulacestoma nigropectus. Classification (NCBI taxonomy): domain Eukaryota; kingdom Metazoa; phylum Chordata; class Aves; order Passeriformes; genus Eulacestoma; species Eulacestoma nigropectus. Next base: position 385,451 of record VZTE01005145.1, read on the forward strand.
CAACCCACCTGCAATGAGCAGGGACATCTTCAACCAAATCAGGTTGCTCAAAGCCTGTCCAACCTGACCTTGGATATTTCCAGGGGACTGAGCATCCACCACCTCTCTGGGCAACCTGTTCCAGTGTTTTCCCACCCTCATTGTAAAAAACACTCTTTCTTACCTCTAATCTAATTTGGCCCTTCTTCAATGTAAAACAATTACCCCTTGTCCTATCAAAACAGGCCCTCCTAAAAGTTTATCTATGACACCATAATAAATCATGCAGTTTGACTTGGAATCTCAATATAACCTGAACACAGACACAAGGATTTCCCCAGGTATTTGGGTTTTTTCAATTTTATATGCTTATTTTTCTATTACTAGTAACGAAGAGTCTTTAATCATTCCATTAAAACGTGGCTTGAATAATTTGTTACATTCATGCTTTTCATGATGTGATATATTCTGTTCTGTGGATTATTTTGTGCCTCAGCTTAATATGAAATTACTTTAATTATATCTTGAACTCTACTTGTTCCTCTTGCTCGATGCTAAAGATATCCATTAGAAAGGAATGCTACAATTGCAACAAAAATTAAGCAACAAATTTGATACCTGCTGTGAGTGTTCAGAGAACTGCTCCCAACTGTGATATTAATATTGCATTGTTTATCAGGAAGGTAACTTGCATAGTTATTTCAAGTTAAAGGCCAGGGTTATCTCCCACTGAGATAACAGCAGCATATTTCTTTGTACAAAATTATTGGTCTAATTATGTTTTTAACTGTGCTTTTAACTATGGGAGCCATACAACTACATACATTAGAGTTAAAATGATTTTACATTATATATTTGGCCCTAAATGGTCCTGGATTTAAAATATATTTTTAAATTTTTACGTAGTAGCCTGTTGCCTTTGTTTTGGATATTGTTACTGAATGTTACTTTAATGTAGTGATTCAAGAAAATTAGCTGCATAGAATTCTTGAACATTTGAATGTTTTAAAAGCAAAGTATGCTTTTTTGGTGGGTTAAAGAATGGTACTAATTATATTATTTTTTAAACATTAGTAATTTGAAAGGGAAGTTGTAAATTTAGCATGTGTTAGAGTGAAATGAGCACTCTAGGTTGTAGTCTGTCAGAATTCTACATTTCCCAGGAGTAAATAAAAACAACGTTAAAAGAATATTTAGTCAAATTGGCAGAAAGTTCAGCAGCATTCTTCAGTCATATTGTGTGTTTCATAGTGGCTCCCAAAGTTTGTAGTAAAAATGTTTCTAGATCCTTTGACTGAAGCTAAACAGATAGGCTGACAGCAGTGTCTGTCACCAGACACAATGGCAGTGCAATGGTATGAGAAGGTAAAAACCAGCAATGTCTTGTTTCTCTTGATGAATATTAGTAATTATATTTTCAGACTTGTTTAGTCCCTCACAGTGGAAGATTTTAATGCACTTTAAATATATGATTTAGTGCTCATATCATCTCCAGAATGTGTGGGATTACCATTTCCTTTAAATAAAGTGTAATCATGCAATCAGAGACTGAAATACAAATCTGCAAGGCATTTTTAAGGGCTACACTAAACATGTGAGAAACTGGAAACGGTACTGCTTTGCAGAATCAAAACACAGATGAGGAATTATGTGAATAAATTTAAGTGTTTGGAATAGAAAGAAAAGGAAAGAAGAAAAATACTTTTAGTCTTTTCAGTGCAAACTAGTTCTCCATTCTGACCTTGTGTAAAAAATCAAAAACTAACAATTGCAAAATGACAGGCTGAAGCAATATCCATAATAATGGGTAAAATCATTATGAGAAGTGTTATCTTAGCTGAGTAAGCAGCTAATGCACTGAAGATTTCAAGCATTTGAACCTCATTCAGTAAACAGCATATGGCAAGGAAAAACTTCCCTTTGCTTGTAGTAGCCACTGTTAACAGGTGATGTGTTTAATAAATGGGCTCAGCTCATCCAGATACAGTCAAGTCTTGATTATCCAAGGATAAATCTTGCAGACTCAGGGTTCAGTGTGCCGTTGGTGCAGAGACACCGGAGCTGGCTCTGCATGAGCTGGTTTCATTTCAGGGGGAGTGCAGGCATGCCCAGGCTCAGTGCACAATATGTTCTTGACTGCTTGCCGGATGCCAGCTGGGGGATTTCCCCGCTCCACACTCATCAGCAACACTGCCCTTTTCCCACTGCACCCTTGCAGTATGTTCTTATGACCAGGTTTTACATTTGTCTTGTGTTATACGTGAGCTTGAGTTATCCAGGCTATCCAACCCCTTCAGAGTCTGAGAGTATAATGAGGACCTGATGGTTGCCTGCTGTTTTCTCTTTACATTTTTTATGTACCAATTTGCTAGGAAACTATATTAAAAGTAGGAATGAAATAAAAAATGCTAATTTCAAAGTTATAACTTACACGTGACTTCAAAATTAGGCTTACTGCTGTGTTTTAGTAATATAATTCATTATCTCTTCTAGAGTCAAAAAGACATTCCTACTACTATTTACTTAGATGTTTTGTTTGCCTTGGGCTTTTGGCACACAGTGAATTTAAAGCATTCCTGCAATGTAGTTCTTCTGCACAAAATTCATGACTGTCCACTTCAAAACTTTGAGTGGAGTAGATGCACTCTGGAATAAGTAGGAAGTAGTGTGAGATTTAAATTTCATGTGGTTTTATTTCATCTCCTTTTCACAACAAGTATTAATTAAGTCCCACTTTATGATATTTCCACATCTATATTCAGATTTTAAAAATTCTCATCAGTTGTTTTCAGTGCTTCACCATAACATGCTGTGCATTTTGTAGTGCCAATTGTACACCTACTTTCAAATATGTAATTTTTGGCTATGAACTATATTTATTTCTAACAGAAGGCATCGTTGGCACTGTCAGACCATTTGATTCTTAACCACAAAATCCAGTCTTGTGTCTTGTGAGTTGGCTTTCTATTTATACATTATAATGGGGACAGTCATTTGGGAGTAGTCTGATGGAAATCTCCTTATGAGAAGTTCTTATGTTGCTATTAAATGAAATTGTATATTTTAGTAATCATATATGGATTTTAACTATCTTTTTTCTAAGGCAAAAATTTCAAATGCTTAGCCTGCCCCTTTATGTTTGAGTTATAGTCCAGCATGTAAGATCTAACCAACTTCATGTAAAAAGCTTTTGATTACTTTAATGATGGAATGTGTGTCAAAACACTGTGCATGATGACTTTACCTACTAGGTTAAAGCTTTGGAATCGTTCATACTCTTTCTGTGAAATATCTATAATTGAATTCTTGGTCAGTCAAAGACATGATGTCTGTAATTGTATGATGCCATTTGTTTCATTAATGCCATCAACTGCCTCACAGAGAAGTATGAAAGTGTAGTATTACAATCAGTGAAATCATATGAAGTACATATCTGAAAGGTTAAAATCTACATTTTCACTATTTCTGCCAGGGAGTAGCTGAGCAAGAAAAAAAGATAAAGAAGAGTGAGGATTTTGAAAAGTAATCTTTTCCTCTGGCCTTTAGTTCCACACAATATGCTAAAATGATAGCTGCTTTTGAAATACCAAGCACATTTTTCTTTGAAAGATTTCCAACTTTTTCATCTAATATGTAATATCGAGCTCCTGTTGAAGTGGAAATGAGCTGGTATCAGTATTTTTGCTTATTAGTCCACCTGTACTTCAACCCACCTGCATATGTCCCTCTGGAATTGGCTATAATATGCAAGCTGGTTGTTTTGTTACAAGGCCAGGGCATTTTCTTATTAATATATGTGACTGTGCTTGTGATATATTCCCAAAGGCATTGAAAAGCCTTCCTCTGTGTCTTTGAGCCAAATGGAAAATGTAATTCTTCCAGAAAAATTTCAAAAGCTTTGATGTTGCTAATAGCACCATAGGTAGGATTTGTTTTTGAAACATATGGCAATAAAGATAAGTAGGTGTTTCATATTTAAATCTTCAGTTTTCAGGATTCCTCATTACCAAAGCACAATCTGGTAAAGTTTCTGCCCTTATAATGAACTATTTGTCTTCAGTTTCCTAGACATGTCCATCACAATCTTTAGCAAACTACTATATATAAAAAGGAGAATTGAGTGAAGATACAGATACTTCTGTTCTGAGAGCACTTCCGTGGTAATTCTCACTCATACAACCACTCAGATTTTAGACTTCTGACTCTTTGCTTCACAGCAGAACATGCTCTGCTCATCTTTCCCATGCTACTTTAGGCTGTTGCCTAAAGTTGTTGTGACCTATTTTCACACTTGTTTCAAGCAGCTTTAGTATAAATAGTAAGTTCACTTTAGCGAGGTGTTCACAAAGATTGTCTTGCTGAGTAGCACTGAATTGTTGAATCATCATCCTTCCCAGGCACAACCAGCTGCCTTTTATCTATGCCCATTTGTTTAATCTGCCTTTTCTCTTCCATCCCTATTTAGTCTGTCAGCATTAGTGACTACTCTTCTAGCTTCAGCCTTCCCGTTCCCATGTGTTGTTGGTAAAAATGGTTTTACTATGTTTTGCACCTTCCTGTGTTCTTCTCTCCTATTAAGATCAATATCCAAGCACTGTCCTCAACAGTACCTATCCAGCATGAGTATTTGCAACTTCTTGTTGCCTGTATATGTCCCTATGTTGTAAGATGGAAAATTAGATGTCTAAGATGCAATTAAACTGCACACAAGCTAAGTGCTGCATTTGATCATTGTGCAGCTCCTTCAGACCAGGCCAGACAGGCTAATTTCACTGTACACTGATGTACTTGAGAGACTTAGGCATCCATCTCAAGTAATACCTCATCCTTTAGGAGAACTAAAATGCAGAAGCAGCTACGAGGCTGTAAAGTGGGCACAAAACACATGGAAAGCAAAGGTGCAGCTCTCTGTCTCAGCAATTATGTAGTGAGGGTTGGGCTGTGTTCTCACTGATCAGCTTCACCTTACAGACACTGCCCTAGCAGACTGGTGAGCTCCACAGCATGAAGATGTCACCAGAAGTGTACAAAACATGGCCAAGCTGATAGGAATAGGAGAAACAGGACAGAGAAAGAGGAGGGACAAGGCAGAGTTGGAATAAGAGCTCTAAGGACCCTGAACCATTTTCCCAGTCTTTAGAAGCAGCCCAGATAAAATTAATGGAGATATAAATTTTGCCAAAAGCTACCATCAATGGCAAGCCTTCCAAACAATGACTTTTGTTCCTTATTTCTCACACTCACTCTCTGTACTCATATCTTTACCTTTAGTTGCAACTCCTCAAGCCTGCTACAGGGTTCTGCACAGATGACTTGATTTGCAATTGTTGTTTCTGTCTACTCTGCCTGCCAACAGCTGGTGAAGAGGGATACATTCAACTCTGCTCATCCCTCCTGGCTCTGAAACTATATGGGGCTGAAAACTGTATCTCTCACCAGTGCATGTTTGGCAGAGGCCCCTTACTGAAAGAAAAGCGTATGGAACTAGGAAGCGACAACATTCTCTCTATCCTTGCCCCAAGTATTCCCACACTTGACACAAATACAGAAGAAGGATACAAACCATCTGGACAGTCTTTCATTCCTCTAAACCAAATTATGTGAAGAAATAAAGTTTCCTGAAATTCTTGCCCTGTGCTCCCAGGTTCTTTGAAACTTGCAGTGCACATGCTGATAGGTTTCCTGCAGTAGTGAGAATAAAACCTCCCCATCTCTATCGCTCTTAGCCAGGACCTTGTCCATTGATGACAGCGTCTCTGCAGCAGATCCATAGAGCTGTTTTACTAGAGCAGCTTGATGATTAACCCACATGCAGTGAGGTTCAAACATATACACAGGGTAATTCCACACTCTCCACCACCACTGCAATTGTCGTTACTCACAGCATGAAAAAATATACATACCAGGTATGTATAACTTCCCATTTCCTGCCTCTACTGCCTGGTCTATCTATAAGGTTTCTGGGACAATCTTTAAATCCAGATTTTACTCTTTCATCTGTATTTGCATTATCTCCCTACAAGCTGTGTAAACTTCCATTCTATTCACCAAAATTGTAGTCTGTCTTGTACATACACATTCCTTCTCCTTACATGAAATACCCATCTCTACAACATGCACATGTAGTACATATCTGCAAGACATCTACCTCCCTCAAGTAGGCAAGTTTTCTGGGAGACTGCAAGTCCCCCTGTACTGCAAGCACAGCAGCACTGTGTCTTTTTTGAGTAAAAACAGTAAGGAGAGTTGGGCTGTGAATCGGGGATGCATGGTGGTGGAATAAAATCCCACACATTCAGCAGAGACATAGGTGCAGTCTGTGTTCTAGTACTGCTGCTCAGAGATTGTCTTTGCCCAGCTGTGGATGTGACCTGCTACAAGTGAGGGATCTGACAAGTCTTGTTGGCTAGCCTCCCTTGGCGGTTCTTTTTAAGGCACTTTTAACTGTCTACATCATTTGTTCAGCCTGATTGTTTGATGGTGTTAGCTTAAATGAGTGAGATTCCTAGCAAAGTCCTCAAATTCATTAGAAATGACGGTCTCTTGCTGGATATGACAAGACCTGGTAACTCATTAGTCACACCAGACAAAGAGCAGAAACTGCTGCAGTAGTTGTTTGTGATCTTGCCTCATTTCAAGTCACAGTCTGCAACAGTGTGGGTGTTCTTTTTTGAAAAACACAGCGGCATCAATACAGATTCGAAACAACAGCTTCTTGGATAGCATCTCACATGTCACACAGAGTAATCAGTCAAGTGATTCACTCATTTAACACTTTCTTCTGGATATGCTTTGAAATGCAGAATTTTTGAGGTATGCAGTAACATGGTTGATGGTTGATTTTGCTCAGCAACCATATCTTCAAGAATATAGTGACAGGATTTTTTCTTCCAAATAATTTTTCAAACAGCTTTTTTCTCTTCATATTCAGGAAGAACATGTTTTGGTGGTGGCTATGTAGTGGTCATTTCTAGGACTTGATTGGCCAAGGAGGGAAATGAATATCCAGACTTGCTACAGGGGGAATGGCAAAATCCGGCAGCATTTTGCAGTGGCACATCACAAGGATGGTGATTGAAGTATTGCATAGAGGAAGTGCAGACCCACAACGTGTGGTTGAAGGAATGGCCAATGTTGCAGCATTCAGAGATTCCTCAGAGCTCAGCAGTCAGTGGAGGCAGCAGTACCCTTACCAGTTTGCTGAATTTGTGGAACTGAAATATCCAGTCAATGACAGAGGATGTAGACAGAAATGTTTAGACAGAAAGCTGGCTGTGATTTCATCTTATATCTTGTTCTTCCACACATCAGGCACAGGAAGTGCCTATAATGGCAAACATGGCCAGTTGAAGGAACATGTTCTGGGAACAACCTCTCTTGTTTCAAAATTATTCTTGAATTCAGAGAATTCTGAAATCAAATTCCATGATGCAGAAGCACTTATATTGAGTTGCTCCATGCATCTCAGGTGTGCTGATCCAATTTCCAAGCACTCTGTTTCAGTGACTGGAGCAGCTCTTTATGCTATGTTTAGAGTGCTAGAGTGCTTGCTGCATGTTCTCGGGACTGCCGCTTCCTTATCCAAGGAGCAGTGCCACACTCCTGCTGGTTCTGCTCATTCTTCTGCAGGATTATACCCTTCCTATCAGAGCCCCAGAGCTGTATTTGTGGAATGGGACATGTCTTGGTGAAGAAGCCAGCAGCAAACAAGCATGACTTCTGGTGGTTAGTAGTATGGACAAAATTGCTTTCATAGGGAGGAGCTGTGTGTGATAGAATTTCTTAATGGGCCAGAAACAATATTTTGCATATGCAGTAATGGCATCTTACCTGGATATTTATACCCCATATAATTTAAGTGGCCTTTTATGCATACTTAATTTTTTTCTGCCTCCTGCTTTCATTTCCATGACTATGTAGGAGTCTGGTGTCTTTTTCAGAGAGAAAATCAAGAAGTCCAACATGATGACTATTGCTATTGCCTCTTTCTTTGCATTTGTCAATATCAAGATTTTTCTTAAGCTTCCTTTCTTTAGTCATTGCATCTCTTTAGAAACCAAACCGACAGCCTGACATGGCAAGTGCTGACTTAGATGTTACAACTTTGTCCTTTTTGCTATTCACTTACCCTGTTGCTGGCTATCAGCCTGTCTGGTTTTATGAGCATATGTCATTTCTTTGCAGTTTTGGCATTTCTGGCACTGAAGAGCGAGATTGTTTGCAATAGATAAATTTGCTGCTTACTAATTGCCTCTTGTAATTCCTGCAATTTTACAGTATTTTTATAAATTAATGAAAAAAATTAATGTTGTTAATGTTAATGAAACTGCTTTTTTTAGATGCTTAGCTAACAACATCAGTAGGTCATATATATAGCTGGACACATGTTCTGCATGAAAAGTAACCCTACAGAATTAAACAATATACAAAATACACCTAAGGTAGTACACAACATCACCTTAAGTATATCACAAACAGTGATCCTTATAATAAATTATTCAGGTGTCAAGTCTTGCAATTTGTATTTCAAAACTACATCCTGTTCCTAACAATATTTTGGGAAGACATTGCACATGCTTTGTTGTCTTGTTGCTACAGAAAGCTGATTATTCCACCTGGGGATCACGTATTTATGACTGTTTGGAAATAAACTCAGTGGCCTTTTCCTTTTAGAAGACTAAATTCAAGGTACTTGGCTGATTTTATTTGTTTATATGTGAAATGACAGTCCTAGTTGGGAATAGCTAATGGTTTCTGTTTCCAAGAGGTCTATAATAAATAAAAAGGTTCTTGTATGGAAAGTATGAGATACCTGGGGGAAATTTGAAAAACATTAGGGCTTAGATGACTCAAAAACTAATTTAACTGATTTTTTAGAAAACTTGAATACCAAGGCTGTTCAATTCTATAGTAGCTTCAGATTTGAGATGTAAGTTCTAGTGATAACAGTGTCACTAAAAACCAATTTACTAAATTCTTTCAACAAGAGTTTCTGTTGCCTTCATAAACTATGTTTATAAAGATTTACTTTTCACTCTATTTACTCCAATAGCTGTATTGTTTTAGTGCTGCTACGGCTCTCTTTTTCACTTGTGACCTTTTTTGCTATATTTTTCAAAATGTGTGAACCAGCAGAATAGGGAGAGAAATAGAAAGTACGAAGGAAATCTAAAGTTCAAAGCTTTCACAGAATGCCTTAAGGTTCTTGAAGTCTTTCAAGTAGAAAAGTATGAGGAAAATTAAGTAATTGCTGGTGACAAAAAATAATTAAGAAATAATAATGCATAGCACAATATACAAAATCTAAACAAAAATCATAATATATTATTAATATCTAAAATATTTATCTAGAAGCAATTTTTCAACCACACTCCAATAATTTGTTTTTTAAGTACACAGGTACAATTTTAATGAATTGAAATAAAGATTTCCAAGTGAAAATTGATGTCTTTAGAGCTATGATATTGTTGCATTTAGATCACATTTTGCATAAGACCTTCTTCACTTGTAATTTCAAGCCATGTCCTGGAGAGAAGGGCTTCCTCACGCATAACGGTAACTTGAAAAGACAAATGCTATCACTCCAAACATTCCCCCTTCCACCTCCTTCCCCCTGCTTTAAACAGTGAGCACGATGTCCTCTGGTCTGGGATATCTCTTTGGTCAGTTGGAGTCACCTGTCCTGGCTGCGTCTCCTCCCAGCCTCCTGCATACCCCCAGTCCCCTCACCAGCGTGGCCGTATGAAAAGCAGAAAAGGCTTTGGCTCTGTGTAAGCCCTGCTCAGCAATAACAAAAACATCTCTGTGTTGTCAACCCTGTGTTCAGCATAAATCCCAAACACAGCCCCACACCAGTCACTGTTAAGAAAATTAACTCTACCCCAGCCAAAACCAGCACAATCTATTTTAAGATAATGACATGACCTCCTTTGGTGTTAACTTGATTTCTGCTGAGGCTAAGTTCATGCTCTCAAAATTAAAACTTCATCTGAATAAAACCGTAATTTTTTAACTGGTCTAAAATAATTTTTAAAAATTATTAAAAAATCTAAAATTTTTAACAGGTTTTTAAGAGATTATGCAAAGCTGATTATAATGTTGCAATACAAAATGAGCTGTTTAACCATTTAAAAGAAACAGAGTTTGAAAGTATCAAAATTAAGATCTGCTGGCAGAAGGTGTCCTGTAGTAAAATGAAGTTACACATGGCCTTAAGGCTTATGCTACAAAAGAGAGAGTCATGAAGAACAGGTAAGATCAATGTCAAATAGCAAATGCCCAAAAACGTGTATGAATTCTGATGATCCCATAGTGGTACTTCCTCTACTTGTATATAAAGGTGCAAAAATATTTAGCTGTTAATATTTGAAATGTAGATGCTGGTGCACCAAAGCATGAGGCCTGATAATAGATGTCTGGATACACTTTGGGAAATAATTTTGCAAACTATGTATTTTCCCTAGAATTTAATACATCTTGCCCAAAAGAAACTTGACAAAGAAAAGGTAGACAATTTTGTTGGCAAATGATAAAACTATTCATTTTAAAGTCAACGTTAAACTTTACCTATCTAAAATACTTTTGAAGTAACTATTATTCACAGATCCTTTGTAATATCTTTATGACTTGATCATTAAATTTTAAAATATGATAATGCTTTATGTTTAAAGCAGAGGAAACTTGGAGACACCAAAGAACGTCACTTGGTGTCCTGAAAAAGAGCTGAGAAAACAATTCATAATTTATCTGCAGGATTTTTTTTTTTTTTTTTTTTCTCTCCTTCATGAATACTTCACATAGAACACTTTCCCAGTATAAAAATTCAGGTGATGATAATTAGGTTAGGTTTAAGTTCTAATTTTGAGCCAGTATGCTTTTCTTTTGTTAACTATTATTGAATTTACAAATGCTTGATGTGTTTGGACCAATAGGATTTTTTTGACCCTTAGCTGTGGCTCTGTACACCCCTCTTCTAGAAGAAATAAGAATAAATAACAATTTTTTGTGTGGACCTTAGCATTTCAGTCTTCAATTGTCTCTGTGATTTCCTGTCTGGAGTTCTGAGGACCTCTGATACTGAAATTCTTTCACTGGAGAATGCTTATGTAAAATAGAATATATTATCGTTTCCCCTAAAAATGAAATACTATAAGATTTGTGACGATGAAAAGGAGTGTTAAGTGTAGATGTTTATAAACTTAGAATGACAGCATGAAAAATAGAAGAGAAAAAATAATACTCAAAGGATGGAGATAGAAATGCTTTTATAGAATGCAGGAGAGATAGATTTTTCCACCCTTTGGTTTTCTTCATCTTATGAAAGATAATCCATGGTCTAAGATATTTATTCTTAAAGAGCAATGGTGCTGATTAAAGTCTTGTGGTTGTAGATAAGCATCTGACCCTGAGAATGAGAAATAGTCTCCAAGTTCTAAATAATGTTGCTATGTAGTTCAAGTTTTAAATGGCACTAAGATGGTGAAGGACATTAACATAATTTTCAAGAAAAAAATTTATAACCCTTTCTGCATTTTATTGTACAAATATTTGTCTAGTCTTAAATATGTAGTTATGTAAGTTTTATGGATCTTTTTTCAGACACCTACTTTTACTTAGAAAACTAGGCACAGTGTTTGCTCCTGTCCTGTGTTTCCACTAGCACCGAGTATTTCTTTCTTCACTTCACTCCCAATCAAAGATTGATTTTTATTTTTTTGCTTCTAAATGCTCAGGGGCAAAGTGGAAAATAATTTTATCTTGCTTCAGCTAGCTGAAAATCCCTGCCTTCAGGGGCAGCTCATCTATGCTGGAAGGCTTGCCCAGACCAGTAGTTTGCACTTTAAGCTTTAATGATGCAGCAGCAGCTCTTGCAAGGACCACTGTAACATATTCTAACCCTAGTGTTCTTCAACGTGTTAATCTTAAAATATCAGACATGCTGTACTGTTGGTGATCTGAAATAATAGTAACATGCAGGGAATTTCCTCCTTTGTGAAATGCTCTTCATTGAAAACGAAACTTTATTTGAAAAAGCCAGCTCTGGAAATAGAAGACAAAGTGACTTTTGAAGAATTAGCTGTATGAAGCAAATTAAGCAAGGTTTCCCCTCTCACAGTTTAAAAGACATTTGCCTATGAAAAGTGAATACCTTGGCAACTGGATTCAAATGAGAAGATATTAAAATGCAGAATCATAGAATGTGAAAGAGTTGGAATGAACCTTAAAGATCATCCACTCCCTTCTTTCCTTTGCAGATACAGGTAAAGTTAACAAGTTACTTTTGGGTAGAGAGCTGAAAAAGCTGAAGTAGCTCTTTCTGCTATTTATTCTTGCCATGGTCGTGCTTATGAGAGTGTGGTGAAGGTGGTACCAGTGTTTTATCTCAGCTCTCTAGTTACCAGCAGTTCCTTTGAGATCTCGGAGTTCTCTTGTACTACAGCCAGCTATGAAGTGGTATCACGCAAACATTAGTATGAGGGGCTGCAACTGACTGTCAGAAACGTCTCTGAACTCTCATTCAGTACTGAGCACAGTTAGTTTCACAGCTGGTTTAAATGAATAAAAGAAATAAAAACTCATGACTGAAGTTTACAGGTTTGAAATATGCCTGGCATTACTATAGTAGAGTATTAAGCAAGCTTCTGTGCATGCGTATTTGCTCTGCTGTTGGAAGCTTGTTGACTCTGAATACTTAGCTCATGAGATTGCATGCAAAAGCCCCACTTATGACTCTGATTCTTTTGTTCTTTGCACCACTGTAACTTTACAATTGTTTTATTTCTTTGTTTTCATGAGGTGCTTAATATTGTCAGAACAATGCATTTTTTACCCAAACAATTTCTTTGATGTAGGAGACAGATTATTCCATCACTAAAGTAATATTCAGGATGTAAAGAAACTCAGTGCTTTATATACCTTCTGTTTTCATCTGCCTGTTTTTGCTATGCCTGCTGTAACTAAAACCATAATGTTGTCAGCCTAATTATTCCATATTCCTCTTTCCATTTGCTCTAATTTTTAAATTAAAGCACATGAAAACTTTGCTATTCTAGTATTTTGTGACACCTCATTTCTCATCCTGAGAGCCAAATTCACACTGTGAATAAGCTTATCTGCCAATAATGAATTGCCGGTCTTTCTGTCTTGACTATGTTTTCTGGCTTAATTGCTGTGAGTCAGCAGTAGGAAATTAGAAACATGCTCCATAATGAACGGAAGCTGTTTGTGAATATAGCCTTTTTCCAGTTCAGAGCCTTTGCAAGTATAAGCTGATTTTTATGCTTTATTTTATAAGCCCATGCTTCCTTTCAATTTTTTTTTTTTTTTCATTTTCAGAGCTTAATGGCTTGTCATATGTGAGAGGTCAAAATTAGGCAAGAGTTGTAATCTGTAAATAATGAACCAAATGGTCTTTTGAAGTCTCTGAGATTTGTAAACATGAACTGTAATTCTGAAAATTTGGATTATTTTCATATCCAGCTTTTCCCACGTGAAGCGTTCTTGTGCAGTTTTGGAAATGTTGCCTTGTTAGCCCATGTAGTCAGAGTGAGCTTCCCAGACAAAGTTCCTATTCTAAAAATAATGAGAGTGATACATTACTTTATGTGATGACACGCTGTTTCGTATCACAAGGATTAAATGGATGACTCAGACGTGATCCTGAAGATTTATGCATACAATAAACTTTAAGCATTGGACTAAATTTAAGTTTGCGCATAAGTCTTCCCAGGATTAAATCATAAAATTTAGGTGCTGATTGCCAAAAATTTACACTAAATAGCGACAAAAGTGTTCTACTTGGTAAACTATGTTTAATGATATGCCACCCCTTGATTTTTTTCCATGCTTAAGGCAAAGACAGTGGTATTATCCTGAAATCATCCTTTCTTCTTTTCTCTTTTTATACTTTGCCTTTACTTAATTTTTTGTGTGTCAGAGAGTCAAAACTATTAGAATTTATTTGGTGTGTTTTCATACTAATTTAAGACCTGAAAGCTTTACATATTCAGAAAGACAATATGAACAGGTGTTTATATTTAAATCGGATCTGAAGCTCACAGGAAATGGTTCTTATCATGTGGTTATGCTAAGCATAGAAACAAAATTTTTAGAAAAAAATGGATGAGAAAATTGCATGATATTGCACATAATAATAAGCTCCATTTTGTTCAGCTTGGACATTTTATTGTCTACAAGTAAAATGTGTAAATGTAGAAATGCGTCTTTTGGGATATTGTTGGGTAAGGAATACTTCTGTTGGATTTTTGAGCTAAGAGGTCAATACAAAGGTTTTGCTGGCTGCTCCCTTTCTCTAGTGGTTTCAGTCCTTTGTGTCCCAGTTTTTCCATCTGTGCCAGTTTTTCCATCTGTAAAGTACCTGTACTGATTCTGATTATTTTCAAGAAGTGTTTTGATATCTATGAGATGATGTCTTTAAAAGACATATAAAGTTAGTACGCCATAACATACATGAATAATCAAGTAATGTAACATTTTACCTACTCTAAATTCTATGACAGTTTCCTTGATTTACCAAGAATCCTCATCCCCCACTCCATTTTGGAATTCTTTCTCAAAAAATTACAATGAAACTGCTGGATTCACCTGATACTTAGAATTGAAGCTTCATTTGTTGTTGTTGCTGTTATTACTATTATTACTATTTTTTTTTTAAGTGGTCACTGGCTTTTGTAAGTTAGAAAGAAATAATTGACAAGTGCACCTCAGTAGCATGAAACAAAGACAACAAATCCTTTTCCCTTCTTCCTTTTGAGACTTTAAAGCCAATGTCAAGATTGTGGGCTTATCTTCTGTATTTGAATGCTTGGAATTAGTATTATTTGTTTAAAAATGCTTTGTCTCCCTAGACTAGCCATTAAGTACAGTTCACCCTTGTGGGATTATGTCCCCTTATGTTTCATAAATGAGACAGAACCAGAAAGTTCAGCTATTGAGTAAGTCCATCTGTTAAAATATATTAGAATAGCTAAATCATGTGTGGACACTGTATGGAGAATTTAAATATTCCATAATGTTTTCATAATCCAAAATGGCCGAACCACCTTGGAAGAACAGTAGTTATTAGGGAGTAGATACACCTTTAGGGAGAAACTCTTCCAGTTTACTAACAGATGAGGAGGCATGTCTTCAGTCATGTGTCTCATTCTGTAGAATCGCCAAACTCTGTCTTAAGTTGCAACAAAGGTAGTAAAAATTTAGAGCTGTTTTTTATTTCTGAAAAGTTAACAGGTTATTAACCTTTCTTAGTGCTACAGTTCTGTGGCTTTCAGCCTCCTCCCCGCTTTTTTGGCCATGTAGTGAACTGTGAGTGATACCAGCTACCTGTCACCCACTGAAAACTTTGGTGAAACGATGCTGATTTGCTTGAAAGCAACAAGAGGTAAAATTTAGCTGCAGGCATCTTTTTCTCTTTTATATCTCTTTCTCCTCTTTTTGCTTCTGGCTTTCCCCACTAAGCGGGTGGAGAACCTACTTGTAGTTCAGTATTTATGCAAGACAACAGTGCTGGAAACTTCAAGCAGCCTGCCTGAAGCTGAAACAGTAAAACCTGCTGTGAAATATTTTAATTCTTACTGAACTGAAAATTACTTGAAAAGCAACCATATTCATATGGCTTCTGAAACACAGGGGTTTCAGGAAGGCCTGCATGCACATGGAAACAGAACTGGATATATAGAGAGAAGAGAACGGTGTTAAGAAGAGCTCTTAGAAAGGAAATTTAAAACTTAAAAAATGGCATTTCAGAAACCCTACTCAAAATCAAGGCCATTACACACAATCCTGTAAAAGAGCACAGAGGAACTCAAGTTGTCACAAACTCCTGTGATGAGTGAAAAATGCAGAAAAACAAGCAGGTTCTGAAGTCAAAATAGGACTTTTCCAAATTAATTAAAATTTATTTGAATGTTCTGTTAATGTCACAGGAACAGCTCATTTCATTCTACAGACAGATGTGAAAATAAACCAAAATCTCCAACTGACATAATGCTGATCCTCCCATTTTTACGAAGGTGAATGGAAGCCAGTCCCCTTCTCTTGTCAAGTTTAATACCAGATTCAATGCTTTGTAATGAGCTGCCATAATATGTATCTTACCCCAGCTGAGATTCAGATCAAAGCATTTACTCTTTCAGTGTTTGTCCTTGCCTGTGTCAAAATGTGTCCATTTGGTTCTACTGCTCTTAATTGGTTCATTTGACTTTCAGTTGCCTGCAAGTACCACAAATTCAGCTTTTTATGGTGAACCTGTAGAAGACTGAGGCATTAAAAGAAAAAGCTGGTTTCATTTGCTGGCGATTAATATTAGGTTGTTCATGCATGTAATAGATAGCTCTTTTTGGTTTCTTCCGACTAATTATAAAGGTCTGCTTTAGCTTCAAAGTCTAGAGCATCTTCATAGTCGCTGGATTCACATCCTCACTGGCAGTGTTCAGCAGTGCTGAAGAAACGGTCTCAGGGCTTCCCTTGAACCTTTTGGAAGAATAAATCTTTACTAGAAAGAGATTGTATATTCAGTTCCATTTCTGTGTAGGTGTGTTTCTAACTTGAGAACTAGTCAGCATACATCAGAGCTGAGTGATGAATACATGAACAAGACATATATTACTTTGGAAAGTTTTGCAGCCACTAAAAAGAATAAAGTTCCATCTGCTGTCCACTGATAGCAGGCCTTTGGGAGTTATTTCAGAATAAAATGCTAACATAATGGACAACAAAAATACAGCATGTGTATCTAATGTATCATAAAGAAGCATCATTCACTTCTTTAGAAAAATTATAGCAAAAGGAAATGGCTTTATTACAAAACAGAGTTAACAATAGCAGTAAGTGTAGTAAGATTAAATGGGATATGAGATTTTTCATTTTTATTAATGAAATGTTTGGCTTGTGTTGAGGAGCTCTGCAGTAAGGTTGCTATCATTGGGACATGACAGAATAGGCATTACATGCTCGTACTGTTACGTATGGTTTTTTAAATTCCTTCGTAATGTGCAAGTTTTCAGCCTTCTGATTGGTGCTAAACTTTGCATCTTACAAATGGAACAAAAATCTCTTTCAATCGAATGATTCATGTATAGGAAAATGTATGTTCTTTTTTACAATCTTTCTCTAGTGCATGCTTGTAATTCAAAATCTGTGGAAATACTGCAAAGAACTTGGAACAACCTTTATTGAAAAAGGGTGATTTTTGTGGCTATTTTAGATAGTCAAGGTATCCTGCATGCTAAGCTAAGGATTCTCCTTAACAGAAATTCCCAATCTTATGGCAAACTGCAGTATAGGTAAAAATTAAATTAAAAAATTAAATCTCAATTACTATAAAAAAGAGTTACTGGTAAAATCATGTACTTCATTCCTTGATCATCACTTTTTTAGAATGCACTGCAAATTCTCTTTACAAGAAACTGCAAATAGTCCCATGTGCACATACTTTTATGTCTATTTATTTCAGCAGGCGTTTCCACATGGATGTAGAGACGATCATGAACCAAGAAAAAGCTGATTTTGCAGTTTCCTTTTCAATATGGCCCACAATCATTTTATCTTTCTTCACATAACGAGTTCACTTGTCTTTTTTAGGTTTTAGAGAATTTGTAGTGTCTTGTATTCAGAATACTTTTCCTTTACTGTTCAATTTCAGAATTTCAGGGGAACAGAACAATTGTAGAAAATTACCATTTCTGGGAAGAGAAGAAGGGGAAAGAGGGGAAAGTCCTACAGGAATGCTCACATACTGGAAGACAGCAGATGACTAAGACACTGTTCACTGAAGGTTGCACACAGGGAGCAGATAATTATCATAGGATCTTCATAGTCTTGTGTCACAGTAGAAAGCTGGTACATTAATTGGGATCACTAAATCTGCAGCCCAGAGCTATGGTTGGACACTGTCTCCAGTAGATGATGTGACACATAAGGCATTTGTTACCTGAGCACTCATGTCTAGCAATGAGCACCTTTTTTTTCTGCTATGGATGTCTTGTTAGCATCCTGAAATCCAGAAGATTGAACTGATTGATTTAAAAGTGGATAGGTCAGTCAAAACATACGAATGATTATGCTTTCTAAACCAATTTTGGTAGGAAAAGCCAATAGTTGTATTTGAAATTAGTGGGAGCAATGATACTTGCTTGTTATATAGCACACTATAAAATATGTATTTCATACCTACTCTGGAACCTTGTAAAAAAAACCTACTGATAAATGAATTACAGGGAAGTTACAAGTGCTCAGTAGCAGTATAACTGAGGGCAGAAAGTAGTAATTTTTTAAAAGATTGCATCTGTTAGTTTATTAGAGTACTAGAGTGTTGACTTTGTAGCAGGAACTATTTCTGCTTCACTGTTTACAGGATTCTCAGAACAGTATGGCCTAAAATGTGGGGTTCAGAGCCATTACTCTTCAGTGCTGTAGTGGCGTATTATCAGTTTAAGGCTGTTTTAGTGGCCATACAGGCATCATGCCTTCACAGCTAACAGAATACCAGTCTAATACCACATCTGTCCTTCTAACCTGAGGAGTGCTGAGGGCTTTCCTATACCTCATTAGCTGTGAATAATTTAAAGTTGCTGACAGCTATCATCATGTAGAGGGATGAACCCCGTTCATACCAAAGGAAACACTGGGAGAGTTCATGGAAACCTTTGCAGATGCTCTGTAAAAGCTTAACTGAATTTCATGTATAGAATGAGAGACAAAATTTTATATTTAGTATTAGCTTCATGTCATTCTGTTGTAATTATGCAAAAGCTCTTTTGTATCAAAACATTGTTAAACTTTTAATCATATATAATGAGGTTTTCAAAACAAATCATGCTAGGAATGGAAGATGTTTCATCTGTATGGAAAAAAAGATCTGTAGAGAAAGCTTGATTGGATGGGAGAACATTGTACATAGTTACAAGTTGCTTGCATGAGTAATTTTTAAGTCAGACTCCTTTATATTTTGTTCCGCATCTCAGTGAATTCTGCATGAGAGCTCACGGGAGGCTTTTTGATTATAGAGGTTTCCTGTGGCAGAAGCAGCTCAGAAGCATTTTGTTCCAAGCAGTGCTGGCCTGTTGGGCAAACACACGGATGATGTATCTGGGCATGGTCTCTCATGAGACTCGGCGGTGTTCTTGTATCTGCTTCCCAGCATCTGTGAGCCCAGGGTGGATGATGAGTTTATTATGATTTAGTGAGATGGGAAAAAGGAAATACAGAAAGAATGTAATAAGAAGAAATATAAATACATCCGAGAACCTCCTTATCTTTTACTTTTTTGCCTTCATAGCTTCAAGTTACAGTATTTGATAACCTGCTGTGACATACACCATGGATTGGAGAAATGTTGAGCTCCTACAAGAAAGGAGACATATGCCAAGGGACATGTAAACACCTAGGCAGAGAGGGAGGTATTCAGCTAGAAACTGTCTGCTACAATGGTTGCTTTTAATCGAATGTAAAACTCGTATTTCTTTATCTTGGAAAATAGAAAATAATCCTGACTTTTAGGGACAAAATGCACGCAAAATATTTCTTTAAATGTCATTCGATAAAGTATGTTGATAGCAGAATTGCACATTAGCAGCACAGTTTTAATTCCTCAGGTGCAATTAAGGGAAATTCATCTGCTTTGTAAGTATTTGAGGCCAAGACAAATAAAACAACTTCAGTTTTAATAATTGATTTGGTATTGTTAGGGAAACATTTTCCCCTATGTTTTGATCTCCAGTATATTAGAGGATAAAGAGAATAGAAATACAAAAATAAAACAGCTGTTCTTAACAGGCAGAAAGGAAAAGAGAAGCCAGTTGAGCAGTCCCATTCACCACTATATCACCATGGATTTAGTCCTTGGAAATAGGAGTTTTCCTGGTCATAGCCACATAGCAGTTACTCAGATTTAGAGGTCCTTTGCTAGAACTCTCCTTTAAGAATGCATTGGAGCTTTTCAGTTCACTATCTTCTTCAGTCAACAATGGTGCTATATATTTTTGATGGTATAGAATCAACCCATGATATAACTGACGATGGAAATCTGTCTGGCACTGCAGTGTGAATACAAACATACCAAAGCAGTATGGCCAGGGACTCAGCTGAAGGAAATCGCTAAAATCACTGGCTATTCTTGAAAAAGAAGTGCACAGAATGTGAAAGGGCAGCATTAACCTTTTTTGTAGTTCTTAGTAAATGAGAAGTGATTAAAAGGTGCTACATAGGAATGCGTAGGGATCCCTGGGATGCACAGGGAATAGTTATGTGGTTAGAGATATAAATAAAATTTAAAACACCTCCGTAAATTAAAGATTTACTGTTGTGATTTTTGTGTCAAATTATTCATTATCTGTGATTACACAGAAAATTTCCAGTTGCATGTGAAAATTCTTGGGACTTAATAATATTTTTTAGAATATTTTTTGTTTAAAACTCATCTCAAAATTGCATTACTTGTATCTGTTATTCACTATACAAGGTCTATACAGGGGAATATGCACACCTTAAACCTTAATTTAAGGATGCATTTTGGTGTGTACCTCTTGAAAACTGTTCTCAATTTTCTGCTCCTTTGTTTCATTATTGATAAATAATTCCAAGAATTATGCCAAAAATAAGGAGGAAAACCACTCCAGGCAGGCTGTTCTTGATTTTTTCCAGCAAAAGTATATCCAGCTAAATTGTCTGAATCATGAAAAACATGAACACATTTGGAAAACATACACCTGCAAATGGTTTGTTGTTTCAGAAGAGGCTTACCTGGGTTTGTAATGCATGTCTTTTCTAATGGATATTTAGCTCTGTGGTTTCAGCCACCCGAAGTGTCAATTTGCTCTGCCCATGAGAATAAAAACACAAGGTAGCATTTTTCCCTTGTCTCAGCCAGATGTGGCTGTGTTCATTCCCAACACAAGGGTGTATGAATACATTTAGTTTCTTCCTTGTATGATTCAACCTACTATTTTTCTGAGGGTCTACAGGAGATAATTTTGTAATCAGCTTATTACGCATTACTTTTTTCTCTATAGTACAGTCTTCATTCATTCTTCCTTAACGTTTTTCCGTAGCTGACAGATGCTATGTGATTGTGAGATTAATTAATAAAAACATTGCCCTAAAATAGCATCCCAAAGTGCCTTGCTCTCCCTTTCCTGGCTATATTACCATTCGCTTCATTTTCTCCTTCTCTTTAAATTCTTTCTATTCATTGTAAAAATTCATATAATCAAGTTATTTTTGACATATGAAGATGATACAGACGCAAGAGTCCATTCAGAAATAAATGAACATACATGGTTGCTTTTCTTAGAAAGGTTTGAATATTTGTGGGTTTTCACTCTAGTCCCGTATCAGGAAAAAAGCTGCCTATTACCAGCTTCAGTAAATTTTTGATGAATCTTTTGTGTAGGCAGTCTCAGAACCTCTGTCCTAAAAATGCCAAACCTGTTTTTACTGGTTGCTGTGGGAGGGTTTTTTGTCTATCTGAGCTGTCTCATTTGCCTTGAGGGTAAATACTATGCTAATATTTAGAAGTGGTGAATTCCCCTTTATTTCAGTTAGTCAAAAACAAAAAAAATGCTTCTTTCCTCCTCTTCCAAGTTTCCTTTCTCTGTTTTAGTGTGCCTGGAAATTTACTTTTCTCTCTGATCGTTTACAGAGGAACCAGCTAAAGGGGAAAGTCAGGCATATCTACACTTGAGTGGTACAAGAAACAGTATTTTAACAAACCAAGCATACCAGTTTACTTTCCTTTTTTCTTTAGATTCCTTTGGAAAAATCCATGTCCTTTTAGTGGCCTCAGAGAGGCACAGTGAGCAGATACCATCCTTAAGGAACATCTGTTGAAAGAGACCAGAAAATTCACTTCCTTGTGCCTTCCGAAGTATTTTCCAAGCGGTCCAGAAGCTTCTCCTGGGGCAAAAATGCAGAAAGAACATCTGTGTTATTCAGTGTCAGAGCTGCTGTTCTTCCCAGATGGGTGCTGGGAAGAGGAGCTAGGAGGATTTATTCCCTTCTGCAGCTCTATGCAGCTAGGCACCATCTGACCCATAACTGCTTTTTGAAACATGTATGTAATGTAAATTTCTAAGCTGCCCCATTTTTATTTTAAATGTTTGTGTGTGTCTCCTGAAAGATCTAAAAGCAACAGGCAATACAAATCTGCACTGAAAGAAAGGAAAAATCTAGAAGTATTAAAATGGTGTCATCATCCATGCATCTTTCCCTACAATTTTTCTGATTACTTGTAATTACTAGCAAGTCAGTCAGGCACACTTGGCCTCAGATTGTTCAGAGTTCTTAAAAAAGGAGGAATCTTTCTTACCTATATATAAAATTATTCACATGATAAATAATTTCTTGACGGCACTTTCCATTTTATCTCACCACAGATAATAGTAATATTTTCTGCTTCAGAAGTAGGGAGAAAGTTGTAGAACTGAACAGAGGAGACCTTGCCAGATTAAAAATGTAGAATACACCCAATAGGTGGCTAAGGTTTTAAAAATTATTGGAATTTCAGGTATTTATTATTTAAATAAATACTGTAAACAGCGTGACAAAGCTGTTTCTTAAGTAGAGATCAGCATGGTAGCATCACTATAGCTGCAAATAATTTTATCCTGTCATCTTAACTTCCTGGCATTTCACATGCTCCCAGACCTCTCCAAATACCTATTTGTTAATCCATTCAAGAAGAAGAGGGAAACTTTGTTACGTTACAGCATTTTAGAAGGGCTGTCAAAACATATATTCATAAAAATTATAAAGATTGCTCTGAGGTGAGCTTTCCTAGGTGTTTGTGACAAGTACTGGCTGGGACAAAACATGACTATGAATAACTGTATAATTCACAGGTTCCAAAAATAGCTTTATGTGAAGAATTACTATAGCTTAAAGTTATGTTTTTGTCTCTACTTTATGAGTACTTCTACCCTATTAGTAATTGAGAATAATATTTTGCATAAACTGAGTAATCATAGCTACTTTCTTCTATTATATCATTGACATTAAAAGTCCATGAACATCCAATCAATCTCAGACATTATGACATTGAAATCTAACTTTCCAAAATTTGGGATGTTAGATAATTACACATCAGTTTCTAGCAGGTATGAGGTATTTATTGGCAATTTTATTTATGGAAAGAGAATAATTTCAGAGATTCTTTTGAAAGTACTTGTCTTGTAAAGAATTTTCTAAGTAGATAACAGAAAAGGAAATTAGTAGATTTAAATCAAGTGAATTGTAAGCAAAAGCATCCCTTGCAGAGGTGATGTATGATCATATTTCTGAAGCTTTCCTTCCTGACTAATGTTGTACTGTCCATTTTTGACTCTTCTCTTGAACAAAGATTTCTGTAAGAGCTACAGAAGAGATATTCCTTTGTTATTTAAATTCAAGTAGTTGTTCCTTGAATAGATTCTGAATTTTCTCCAAGTTCAGGTCTCTGAAGTGGCATAAAATAGTAATTTTTGTAGCTGTGCTGTTGGGTTGCTTCCTGTCCCATAAGACTATGAAATGACTTGAATGTTTTTTCCATTTTTTATTTATAAATCAATAAGACAAGTCAGAACAGTGGTTTATAATTGATGCTTATGTCCTGAAGATTTCACTCTATTTCAACTTGGGTCTGGTATTTTAATTTTTAAAAAAAACTCTCCAACAAACTGATTGATCAAAATTGCAGAACTAAGGTTTAAATATAGCTACACCAAAAATACCAGTACTGTAAACAAATACTTTTCAATGCCTGTCATGGTAATTTCAAAACAGAGTTCAAACTTAAAATGTAGTTGAAGTTACATCTTTTGGCTATATGTTAATTTTTAAATTAACTTTAAATTACTTTTCGTATTATTACAATGTTTATTCCTAAGCATTATTTACATGAGAAAAAAAAAGTATAAACTTATATATTACTGTTTAAATCTTTTAATACTTTTCCTATATATATGAGATGAAAGAATGTTCTTTTTAATTCTCATTTATGTTGCTAGATCTGTAATATAGTTCAGGCATGACATTTTACTCATCTGATAGAACATAAGATTTACATTTCATTAAAGTGTTATTCATAGGCAAATTGACTGAATCCCTTATTGCCCTTCCCTTTAAATTTATTTTTGAGATTTCAGAAGCTTTAAAGAGTTGCAGCTCATTTTTATCTTTCAAGGTCAGATATATCTGACCTTTATTCTGTTTCACATTACTTTCGATTCTTTGATTCAAAGAATCTCTTATAGAGAAATACTGCTTTAACTTTTACATCCCCTCAGTCAAAAGTAATATCTGCAAACAATATTGATAAGAAAGTAGAGGTCATTCCACAAAATTAATTTGTTCATATTCATATTGTTACTATGTTAAGCTGCTCCAGTGCAATGTTTCTATATTCTGCTTATGCAGAATGAAGTGAGGTTTGAAATAACTGTGTCCTGAAATAACCTGAGATCTGAGTTGTTTAATCATACCTTACATTGCTAAAACAGTCCAACATCAGTTTACTGATGTTAATTTTTCAAATTACTACCCACAGTTAAATTCCTTGATTGTTTTCTAGAGGATGATGAATTCTGACAGACAGTATTTTGATGAATCCTCATTTGAAAACTACAATTTACTGCATTACAGCGAAGCCCATTCCAAAGTATTCAATTTCCTCTGTAGCTTTTGATGAGAATCGAGTCATACAATTTTGTGTATTTGTTCTACCTTTCCTTGTTAGCAGTAAAAAAGTGGATAATACAGAGTGAATAAAAGGAACTGGGATCAACAAATCAGGCATTAATTTCACTGCAGTTACCACTTCTGCTGTTGTCTGTTGCACTAACTTTGAGTAAATCTGCACTTACTAGTAGCTCTGATGAGCCTTTATTTTTAGTAACTCCTTGTAGTTGTTGGCATTAGTTCAGTTCTCATTCTGCATTACAATTTTGTTCCACACACAGAACAAAACTTTGATTCCAGGTTAGGAAAAAAGTATCTTTTCCAACTCCTTTCCTCTGACTATGTATCTATAACCACTCTTTGAAAGCGTTCTAGCAGGACAATACAAACTCAGTACTCATTTCCCCATGGCTGCTTGCTCTTCCTTAAGCATCCTCAATCTGTCACAGCTATGTGTTACTGAGAATGGGAAGTGGAAAGCCAGTCTGCTGCAGGGTGTTGAGCCTAAAATCCAGCACATAAAGTCTTCTAGGGTGCTAAAATAAAACATAATCCAATTCAGTATTTAGTTATTGTGACAGGTATTTATTTAGTTCACCCTAGTTCAGTTTTGTGCATGACAAGAAGCAGTCGTGCTTGGACCTTGAGTCTGAACTCAGAATAGTGACCTTAGGAATATTTAGTTGCCACAGAGACTTTTTGGGATGAAGTTTTGAGTGGAAATACTTCCCCTGTGCTCAAGTCCCATTCTAGATGTCCGTTTTCATGGGATAGAAAAACAGTCCAGCTCAATCATTGTGCATATATAAGCACACATTAAAACATTCTATTTGCAAGTGAGAAACAAGTGTGAACAATTGACAGCTCACTGGAAACAGGGAAATGGCAAACAGCAGAACCAGGTGTATTAGGCATTTCTGAGAGTGATCATTGTGATTGTCCTGCAAGCCTTCACATCTGAGGCTTTCTAGAATATAGAGGAGTAGTGTCCTCAGGTTTGTTCCTGAACAGCCTGAAGGTGTACCTTGGTATTGCTATTTCTGCAGGTGAGATTGGATCTCTCCTAACTTCTTGCAGAAGCGAACTTGCTGTGGTAAATGAAGTTTGTCTAGGTAGTGGCCATTTGTGATGGTAGCCCAAATGAATCTGATTATGGGCTGCCTTCTCAACATGCCCTTACCATACTGTCTGATTTTAGAGATTGTTGATTCTAGTATCCATTTAGCTACACATCAAATCAGGAGTGGGAAAGGATTAACTCTGGAAAGCCATTTCAGTTTACATGGAGCCTTAGTGCAACAGCAGCGCTTTTGGAACCTAGCCCTTGCAGACACAGGTTTAAAAATTACTCAAGGAAAAGCCTTGGAATTGTTTATAAAACAGATATCTGCAAATCATCTGATTTGTTTTAGGAGCGGGGTTGCTGATTTTTTTTAATTCTTTGAAATTCAGCCTGATGGTTCCTGGAATTACTTGCAAATGAATTCCACTGTGGTTTAGTATCATCAGTGGGAAGAAGAGTGTGAAGCTGAGCAAATCTCTTGCCATCTGGAATGTAACCCAAGCACCTGATAGTTCCATTCTGAGTCCCCTCAGGAAGCTTACAATTATATAAAATGTTTAATCAAAGCTGTTATGCCAAGTATAACTGCAAAGCTGACATCAACATAGGAAAAGAAAAGTTAAATGGCTCCATATGAGCTGTTCTTTTCACTAGAATTTTTAAAAGATGGGAAGAAAAGATAATGCCAACTTTGCTTCCTTTATCTGTGAGTTACCAAAACCACCCTTTTAGTAAATAGTATCCTTTGACTCTACAATGTTATTGTCACTTTTTTAAATTACAGAATTAATGCCCATAGATACATGGCTTTGTGTCATAAAAACTGAATGTTTTTCAGTTGCTTAAGACATGCTAATTTCTCTATTCTAACAGTTAATCAGGCAAAGGTGCCTTAAACCCAGCTGGCTTAATGTGCCTATTTTTATTTTTTATTTCAATTCTTTAACAGAAAAGACTGACACATTAGAAGCAGTGATTGAAAAATGAACACATCTGATGAGCAATCTTCATGTAATCTGTATTTTAATAGAAAAATGATACTCGAGTATTAGAAATATTGTAACACATTTGGGAGATGAGAAAAAATCCCATTTGTTAAAAAAGTTCTATGTAAAACTTACTTTAAAAGTATTTAGTAATTTTTTTTTTAATTTTTGGTCTATGTAAGGTGAATTTGCATTTATAAAACTATTGGAATGTAGGCCATGGGAACATAATTTTTTTCATAACTACAAGTGATATTTTCAATAAACTTAGTTGGAAAATTGGTTACATAAACAGCCTTTCACTAAAGAGCAGTTTAAAAATTATTTACTCAAAAGAATAAACTAAAAAATATTTTTGAACTTCACTTAAAAAAAAAAAAAAAGTAATTGTAGATTTCCAAAGCAAAATATAAATTAGAGAAGAAAAATACTAGCATAAGAGATCTTGTGGCTTATTGTTCTTAATGAAATTTTATGAAGCATTTAACTTTACAACATGTTAACTACTTCAGAATATTTAAAAATTATTACCACTTAAAATGCTTCAAGAGAAATCTGAATCTTTTAGATACTTGCTAAAATAATTGTAAAATATAGTATATGTTTTCTGCATTTTCCTTATTTTTGTGTTTGCAATATATGTCACAAAATCTTACAGTGTTGAAGACTTGATCCTCCAGAGCAAGACTGAAAATGCTGAAAAGCTTTTATGTTCACTAATATAGATAAATTTCAGCTAGGGTATTCAAAGAACTTATTATTTGTATAGCTGTTAATTGCCTTTATGCAAATTTAAAATAGTGATAAATACTCCATCAAGTGGTGGTGTTGTGTTATCAGCTGAGGCTCTGGCTGCTGTATCATATCAAGTAATTGTTAAAGTATGGATATGAGAAATTCCAATTCAGGATAATGAAGCTTCTCTGGTACTTTTTTTCCATTGTTACACACTTTGGCATTGGCAAGGGTTTTAAAAATGTGAGAATGGAATATAGATCTCATGTTCTCAAAGTCACTAAGGAAGCTACAGATTCCTTAAAGCTAAAGCTTTATTATGCTAACAAAGTTAATAGACCATTTTGACTGTTTGAAGAATATCAGGACATGCTTAAAGGACCTAGTTAGAGATATATTCATAATCCCAAAGGTCCCACAGATAAGGAGCAGGTTCAAATACCTCTGTACCATCTGACACCTCTACAGATACAGTTTTTCTTGTTGCCTAAAGGCATCCAGCTTGGCCTTTGTAAGTGTACAATGCTCACTGAATGCTGTAAGTATTGGTTGGCAGGAATCATTGAATTCAAGGTCATCAAGTTCAACCTGCTGCCTGAAGCAGGACAGTTGCCAGCCTCACAGGAGGTCAGCCAGCTTTGTTTAGCTGAGTCTTGAACACTGCAAAGGAAAGGGTTTCACAGCTTCTCTGAGCAGCATGTGCAGTGTGAAAGTTTTTTTCAATGCCCAGCCTGAATCTCCCATCATGTTGCTGTGAGATTACATCATGTTATTACATTATCTGTCTCTATCAGGGAGAGTTTAGTTCCATCACATGGATACCTAATCACCAACTCGCTGTGAGGTTAGAGATGGCAGGTATTGCTAAAATCCTTTATCTCCACTAACTAGCAGTTAGCTCCACTAACTAGCACCATGACTGACTTTTAGATTCCTTGTAGGAAGGCAGGGAAAGAATCCATACCGAATGAGGAGGAGATGCAATAGTGACTCAGTGACTCTGGTTTGTGGAATGTCCTTGGTTTTTTGTACCCCGAAATCTTCACTTGTCCTGGGTAGCAAGGAAATCTTCACCTTTATCAAGAGACAGTTTGGTTCAAGGGGGAAGGAGCTTGGCTAGATCCCCACCGTGTGGTGGATGAAGTGTACCATCTCAGCAAATTTTGAACAGGAGATTGACTTGAAATTTTCTAAGCCTTTACAGCTCCCTGGGTAATTACATTGTCCTAATTAGAGGTATACCAGATCTTCAGTTACCACCACGTCTTTCTACCTACCCCCATTTCTTTACTAAGGAAGCTGATATTGCTGTTAAGCTAATGTAATAGCAGGCTTATCCTGCTGCTTTAAAGGTTACTTGTATTTCAGTCAGTGTGAACTCTGAAGACAAATGAACAACTTTCAGAGCAGCTGGAGAAGGTACATTAGGTACACCTGTACTGAAAAGGAAGAAGTCTGCATTAACAATCTTTCAAAGAAACCTATACACACTGAAGGTATGTTAGCATTTACCTGTCATGAAGCTGTATTTGAGAGGTACCAATATTAATAGAAGCTTTTAACTGCCAAAAATTTGAAACATTAAGCTAGTTAATTAGAAGAAACAGAACAAAACAAAAAATCCATGTGAAAGCTTGTGCAGGAAAAGTGAAAAATCACAAAAAACTTGTGTGGTTCTCTCTGTCATTTTTTAAATGTAAAGCACCTGATTGCCATGCCAGTAAATATCTATTAAATTATGAAGAAAGTAAATGCTATTATTTCTCCCTTTTATGTCTCTATGCCCTTTCAGAAAGTCTCCAAAGACGTGTGAAGTGACCCATTCATCTTAATGAGATACTTCCAGGCGATGAGAGCATTTCAGGAACATCTAAACAGATAGAAACCATCCCTGGGATGTCTCATTGCTTCGTTTCAGTGGGTCTTCTCATTTTCCCTGCTTTAGTTTCATCTCTTATGAAGCTTGCTGGTAATTAGAGCATAAAGCTTTATATTTAGATAAACAATTGTGCAACAATATATTATTTCTTCTCCTGTTTTAATGTTTTATAAGACTGCTGTATGTGTGTGCATTGGAGACAGTAAAAAGAATTTGTTTGCCATTAAAAAATCAAATAAAACACCTGAGACAATGATCCTCAGTATTGCACAAAAAATCCTAAAAAGATTAGTGGGAAAATCAGAATTTAAGCTACTCCATTCTCACTTGCATGATATCTTTATACATCTTTTTGCTGACATTTACGCAAGACCATGTGAGCTGTGTAAGACCCTCTAAATGTTTTCATTAGAAAGAAAACTTCAATCACCAGAAGCACCTCAACTTACGACTGAAGTATGTTTGCAGGCTGCCCCACCTTCTTCACTGAGTGTTTTGGTTCTTCAAGTTTCTGTCTCTCCATTCTCTTTTTTATTATGCTGTTAATAACTATTTCCTCCTAATAGGCAATTATTTTTTATTTGTAAAATACTAGAAATATGCTAGGCAATCGCTAAAGTGATTTTACATCTGTGTCTAACTACTTTCATTTCCAGTGCCCTTTCTTTTAACTACGATTTTAATCCTTCTCATTTAGCTCTACCACCTGCAATTGATTCCTTGAATTCTGTTCAATTTACTTCATAGCCTTGTCATATTCCTTGACAGTCCTTTGTATAAAACATGCTGTCATTTAAATTATGGATGCTTCTATTGCTTCTTTGTAGCACTTTTCTGAGTTTTACAGGGTACACCTTCAGGTAAAATAAGTTTGACCTTGTTTCATGTGATCAAAGAGCAAGCAAGACTTTAACTGGAATTAAGATCAGCTTCACCTCTAATGCTGCCAACAGCAAGGTTACACTGTCTGGTTGTTCCTTACAAAATAAGGTCAAAGAAGTCAGCTTCTGAGCCCAATATTGAGACCTCCTATTTTCTAAAGAGCTGAGGTGATCATAGCAATTCTACGGAATTATTTGGGTTTTTATATATGTTTAAGGAAATAATATCAGACAAACTAAACATCTCTGCCAGGCATTCATTTTCACCTAATCCTGCCAATTGATGGTGGCAGGAGTTGAATCAGCTTTTCTAGACATACTGGATTCAGTCCTGCAAAGACATAACTGAGGTCATAGGTTCAGTTCAGTTTTTTAAGCACTTAAACCCTCTCATTATCTGAGTTGGTCATGTAGCTGATTCATAATTAGCACAACTCAACCATTTGTTTCAAGAGAGGCAGGGACTTGATAGAGCAGTTCCTAGCTAAGCAAGGAGTCATTAATTACTATTCACTTTATTTGGTTAGTGTAACAGGACTTGTAAATTTGGGTTTATTTATGAGGATTTTGCTGTCATGAACTTCAGACTCTGATAAGAACTTGAATTCATCTAAAACTTCCTTGGAAGTTTTTGGAAATCCAGAGCCGTATGGTATGGATTGAAAAGCTTGAAAGTCTTTAGACCATTATTTTCAAGCAAAATTAAAAAAAAAAAAAATTACACAGTTCTGTTCTGTTATATTAAGGATCAATTACCTCTCCCAATCTTGTCCCAAGCTGGGCACAAAAAACAGTGTTTCTGTTTTATCTTTTGTTTCCATCCACTGTGTACATTTCTCAGGAAAAATTCCAAGTTTTTGAGAATGCATTTTGCCTTGTCTTCATGAAATATTTTGCAATTTTAATATGACATCACCAAATGGAAGAGGTTAAAAACAAATTATATAGGAAATCCTACCAAAAGAGATATGCAATTTTAACAAAGGCTGTCAGAAGTGGGGCTTTTTTAATACAGTGGAGTATTGTTAAACCTCATATTGTAGAGAAAATATTTTAAGTAAAGTATTCTCCCACTAGCATACAGATATTTGAAAATGCATTACAGCCTACACTGAACACTGTATAAAGAAAAACATCAGAAGTAGTTAACACATTAAAAATATAACTCTTTAGGCCAAAAACTTTTGGAAACTCTGGGTTTTTTCTGTTTTAAGGATTAAGAGATTTTTCGTTGCATGAAAGAATTCTTATTTCAGGCCATCTGCCCCTATTGCTTTTTTGGGTTTGATTTGGCATCTAGACTAGTGTCTCTGCTCCTGTAATTAAGATTTTAAAATTTGTCTTCTGATTCCAGTAGATAAAGATAGAATTTTTCTGAAAATGATACTATTTTTTCAAGGGTGCCCATAAGTCTTATAAAATTAGGAGAAGAATATGAAGACTTCAGTGAAATAAACCATAGGAAGACTTTAGGGTTAACCTCTTGGTCTCCATCTATAGCTTTTGCTGGTGTTCACTTGGACTTTTTCTTAATCTTCTATGAAGAAATACAAAACTGCTCTGACAGAAAAACCTTTACCACTGTGTATTTTGGTATTGAAAACTGTACAGGTAGAGGTGCTGATTTTCAGAAGCTGTTCAAAGGCAGATGGTGGTGACTCTGGGGTACTTGAGATGAGCAGAACCTTGAGGCCCCTGCAAGATGCATTGAAGAGCTTCTAGTCTGCACATCCTATTGCAGGTGGCCTCTGTACCAGGGTAATTTCTGCACCGAGGCCAGAGGTGGTAGATTTCAGGCTGATGCAGGTGAAGCCAGTCCAAGTTTGGAGCACGGTCTGATCCAAACATTGCTCAGAGTTTGGCATTGCAACATGTGCTGAGCCTGGTTTGACAGGAACGCACACTCTCTCAGCAGAGCTCATTATCTGGGACATGTGTTCCTCTCATGCCACAGTTTCCTGCCTGGTTTTTTCTCAAAACACGGGTGACAAGTGCTCTGTGTGTGTGTGTGTGTGTGTGTGTGTGTGTGTGCACGTGCACTCACCTGTGTATCAGTAGGAAATTTCCCAGTCTGTCATTAGTGGTTCTTGATCTCTCACAAGGAGGCTTCACATGAAAAAATCGGCAAAGTCATATAGTGCATTGGAAATCAATATCTAATGGTGTATTTCTATATTTGGCAAATTGAGAGTGCTTTGGCTTTGCTGGAGGCCTGATTAATATATATCATTCAAGTTTAGCCAACAATTTAATAAGATATCAAAAGATTTTTTTTTTTTTACCTTCTTTACAGGCAATGAACT
This sequence comes from Eulacestoma nigropectus, assembly GCA_013397775.1. NCBI lineage: Eukaryota > Metazoa > Chordata > Aves > Passeriformes > Eulacestoma > Eulacestoma nigropectus. The sequence continues at coordinate 417,946 of VZTE01005145.1, forward strand.
CCAGAATCATCCATTGAAGAGTTATGAATATAATCCTGTCTAAGTTTCATTTAAATGTTCCTTTAAAATGTTTTTGCATCTCATGGTACAGCAGAGGATGTGAAATATTTCTCATTCCACTTACAATAAAAATAATTTTCAGACAGAATTTACAGACCCACCAATTCTAACAAAATCATGCACTCTGTTAGTCTTCCTCCTTAGGAAGAAGTTGCTAAAAAATTAACACAATATTATTTGGTGAGAGATAAAAAGGGCTATTTTTAATTGACCTCTATGATTAGAGTACCTATAACCATCAGGGCTTTTAACTGTATAAATAAAAATGGCAAGCCTTTCTGAAGTTTGCGTCTTAATTCCTTTTTCTATACTTTCTTTAAAGATAATAATAATAATAGTAATAATATAGAAAGAAATAAAATACATTTCTTGAGCTGGTAAAGTGACGTAACTGCTTAATTAGTTGAATATTGGCTTAGAATTCAGATTTTTTTAATATAATTTGAATATGTATTGACTATATTCTTAAAGTGGAAGTGACAGCAGTAGTCATTTATGAAGACTGGCTTAGGAGAGAAAATGTGTTGGTGACCTGAAAGACTGTTCTGTGTTTGGGATTAAGGTACAGTGAAGATCAGGAAAATGAAGTTGAGAGAGATCCTGGAAACACTGTTTCAGAGCTGTCTACCAAGTACTTGATCATTTGAGCTATAAATTATACGTAATAATTTTCTTATTTAGAATATTATGTAGAAAAAAATAATCAATTTGTCATTTCCTCTTCAAAACCTGCCCATACAAACTGGAACTAATGATTTTTTTTTTTTTCCAAAAGACAGTTGATTGTACTGCCTGATCTGAGAGGATGCTTCCTTACTGCTTGTATAGTAAGAGCCAATTTCAGTAGTACTGAGTTGGAGTGGACAAATAACTATTCTTCCTGAGTGAATTCTCTAGAGAAAGACAGCCTGAAGCATTAATGAAATAGAATTATTCCTCTTTTATGATTTTTATTTACTTATGATAATTCAAGCAGTCTTTATCCATCAATTTTCATCCCTAAAGTGTAAATCTGTTTTGAAATAGTGTGTTTTGATAAGAACATAAAACTTAATGTACCATCCTACCAAACACTGCTTCTTGAGAGTTAAATCTCTCTGACAGCTCTTTTGCTTCTGACTGCAATACAAGTTGGAATTTACTTCAGAAAGTGTCATTTCTGAGACTTCAACCTAACTACTCCTTCATTTATCATCACTCTTAAGTCAATAGCTGTCTCTTACACACCAAAAAGAAGAATAGGAGGAAATTCAGGGTGAATTTTTTTTTTCCCCTGCCTCTCAAACTGAAGATGTTGAGATGATGCTGCAAGATTTATATCTCTCTTCATTGCTCTGGTAAACTTAACATCTTCAGTGCCTTCTTCCAGGAGTAGAATTTATTTCTTTTGCAGTCTTTGCTGTTGCTTGCCCTGGCTGCAAGACAGGGTTTGTAGCTGTATTCACAGCACTGTTCAAGGAACACTTTGGTGTGGGACTGGGCTCAGGTCTACTAATACAATTAAATGTCTAGTGGAATAGGATCTTGGTAGCTTTAGGTTAACTAAGCTGAACTGTGCTTCTACACCACGGTGCAGTCACCGCTGACTTTGGTATTGATCTCTAACGGTGGCTTTCCCATAACCCTGCAGTGTTTAGCATCAGCTGCTGTATGTTAGGTGAAGTTGCTTGGGTCAGCCTGACAGCTCAGTCTGTAGGTCACATTTGCTAGTAGGTTACATCAGGTAGAAAGGTGGGGACATTTTGTTTGCTTGGTTTTTTTGTTCACATAGATGTATATTTGCAAATATATCTAGAGAAGCATGTGTTCTCCTGTTCTGGAGAGTTTGTTCCATTACTGGAGCTCATGGGATTCAAAGAACAGGGAATTTAGAATTTGAAGCTACGTGCAGAAAATTCAAACTCTCTTTTAGGTACTGCATTAATAACCTAATTTTGAAGAAGGCAAAGTACCTTTTGCTCTCACTTGTAGCTACTCTTCAGGAAAAGATTCAGTGCTTGTTTTCCCATTTTTGTTCTTATTTCCTGACAGCTTATTTGCTGTGAGTGGACTCTGGCAACTGGTAGAATAGTGGGGAGAAATGGAACTAAGCATCTTGGTGACTCCAAAAAGCATAAGATTATTGAGCTTAATTTCCCCATCATTGCTGTGGTTAGAAAGTGACCAATGTTCTCTGATTCTTCATTAATAAATCCTGTTGTGTCCATGTGCTATCAAGGACAAGCATATGGACAAGCATATTTCTTTTTCTTGAGAGGGTGATAAAGCTTCACCTCTGTTGGGATGACATGGTTGTCAGGTGAGAAAAGGGTTGTATTTCACAATCTCATCATATAGGCTGAAAATACTTCTGCATCTAAACGGAAACAGAAAAAATATGACTGCCACTGCTGATTACTGGCATAGTATAGTGGCAGGAATGAAATAGATAAGTGTGTATAAGTGAGATCATTTGAAAAGAATTTTTAATTGCTTTGTTTTATATAAAAGTGAAATAATTATTTCCAAAATATGCCTTTAGGATATGCTGATGCTTCTCATGCTACTGGGTTCAGCTGTCACAAGTCTGGACTTAGCATTTTTGCCTTTCAGTCCAATTAAATGCTATTATTATGCTATTTTCAGCATCCAGAATATAACCATAGTAACTGTAAAATTCCTGAGGAGGAGACCAAATTATAGTTACTAGACATTAGATTTTTTTTCATAGATAGTATTCACTGTAAAATTCAGTAATTTAAGCTCACTAGGATTCATTCTATAAGTTTCTATTATCAGACAGTTTATCAGCCCCTCACAGGAGATTTAGTTATTGCTATTATTAAGTATTGTTTTTTCTTGGTCTGTGCTGTGGGGAATGGAGATTTCTTACTTCTTGCACTCAGCAACGTTTTAAGCAAAGACTGTAGCAGAGATCTAAGGACTACCTCTGGGGTATGGCCCTACCCATTACAATTGGGAAGGACTTCATCTGGCTCAATAAACAATTATAATTAATTTTATAGAAGTATCTATAAGCATTATTCGTGTATTAAATTTTCAGTTTCCAAAGGTTACCATGCTTAGGCAGAACACAGGCTATACAATTTTATTGATAGAGCAAATCTTTTAGCTGTTTGACTTGGGATAATCAAAAGAGGTTTATCCATAGCAGAGAAATTCCAGCTCACATTCTTTCCACACAATTGAGTAAATAATTAATCAGCCTGTCTATAGATAATTAGTAAATCAGAAATAAACACCCATTTCACCAAAAAAATACTCATTCTGTGGTGTTTATCCTGCACTAGTTGTTGATAAAACTTGAATTGAGGTTCTAAAAATCAAAAGTGTTGATACCCTAGTTCTGTGACTCCTCCAGTCTGTAGTCACTGGGGTAAGTTTTGTAAACTGGAAGTCATTTGGTAAATAGGCTTCTTCCTTCGAGAAGAGACTTTCTAAATACTTAGAAATCCAAATATTTTGCATGTCCAGTGAAGGGCAAAGAATCTGGTGAAGGGTCTGGAGCACAAGTCTTACGAGGAGCTGGGGTTGTTAAGTCTGGAGAAAAAGGAGGGTCGGGGGAACCTTATTTCTCTCTACAACTGCCTGAAAGGAAGTTGTAGCCAGGTGTGGGTTGGTCTCTTCTCCCAGGAACAGGTGATGAGACAAGAGCAAATGGTCTCCACTTGTGCCAGGGGAGGTTTAGATTGGATATTAGGAAAAATTTCTTCACCAAAAGGGTTATCAAGCACTGAAATAGGCTACCCAGAGATGTATAAAAGATGTGTTAATGTTGCACTTAGGGATATGGTTTTGTGGTAGACTTGGCAGTGCTGGGTTGATGGGTGAACTTCATTAATTTAAAAGGACTTTTGCAACCTGAATGATTCTATGAAATTATTTTATCATTAACCTTGTTGCCCTTTTTTCCGGTAACTTTCTCAATATAATTCAGTCTACTACATCTAGGAAAATATATCTTGAGTTTGTGCACTTGATTACATGTTTGTTCTTAATGTTTTCTCATTTATTTAAAAGACATGACAAATCAAGGCTTTTGTATTTGATGAACAGATTAAATGAAAATAGCCCCAAAAGATAATGATTTATCATCAAAGAATATAGCTATCAATGTTTTTTGCTCATATGTGTTTGCGTGACTCAAAATGTTTAAAAGATCGAAAGCAGAAAAGCAAATCTCAAAGATTTCAAAATATTATTCTATATGACTTGATTAGTGAGAGTTGCCTCTGCCCAAATTAAGGTGCAAATAAGACCATATGCTGAAGTCAGTAATACAGTTTTATTTAATAGTAACCGTGAGGGAATGAGATAGAAAGAAATGTGGGTGGGGAGGGAGAGAGGGCAGAAGATTGTCACCACCAGTAGACCCATTGGTCCTTCTTCACCCTGGGCTTGTCGGAGGTGGGGGTACCAAGGTCGTTCTTCTGGGGGTACCACCTTTATATAGTCCAAGTTTCAGGTGTCCATGCATGGGGTGGTTGATGGTGTTTCCATAGCTTGGGGTGGCATGTGTGTAAGCAGTTGCTTTCTTTCCCACAGCTCACCACAGTGGGAATTTCTTGATTGGATGCATTAACCAGGATGTGCTAACCAGACGTTGCATCTGCTAGGCCTGGAATTAGTGCCTTCCTGTTGAAAATTTCTCCCGTCTGTGCTTATCTAAAGTTCCTGCTGTCATGGCTTATCTTATGGCAAGTTCCTCTTGTGGCCTTGGCAGTGTTTTGAGACAGGCAACTGTGATCTTTAAGTACTTACAACCTTATATATAGAACTTTGAAGTCATGATCCGCAGCCTGATTAATGTCATCCAGCCTAAAAAACCTCCTTCACATTTCCTGTACCCTACAATTTTTTAAAAAAAATTTCTTTAAGCTTTAAAATCTTCTGAACTACAGAAAGTACTAACCTTCACAATTCTTTAGCTTCTTATAGACGGATCACTGCTGGGAAATTGATGTCTCATATCTACAAAACTCAAATCAGTATTCAGTCACAAATCACAAACTTTATACCACACATGGTTAGTATCAATTTCTCATCATGGAATTTGTCTGGATGCTGATGCTAGTTAGGTAGAACAAATGAATGAATATGCACCCCAAAGGAAAAGCATTTTCCTTCTGAACACTTATAGGTGTTAAATTTAGATTCATTAGAACATTTTCATATTGTCTGGATGAACAGTCAATGAACAAAAGAAATGAACTGCCTCGTGTAACATTCAAAATATTTCCAAAGGCACTGAATTCAGAGTCACTTATTTCCTATTTTCCAAATAGATGTTTGTTGCCCATGTTCCTCTGTTAGTAAATAAACCACTTTTCTTCACAGTCTAGTAGTAATGCCATATAGGCAGTGATGCAATGACACTTGGTATGATAGCAAAAAAAGATACCTAAACCAGGGGATACTGTCAATTCTTTTCTGAAGCACAAATTTCTGATGAAACACAGAAATGTAGAGGTAGGAAAATACATCATCTTCCTCATTTTTGTATGTATCAGGCATGGCTGTTACAAATGGTTTAATATTTTGATAGAAATGAGAATTTGAAAGAAGTTTTCCGTCTTGATAACTATTAGTTATTAGAAGTATCAATGCATTTTACTTCTTTATCTGAAGGAAAGTTAAGGAAAGCACAGGTGATGGAGAGTATACTAAGAGAAGTACAGAAAACTTTGAAGTAGACACAGTAACTCTGACCCAATATATGAAGTTGTAAAATTCTTGAGATAAAAAATGTAATAACCTATTAGAACACTCCTATATCTTCTACCCTTTCCCATTTTCTGTACTAGAAATGGAGACTAAAATAACCTGCTTCTCCCTGGTGTCCCCAAAAGTAACATACATAATTTGTAAATTTTGATGAATTTCCAGCTGCCCAGCAAATGGTAAGAAGCAGCTCTTTTGGTGGCCAGCTATGTTGTGAATCTCCATGAGAAAGTAGTCAGTAAAGCTCTTGTTTCTTTCCCCTGTCCAAGCTCTTATGCTAATGCCAGCTTTGGGTGCATCTTCTGCACTGTAAATGCAAAGACCCTGTGTCTGTGCGCCTGCTGTCTGCGAAGGGTGGCCCTGAAGCTGACTGGAAGCCAGTGTATGCCACTGGTTTTCACTGCAAGCCTGTAGCAAGGCTAAAGCCGAGGCAATAATCCTCACTATGTGATTCAGAAGATCAGGCTAGACACGGGACACTGTGCGCCCTCCTCTCACAACAAAGCTCTTTCTGAAAATAATTTCAATAAGTCACATTCTAACCCAGAAGGTGACTGGGAAGCATTAACTGTGATTGTGTGACTCAGGTATTACCTGGGTGGCTTTGACAGCTCTTCCTTGAGGAAGTGCTTTAGTACTGCCAGAAGGCTGTGCTCTGATAACTAAATTACATTCTAAAAGGTAATAATAATAAAAAAAATTCAACAAATAAACTTAAATCGAGATTTAAACCTTTCTCAAATATTTATCCAATAGGGAAACCCCACCAATTTTACCAGGAAATTTATTGAAAAATAGATGTTTAGCCAACCTTACTTACCAGGAAATACCACAGAAAGGCTCCAGTCTTCCAAAACCTGCACTATACTGAAGAAAAATTGAGCATTTTCCCCTTTCTGTGTGAACTCATTGGGTGTTGTCATAGTGCATTTAAACACAGGAAACATGCAGAGGTTGCATGGATATGCTACCATTTCTAAAAATTGAAAATAAAAAGGACATCTCTAAATTAATAAAAAAAAAATTAAGAAGGATGAGCTGCTGAAGGCACAGTGGAGCTTGGACACTCTTTACCTCCCACAGGACAGGTCTACACAGGGCAGTGGAGCACATCTCCAGTGAGTGCTGATGAAGCCTGTCCGATGCCAGAAGTGATACACTTGATGCATGTTAGTACTGCCCAGGTGCCCAGGTGTAGCACTGAAAATATGCCATGGATAATTCTTGATGTAATGTGTTAGCTGTCGGTAACTTGGATAGTCTCAAGCTGAAGAGTAGCATGGAGCCAGCGAGTGTTTTGTACCTAAATTAAGAAAATAAATCCCTGCTTCTGGCTACCTACCTCCCTACCACCAAGCTTATTTAATATTAATATTAATATACAGTTAAAAATGGCAAACACAAAGTAGTGGTTAAATCGACAAACACTTGTAGAATTTTCCTTTCTCTTCCTTTCTGCTATGAAATTTCGCCAGGGCAGATTAGGAGAAGTTGTTTAAAAAAGTATAGAATTTTTTCCTGAAAGCCAAAAATTGTATAAATTTGGTCTTCAACCTTCCCTTCTCACAAGTCCCATTCTATTTGTAATATGCAAACTAAATGCGTCTCAAGGCATAATGCAAACTGTCATAGCATCACTTTTGAATAAAAGAAGACTATTTATTGCTCTTTACACATGACAAGAGAAAGCCTGTCCTGTGGGAAATGGCACTTTTTGTCAGTTCTGTCCAGGTTTCTTCAGATCCATTTTAAATAAGTAGAATTGACAATTATTGTGATTAGGTTGCAAGAACAAAACAAAACGATTAAAAAAATCAGTTTTTACTTTCTGAGCAAATCTGAAAATATGCTTTCTTGTATCCTTATTCCTGTTGTGCCTTGGCCTCCACCAAAAAGTAACCCCTCTTTTGCTTCATGTGCTCAGTATTTCACGTGTTTTTAAAGTTTTTTAAAATGTCACATGCTCTTTGCAGACATCTTTTTAATGAAGAACTGAGAAGAGCCATGGAAAAAATAAAATCCTATTGTTGATCTCAGCAAAAACCATAGTTTTTATTCCAACAAATGCATTAAAGTCTGTTATATTTTTGCTCTTCAGTGCTGCAAGAACTACTGCTTTTATTTTCTCATTGTTTTCTCCCCTTTTTCTGTTTGGTTTTGTGTGCTCAGCCAGTGTGTGTTGCACTTGCTGTTCCTCTGCTCTGATTCTGCAAATGTGACCACCAATTCATTTGCATTTTGTTTTCCATGCACACCCTGTGAACTGTAGGTTTTAACCCAGTTGATGGAGCGTAGAGGGGCAGCTCCATGGAGCCCTGTTGAACACAGGATGAAGCTGCAGAGTCCACGTGCTGCACAATGATTGTTACCAGTGTTCAGAATGGGGCTGTGTGTAAGCAGCCCAGTTTTCCAGTCTAGTGCTTCCCTTCATTTGAATCTTTCTTAATACTTTTTTATGATATCAATAAGTGAGATCATAATTAAAACTTGAGTAGATCAATAGTGCCCTTGTGTAATCTCTTAATCCTGTACTAATATTAGACTTTGCTCTTTTTATCAAATCTTCTGTTTAACGTGTCTGGGCTAGTTATTAATTTACTCTAAAGATTAGCCTTGGTACACCAACCTATGAGTGTTTCCCAGCAGTCAGTTGACTTCTTTCTCAATTCGTCTTTTACATGATTTATTGCTTGCTGAGAGAGCCTAATTAAATCTAATGGACTGCTGGTATACGTCTATTGGAATATTGACATTTTATCACCAATTAGGCTGTATTCCTTATCTTATCGTGCTCTTAGCTGCCTTTATATCACTTTATAGGATTAGGAAATGCTTCTTCCTCTGTTTTTCAACATATTTGTTTTCAATTAAGGTGTTGAGGTGTTTTATTTGGAAAATAGAAGCTTTACATGTCAGAAGATAAGTACAGGGCATAAAGATGTATGTAATTGGAAGGCATAATCATCTTAAATATGCTTCTCCTTTTCTTCGTTTGTATTCTCTCTTTTTCCAAAATACATCCCACAGTTTGATAAATTAAGCTCCTGTATGTAAATCTGCATTCAAGCTAGAATTGCTTTCTTTGTTCCAAACCATTTTGCAACAAGAAACTCCTAATGATTTTGACTGTAATATCTTGCTAAACTGTAATGCATATGTGTTTCATTTGGAGATACTGCTGGAGAAATGCCTGTCCCCTCACTTCTTGTCCTGAGTGTCTTGTACCAGTGGGTATCTTTAGACTTCAGAAGAGTGACTCTCCAGCACACTGCAGCACCGAAGGCGTGGGGGGCTGTTGTGGAAAGCTTAAGCCAGCGTCAGAGCGACTATAGGGTTACGTAATGCCTGTTAGCTCTCTGTCTCTGCAGCTGGTCATTAGAGAAAAACAGCAGCAAAGCAGATAAAGCAGATGTGCTTGTACAACACCAGTTAGATTGTATGTTTTGGATCCCTCGTTAACTATTTCTTAGGCTTCTCAGCAAAGGAACAGAAGAAAGCTAAGCAGAACTGAGTGCTAAGTCAGTTTTGGCCATCTATACCAACTTTGTTCTTTGTACCAACTTAAAAAAACCCTGTTTCTGAGACGAAAGGTCCCCATTTACACACTAAACATCTCTTGACCCAAAACCGCTGTGGCCGTGTTGAGCTGACCTTGTGAGAACCGACCCTTACCCACACTCTTTAAAGCTGTGCTCAAACACTGTCTGAAAAAGAGCTTGTTGGCATTGGATATCATTGTTCAGAGAAGACTGCCAAAAGGTACACCATCAGGCCAATCCTTGACCAGTAGAGTTTTCCATTAGTTTTCTTATATTTATTAATATGTATTTGTCTGTAGAGGTTTTCTTTGCACAGTTCAGCCTTATGCTACAACTCAAAGATTTCACTGTATTCCATTAATTTAGGTTATAGGGTGAAGAAAATCAACACTGAAATGTCTGTGCAGAATAGTGAAAGTGAGCCTGGGCTACATAAAATTCCTGAAAAGAAAAATAAGTCCAAATGGATGTTTTCAACAGTTATAACTGAACTGATAGTAGTAAAAACAATGAAAACTATTTTATGTAGGCACCATCTTGTATACTATATCTAGTGTCCCAATACAACTCATAATAGATAATCTTCATAATAGCTTTCCATAATATATGATACGCTGCATTTATGTGGTGTTTTTTGCATACACTGTGATGCTAACTAATTAGGTGCTATACCTGTCTATATTTTCTCTTAATTTTCAGTGTTAATGATGAAATTATAGAGAATATAAAGTCATCATATTAAATATATTCTGTGATGGGTAGAGTATTTGCCACATATCAGGAAACCTGCTCACCAAGAATATGGACTACAGGATTATTGAGCAAAACAGCTTCTAAAATATAAATTAAAAGACTGCACTGTTGTTTACATTATAAATACATGGTTTCTCAGTCATAAAAGGAACATCTCTGATCTACAATGTCAGAAACAAACAAAAGTGATATTTTTTAATGCAACACTGAAATGTTGTTTTATTAATAGATTTGTTAAACTGGCTGTCAACTGAGGCACCAGAGGTGCCAGCATATTATTTTCTTTACTGTTTCAGGGGGCAGTATCCTCTTCCAGAGGTGCAAAGAGAACAAGAGAGAAAGAAAGAGTTTAAACTTTAGATATTTTGTCCCTTTTCAGCAAAATCTATCAGAGGATGTCTGCCCTTGCTGCTTGTATATGTCCCTTGAATTCTGCTCCTATTGACGACCACTTGTGTTGGTGTATGCTGGGTACCTGCCTTATAAATATATTACAAAAAAGATAAATTCCTTTGGCTTCCAAAGGATTTTAAGTCTTAAGTTTCCCCCCTGGAGTCATAGCACAGGTGTATAAATAGAAATGTAGGATTTTCATTATGAATACGGAAGAAATCTTAAAGGTTCCTCTTCCATGGACAGATGTTTAGAGTCCAGTGGCAGCAAATATTCTATTCAGTTGCTGCTGAGACCTTCAAAGGAGAAAAGTATGTTACATGTTGTCCCAAAAGTAAACACAGTATACTAGTTTTTCTAAACACAGTAATTGATCCTTAATTCAGATAAACTAAGGAAACAGGTTAAGAGAACCCCAAAAGACTTACCTTTCTGAAACAAGAAAGGTTTTCATATGTGTATGAATTTACTTCATAACCTGTAGCACTAATGACTCCAGATTACAATTACTTGTTTTTGTTCAAGACTTATAGGCAGCGCTATGCAAATTGTAGTGATGATGGAAATTAAATATACATTAAAAATACCATTACTGAATAATTCTAGCGTAATAAGTAGCTTGCTTCATAATACATTATTATTCTCATAATGGTTGAGCAACTTGTATCACAGATGCATTTGACGAAGTAGCAACAGCAGTGGAGATAGCAGCATAAACATCATGCTCCACTGCCTGCCCTGTGCTAAAGAAATTACACTGTGGGAGGAAGGAACATAACACTGCAATTGCTGAGACTGACAGCCAAGGAAGTGATGAAGTCTTATGAAATCAACAGCATGTTGGGTACATACTCTCCAATTATGATGACAGGGTTTCACTAAAAGGTGGACCTGCTATCATTACACATAAACAGAGTTGTTAAGACAGTTTCCAAAAGATCAAGAGAGGCATATATAGTTTTAAATAGATAGTACAAGTTGTTTGAATTCAGGAGATCATCTAACAGTCTCATCCTGTCTCCTACCAGTATAAAGTTTGTGAAATATTTTTTTTAGTTTGGATTACTATTCTCATCTGCCTTCAAAATATTTTGCAGCCCTTTCTTGTCAGAATGGCACACTGTCTTGATTACACATGCTCTACTGAGAGCTTGGCTGTTAACCACCATGTTCGTAGCACCATGCGTACAATGCATGTGCTGCTTCCAACTGCAGAGCAAATTCCTGGGAAGACCTGTCGGGTAGGGTTTTTTTGTTTGTTTTCCTGGCCAGAATGAAGGATTTATAAAATTTTCGTTTTTGTATAACTGACCAGCTTCATTGTGAGGCATGACAGAAAGTAGGTTGCATTTATTTTTCTGTAAGCTGGTGTGCTGCACTGCTATGTAGGCTGGGCAAAGGGAGGAAAGATTGCTTCTGCCTGGTGCCCTCACTGAGTGTACTGAGAGTGAACATGAGCTGCAAAGCTGCTAAGTGTGCAGCTCCCAGAAAAAAATTTGTTGGCCCACAGCACAAGCAGTTCAAGGAAAACCTGGTTTTGATTTTGTTCTTCTTTTTCACCTTAATTTATCAAAAGCCTTTGAGAAGTACCTATAAGGAAATTGTCTGCGCAGATCCAACCCAAAGCTGTAGCTAATTTGGGGATCTCATTATAGATGTGGTTGGAAGACAATTCCCAGTTTACTGAATTTGTACTATCACAAGTAACAATGTGTACAAACTTATCAAACTGCAAAACCTTGTTGTTCTGGCTTGTTAGAAAGCTTCTGAACTCGTAATTGGTTAAAATCAACCTATTTTTGTAGCAACAGCCAACATGTTTGCATTGCTTTTTTCATCTTTTGGGCTTTCAAATAAAAAAAATATTTAAAAAAAAAGAGGAAAAAAGCTAGAAGCACTTTAATTTGCATTGTCTTTCACAAGCATGAGAAGCCATAATTAAGCATGGTATTCTGGGTCAGGTCTTACCTGTACCTTGCAGAGTGGTACAGTATTTCCTTCTGGGTATTCCTCACTTGTTATGTTCTGGAATTGCATACTTCTTCTTTAATGACTGTATTACTTTGTTCGCAGGAACTATGATCAGTTAGCACAACCAATTCTTTGCTCTCCTTTTGTTTCCACTCAGACGCTTAAAGAAGAAATTCTTGTTGATAATGTCCAAGATGCATTTTTGTACCATTACCGTTCATCCTGTTTCTGTTATTTAGGTCTTCAGCATCACCTCATTTCTCCAGTATGATTTTTCCTCTGTAATATCTTACAACTTTGTGTCACCACATTTTTACAGCATGCTTCTTTGCAAAGGTCATTACTGCAGATATTAAATGAGACTCATCTGAAATATGATTCTGAACAAAAGAACCCACTTTTCTCTAGCTCAACGATGTGATTTTCAGTGCATCTTCACCTCCCATGTAGTCAAGTCTGTGGCCCCCTTTGTATTCCTGTATCAGTCCTCTTCTTGTCTGGCTTTTTGCAGATGATTACTGCACAAGTTTCACAATACTTTTCAAATGAGTGAGAGATTGTACTGGCATCCTAGCAAAATATTTATTGCTCAAAATTCATCTTTTCATGCAGCTGCAGATTCTTTTCCTATTGAAGTATTTATAGCACATCCATCACCAAAGTCCAAGAAACTGGTGGCAAGCAGAAAAATATACATTTACATATAAACCCCTTTAGAGGACTACTGCATTTAAACACTGAAAGTTTTTCCTTCATGTGTGTAGTTTTGCAAAGCACTTAAGGATTCTTCATACAAAAATGCCCAGAAAAGTAAGGGATTATTTATATTGTGTTGTGTAAAACAGAAAAAAAATGAAATTAAATAATGGAATATGTCGAGTAGTTTTGTTTAATGCTTGTTTATACCAAGCCACACACAGGGTGGTATTCATTTTACGATCAGAGTTAAAATACGTTCTTTCAAAGAACATTTCAATAAAATAAAAGCAAAATGAAGAGAGATTAAATTTTTTGGCCTATCTAATATTTTTAAGCTCCATGACAAAATTCGTTAGTACCATTTTACAACAAGGAGAATAACTCTGCCACTGTTTTCTGTACAGTGCCAACTGAGAAACAGCTTTTTTCTCCTTTACTTGGTGACATTTTCTTTTTGATTATTAAAAATAGAAAAGGACAGCTGCGTACTTAGATGTACATTAACTTCATGAATTGTTAATCCTGAAAAGACATGCTGCTCACAGAGGTGGTAAGTTTAATGCTGCAGACTGCCATTCAGTGACTATCACGGTTTCTTACATTTGAAGTCATGCACATCAGACAATACTTGCTTCTCTATAAATGGAGCCCATTCTCAGGGTGTCCCTACATACAAGCACGAGTTTCATTTATTTCTGAAAAAACGCTCGAGTAAAAACAATAAGCTTAACTGACATGGTTGTCTAGCTTGTGTCCCTGAGCAGAGGAGAGTGGGAAGCAGGTTTGCAGTATGTCTTGAAGTTCAGCATGGATGTTTCTCCGAAGAGAGTGTTAGCTCCCATCTCTTCCCTGAGAGCTCTTGCCTTGGGTGACGCTGTACTGACGCATCCAGCCATGTGTCAAACATGAGCAGGATGTCTGGCCCCACCACCCTTGTGGTCAGCACTGCAGTGGACCTCTTTGCAGGAAGCAGGTGCCCGTTCTCCTACATGGATGTTCATCAAAGCAGAGTTGGACAGGCACGCCCCCAGTGACATTAGGAACCTGCAGTGCAAGCAGGGCAGAAAAGAAGTATGGCACACTCTTGTGGATACTTATGTCCCAGTTAAAGAAGGATCTTTGTGTGGATTTCATCCAGTGTTATTTTTGTTAGCTTTATCTCTGATCAGCTGCTGCATATACCATTTCCAAACCTCTTTCACTTATTCACTTCCCAGCCGTAAGCTTTTGCTCGTACTTTATCATTAAACTGAAATGTTTAATGTGCTTAGTAAAGTCTTTATCACAGAAACATGAGAGGGATAAACCTTGAAATTTTCATTGCTTACATGACAGGAGAGTGGCAAATATCTCTAAGCTGTATTCCAGCTAAGGTAAAACTGAAATCCACATCAAAAAGAGAAGATTTAGGCATATGTGGTTATGTGGTTGAACTTAGCTAAGTGCAACATGTCATCCTAAGAAACTCAACTCAGCTATCACTTCACTCTGGAAACATTTGCAATCTCTAGCAGAGTTTCCCAGTTTCCAGGCTTTTAGCTGTCCAAATGTGCCTGGACCGCCTACTGAGGTTGTTCCACAAGGCAGAAAATAATTCATCATCTGAAAATGATGAATCCTTTTCTAACAGCTATGTTTTAAAAAACATATCTAAATAAAGAAACTATAAAAAATGAACTGCAAGGGCAACACAGTAGTTCCAATACAGCATATAATCCTAACAGAGTTTTTTGATGGTGACCATGAAAACATTTCCGAGTTTTTGGAAACCAGGAGGTTTTAGCAGATGCTAAAAGGGAGCTGAGAACCTCCAGGTCCAGCTGTAGCATTGCTGAATATAGGAGCATGTCTGTCTTGCATGTACTCAGGTTAATGTATAGGAATAAAAGAGACAACAGAACCTGACTTGTGTTCTTATGTGAGCATGATGAAAGACCAGAGCACCTTCATCAGCACTGCTGGCATGAAGCTGGATTCACAGCAGTGTAACTGTGTTCAGAATCTGAGCCATGTATAAGAAATGTAACCATGTGAAATACCAGAACTGAAATTCTCATTATTCAGTGCAACAATAGCAGTAGCAAGCAAAGGAGGTGATTATTGTGAAATAATTGCCTGCCTCTACCTGCTGACGAAATAAGTGTCATTTTTTGTTATATGGATCTATTATAGAATGTTTTGCCATTAGTAGAAATGTATTTCTGTATCTATACTTCTAGTACTGCATCTGTATTAACCATAGATGCTGCATAATCCAGAGATATCCTTATTCTAACTGCCTTATCATACACATTAAAATTACTCCATTTTTTTGTCCCTTTCTGCCTTCCATTCTTTCATATAAAAACATTAAAATAGCTTCAGACAAATATCATAAAAGAGATCTGTGGAATTATTGGTTCAGTTGTGGCACAGACTACTGTAAAGTGATGTAAGATGTGGGAAATATATTTAAAGCACTAATGCTCACAAAAAAATGCTGAATATTTTTTCAGTGAAAAATATGTTTCATCAAAAGCTAAAATATTTTAAGTACATAGATTTAATTTTTTTTTCTTGAAAAAGAAAAGTAGTTTTAAGAAGAAAAACAGGTGATTTCCAAAAGTTTTGAAAGTTACTACATAACTTTGATTCTTGTTTTTTCTTTTAACTTACATGGATTTCCCCGCCTATTTTACATTATTTTATAAAAATACAAGCATCTCGCTAGTGTAATTAGGAAGAACACACCCAGCTAGAGCAACAGAAAGCAACATAGTGCAGGCATCGTTTCCACTTTGTGGATTCCTGGTTGTGGGGAAATAAAAGGATATATCAAAGTTTTTCTTCTGTCACTAAAAGCCCCTGCCAGTGTGAATCTCCCACCTGTGACCTTGCCTGGAATACTGGCAGCTCCAAAGCTCTGGCGTTTGTGCATACTAAGCGTGACATAAAAGCTAGGTCTGAAATGTGCAAGTTACAGTATCTTGTGAGAAGAATGTAGGATTCTATGTCAGCATATTTTTCTTCCTTTTATCAACATTTGTCTACACTTTTTACAGCTAATTAAAAAAAAAATAGGAAGGAACAATTTAATAAACTTTTGACTGTAGAGTGAAAATCAGACAACATCAATCAGAAGCATCCTGAAGAATCGAACTTGTAATCTCTGTGTTTTCATTCGTCTTTTCCACTAGGGACTTTGATTTCCTTTGCTCTCCTGAATTTGTCAATCCACAGTAATACGGCGACATACCACACACATTAGCAGACCAGAAATAGTAGTAAGAATATGAAAGAGGGATATCTTCTACAGTCACATGAGATAAAACTGTTTTATCTGGTTTCTGATTTGGATTTTAATTCGTCTTGGCCCAGCTGTGCTTTAATCTGTAACCCCAAAATAAATTTGAAATTTATTTTGTAAGAAATCAGCGCAATTTAATCTAATAAATTATTAGTATCCAGTTGTCATATAATATTTTCAGCAGCAGGTCTTGGAGCTTTTTTACAGAAGGGACAACTTACATTTTACAGATGGAGAAACTCGGGCACTGAGACAGAAGAACCCTGACTTTAGTATTGACATTGCAAAGCAAAAGAAAATTACATTTTCAGGTAAAAAACCAATTTGTTCAGGGTAACTGCCTTGAATTTGAAAGCTCAATGTACAGCTGAATAGGAAAGATACACTATCATTGGTAAAGCTTGGTTAAAGTAATTTAGCTCATAAGAGAATCAAAATAGAGGAAAAACAAGTATGTAGGAAGCAAGATATTACACTACAAGAAGCCTGAGGCCAGTGAATATAGCAAAAGAGGAGTTTTTTGATCCTGGGTTCCTTTCTGGGGAATACTAAAAATGAGAAGGGCACAGATAGCCCTTTCCCTGATTAATCACTGTACAGATTGCACTTGGAAATCTGAGTCACTGAAGTTACATTGTTCGCTCCTGCCAGTCCTAATGCACATACACTGGTCTTTTTGGTCGCCTCTGGGTGGTGACAGAAAAGAGGCACCTTCTCAACTGGCATCACAAAGAGATTTCAGTTTGTTTGGCTGTGTTGTTTCACTGTTTTCCAAGGAAAATTCATTTAATGAATTCAGCCTCCAGATTTTTTCTGTTTCTGGGTTTATGTCATATAGTCACAATACTTTGCTCAAATGCATAATAATACTTTACCATACAAACAATTTACAAACTATTTTGCTTTTTGCAGAGGAAAAATGAGGTGTTTTGTGCAGAGTGAATTCATTATCCCTTACGTATTGATTTTTTTTTTTTTATTTAAATATAATACCATATAAATAATTTTCGTTTTCTGCATGTGTGTTCAAATTTTCTGTAGCTATTTACTTTGAGTGAGTGCTTTGAATTATTCCATTAGGGTGATCTAAGAATTTGGATCTAAAAAAGTGAGTTGTTATTATTGGCATGTGTTTACATGGTTTAGGATGGAATGCCCCATACATTTAATTTTGTGTTACTTTATTTTTCGTGTACCACACCTTGATGATAAAATAGGTGAATGGCACTGCTATAGTTGAAATGTAAGTCTGAAATATGCTTCATACTGCACACACCAAAGTGAGAAAGACCTCACTGGTGACCAGCGCTGTTACTTATAGAAAGCTTTCAGCAAACATTTCTGGTCCTTTCACAGATTTCTTGCAGACTGAGAACTTTCTGTTATCCCAGGGACCAGCATGGAAAGGCATAAACTATACAAATATGAATTGCTTCGCTCTTAATGCTTGAACCCTTAGGGTAGTTCACTGTGGACTCTTGCCCAGTTCATATATTCACTGCTAGTTCTTGGTAACCAAAACTTACCTAGTGTGCGTTTCACATTGTTTTGCACTTCCTTATTGCCTGTTATCGTTCAGTATCAGGTAAGCCTCCCAAGGTGGCTGATGTCTGAAATATTTCTTTAACATAAGACTTTTTCTAAGGCCAAAACCAGTGCATGGTATTTTGACAACTTTCTATGAGCATGCCTTATACACATTATGTAAAGTCACATTAACATTAATTTATTTTGTATGCCAGTAGGAAAGAAAAAAAAAGAAAATTGAACGAGCTGGAAGGAAGAAATGAAGATTTCCTATTTTCTTTAAAGCAACTGACAGTGTAATTGACAAAGAAAAGTTATCTGAGATGAAACTAGACAAACAGAAATAAAAATTATCAAGGACAAATGTTAGTGTAGTATCTGAAATTGAATGGGGAAGCAAGCCACAAAGGTGATGGTTGATCCTGTCTTTTTTTATTGTTTGTTTTTTTCCTCTTGCTCCTACTGTTTTAACAAAGTAACTGAGCCCACTGACAATCCCCAAGGAGAGTTTTTACCCATAATTTATGAATAAGCTTGCCTTCAAAGAAACTGTCAAAGCAAATATTCCTGAAATTCCATGTTGCTCCCTCTGCTTTAACTCATGCTGGAGCTTGTAAGAGCGAAGCAGTGATTTTGGAAGTGACTGAATCCCCAAAGTTCCACTGAAATATGTTTCTGACTGGTAGACCTTATTTGAGATGGCATTTTTTGCATTCCATGTATCCTTTTATTGAAAGTAAACTGTATTTGATGAGGGCATTACTAAGTCAATATATTTAACGTGTGTGTGTGTCAGAAGAAGGCGAGTAGTTGCTTCACGCGTGTTTCGAATTGCCCTAAGCCATCACTGAGAAGTGCAGTCCTTTCCCTTGAATACGCTTTCCCGTCCCTCACTCCGGTGCCTGTTGTTCTGGCACAAACATTTATATGGCCACATAGGGAGCCACATCTGACAGCTGAGAATTTAAAATGAATTTAGGAAAAATGAAATGTGAGTGTTTCAAAGAAGAGTGTTGCTTATCTGAGTGGAAAGAGATTCAGCTTCACGTTGCCTAGAAGTCTGATAAGGGCTTTGCCAAACACAGACCTGGTGGCTAAAAGACTATTTCACACTTGAGCAGATGCCCAACCAATATTAATATTTACAAAGCGGAATGCGGCAGCCAGTAATGTGATTGACTACTGACTGAAATGCCTGATTGACTAAGAGATAAATATGTTCTTAGAAGAAAGGGGAGAGTGAGAAAGGGGAATGATAATAACGGGCAACCTCAGAGGGACCCCCAGGGAATGGGGGGCTATATCAGGGATAAACAGGGATATAGAAGTCAGTATCCTTCCCCAGCCCAAAAGCTACTTTCTCTGAATGTTATCTGAGGATACCAAATAAAATAGGAAATAGAACTGGGACTCTTAACCCACAGGTTAAGCAGTTGTTTATAGTTTGTCCTGTGAATCATGAGAGGGAGATACATTTGGGATGTGTTTCTGTAATATGAAGATGGAGTGATTGTCTTTCTTTTTTGTCATTTCTGCCCTTATAGAGCTTTCGCAAGTATGCTGTTAGCTTTTAATCTTTTTTTTTTTTTTCCCTTTTTATAACTCAAGCCTGCGTTTGAGGTGATTTCATGAAAATGGTTAAGAAAAAACAGCTTAAAGACACTGAACATTCTGGACATTTTGATTCTCTGGTACTGTCCAGTATCCTGGGTGTTGAAAGACTAAGAAGATACCTCTGCTTTTAGCTACAAGGGCTAGAGTAGAAGCTGGAAGATGGATCTGTGTCAAGGAACTCTCTTCCAGTGTTCAGCATTAATGAAGTAAACTTTCTGCCAGCAATAGTTAGGGGAAAGAAGCACCAAAGTCTTAAGGGAGTTTACAAGAGCAATATGATCAAATATCCTGCCTTTCATCATTCCCCTAACTCCTTTTTGGGGTATATTGAGAGTATCGCTAGATAAGTCTTACTGACTTTCAAAGGCCAAATTTATAATTTGGTGGAGTTTAATATCAATTAACTATTTCTTTTAGGGAAAATACTGCATCTAATAGGTAACTAAAGCATTTTTCATGGTCAGAACAAAATATTTTAGCTCTTAACTGATAACCACTCAAAACAATGAATTGAAAAAGGACAAGATCAGAACTGAGCATGAACTGACTCTACAGATTGTAAATGAATGACAAGTGCATCTGCGAGATGTTGCCAAGATGTTGCTGAAATAAAGCAATTGGGGCTATTCACTGTAACAAGTAAAGTTATGAAAGAAGCATACTTTTTATAAAAGCTGTACTCATTTGTCATGTATACAAATGCATTCATTTCTGAGATTCCCCTTCAAGCATCAAAATTATTTTAAGTACCTACATTTTCAGATTTTGGGCAAGGGAAAAATTTTTCTATAGGTGGAAAGAGAAAAAAATCAACCATTCTACATGTAAAATACTTTTATATCAAATTACTTTCATTTTAAAATAACCAAATCACTCAGTTATACTGCTACTAGTATAATATTTGTATTTTATTGCTATTACTCTGCTGTTAGTGGAGAATAATATAGCACATGACTACCACTGAAGAATGTGATGATTTACCCAGAACTTAACATGGAGAATGTGAAGCATCTGGTTGATTCTGGAAGTTTGTGTTGCCTGCTAGGAAATTGTCAGGTGACTTTACAGTATTCCTTTAGCTGGGATAGACTTTTTAATTTTGCTTCTAGGATTTTGCAGAAGATTGCTCAGTCTTGATTGCTAAACAGTACTCCCTTCAAGGGTAATCAGGAGCTTTGACATCTTTGGCTGCATAATACTTGGAAGGTGTATATTGGCAGTATTGATGGTTTCCTGACTTTGAATCCTTTGCTACAGATTCAGCTTGTATCTTATCTGTTCCAAACTTTACTATTCCACCCTTTTAATTTTCTTCTTGTATGTCCAGCAGTGCATTAATGTCATAGCCGTCTCTAACTTCACAAATAAAAATACCGTCTTCAATGCTGGACTCTGTTTGCAGTTGAATGTGAAAACCAGTGGTCTTTCCTGTCATCTTTAGCTTACCTGTCTAGAAAAGACACTTTGCAGAATAACTTCAGAATTTTCAGATTAATATATTTAATAAAAAGCTGTGGTCTCTTCATTGGTTTTACTGGAATGCAGCAAATTACCTACATCAGAATTTCCCTGTCCCTCTCCTATCTAAGTGCTGTTTGGCCTAGCACAAAACTCAGCTGGAAAAGTAACAAATAAAAGAATGTGGGTTGGTTATTTGTTCAAAACAAGATTCAGGTGAAATATCTAATGAATTCAAGCTGGGCACAGATGATTTATTATTTATTATTCTGTCATTCCATATAACAAAAATAGTTCCCTATCTATATATTAATTAGTCTTTTTATGTCATGAATAATGCTAGTATTTAAAATACAGCTTGACTGTAAAGGAGCAAAGAAATTTTTCTCATTGATTTATTTCACTCATTCTACTGCACCCTTTCTAGAAGTTAGTTTAACATCAGGTGGTAGTAAATGTGACAGTAAAATATTTTTATGTTGTTGTGTTTTTTTTTCTTTTGAGACAAAACACTTATCACTTAGAGGCATGTGGCCCTAATCTGAAAGATGAATTGTTTCATTCACTTCAAGTACTGTATAACCATTCACACACCATCAAGCTTAACACTATTAAAGGGTAATTTTCCCTGTGGGAGCTATGCCCAGTATAGATGCCGTCACTACACAGTGTCTTTTTATCTTTCCATGGCAGGTAAGGAGATTTAAATAAGAGTCTTCATCAAGAGTGCAATCACAGACATATTCTTCCTATTGAAATATCCATGAAATAGAAAATAAACACTCCAAAAAATCTTAGTACTCCGAAACATTACCAAGAAGACTTCAGTGTACAGTTCACACTTTGAAATTTTGTGTTGAAATCGAAGCATATGAGATACCTCATGGGCTTGGCAGTAGAGGACAGGAAATATTGTGGGATAATTTGCATGTCCTGTTAAATTCTGAATGTAGTAAAACAGTTCCAAGTAATCAAGGAGTATATTTTGCCTTCATCTCTTATAATCATCATGATTTCTTTTTAATTTTCTCATAATTTCTTTAGTTTATTATTATGGGTTCTATATTCTATCAAACTTGATAATTACGTCTGTGGTGAGATTTTCTTTAGAACATTAACACTGAAATGTTTTTGCTCAAATATTTGGGGACTAAAGTTTTATCTGCAGTAATTTTGCCCGATTTCATCTAAAGATGAATTGTCTAGGGATGCCAATGAAAATATGCTTTCTGGGTAACCTAATAAAAAGTTACAGAATTTTTTTTTTTTCTTTAAGAACAGACGGTATTTTTTAACCTTATTTTCACCATTAAATTACTTTTCTTCTTAGGTCTTTTTTTCATTCACACTAGAATGAACAGGCTTTATTTTTTAATTAATTTTGTGTAACTTACGGTCACAGAGTATGTTGTCTTTGACTTAAATGGGGTGAACATTTATGTCTAAAACTTAAAAAAAATCTTTCTCAGTTTTGGACTCACAGCTCAGAATCATCTTATTAGTGCAGCCAAACCAATTTACATGCCCTGTAGATAACGGATTTGAAGTTTTGCCAGAGTATAGGACATGTTTACAAAACTGTTTTGATAAAATATGAGTAACCTAAGTGCTATTCTTCATGTCAGGGAAGCCCTGCTGAGATTCGCAAGCCTCTCTGTGGCAGTCTTGTTTGCAGGCCAACATGCTTGGCTTTCTTAAATCACGTAAAATTCAGGTTCTACTCAAAGTACTGAAGTTGATATGTCAACAGTGCTGGCCTTTTACCCCAGAGTTCAGGACTTAGCACAGTAATAAGTCAAAGCCTCACAGATACTAATTCTCCCTTACGCCTGAGGGAAGTTAACTTACTTCTTCCAAATGAATATTTTACCCTGAAGTAATTGAAAGTGAAAGGGACATTATTTTCGGGTTTTTTGAAGCTATTCTAATTTGCATTGAGTATTGCCAAGGCTCAGTTGGGTCAAAAAACATGAAAGTGTGAGCATTTGGCTATCCATAGCAATATGGATAACTCATCCCAAAGGAGGAAAATAGGAAAGGCTGAATTTCAATCCTCCTTTCTCAAAAATACTTTGCTATTATATACTAAGCATTCTTTGGATCAAGCCTTTAATTCAAGAAGTAGTTTGAATTTTTGTACCAGATGAAACCCAGACTGGAAACTGAATGGCTTTTTTTTTTACTTGAAGCAATTTGAAGTCACGTAGCATAAGGACTCCTACACAAAATTTTATTCTGTGTAAATTTCTATGCTGAACTCTTCAGTTTTTCCCATAAGTACAAGCTATCTAGAGCAGATCTTGTCAAGAGCACTTAGATATTTCTCAGTTATTCATATTGTTTGTTTGGTATGTTCATAATGGAGGAAATTCATCCATGGGCAGAGGGACAGCCATGGACTTCACACCACTTAATTCATGTATAGGCCTGCATATTAGCCTTAAAATAGACATTTAATGGGACATGGCCTTCCTTCTGCGCTCCTCTCCCATCCCCCAGAACTAAGTTAGATGTACATTGTGATAACTAAAACTAGTAGTAGTTTCCTTGACAAACTATATGGAGTTAAACCCACATAAACTCTCACTGCTGGGTCCAAGCAATGGATTTAGCTTGATTTTGTACTGCATTGAACAGGACAGAGTGCAGTAGTCAGGAAGCGCCTTGTGAATGTGCCAGCCATAAAGGCACAGTTTTAACCTATAGCTCTAGTGGTAAGAGTCAAGCTGAAACCTGTGCAGGTCTCAAAGTGAATTCATGTGTCGAGCTGAGCTCTTAACAGGATTTTCTTCTAGAACTGGAAAGACCATTAATACACCACTGAAAATGTCAGGGGTTTAGAGCTATCCTTTCAGAGCTCTTAAAAGTAATCTTTTTTATAAATAAAGTGAAATTAGACATAAAAGGTAATCATTTACCATTGAAGTGTGATATTAAGTACTCAAACTTATGGTAATGAAAGTGTTCCCACAGTAGCCACAATCTGTCATCAAATTTCACAGGTGACTTCTCTCTAAAATTTCAGTTTAGTGTAATACTTCCACTCTTGATGAAAGGTAATTACAAACCTAGATATATTAGTTGCGTAAGTCATCAATGTGAGATTTGCTGAGTATTTTTTCCTGTGCTTGTATATTAAGTATAGTTAATTTTAGTTAGATTCTAAAGCTTAAATCATAAAACACAATATATTTCGTCTTACATTCACTCTGTCTATAAGGTAATTTTGAGATAGCAGGTAGAGGAGAAGTTCTTTCAGGAGTTTAACGTATCTGTGTTCCAGACCAAAGGTCCTGTGTAGCCCCTAAAAAAAAGGCCTTTTCACTATGTGAAAGAATGTGGAAAAAATTGCGTTTTAAGTAAAGTCAAGTACAAGTCACATACTGCAAAAATTATGAATCAAACTGCAAATAATATTGTTGAATTAAATATAATTTCTTTTTCAGATACAAATAAAAATAACTTTTGTTCTCATTGCTATTATGTTCCTGAGCCATCCAATATAATTTCAGTTTAAAACCCTGTTGCCCTCCTGTTTTCATTTTTTAGTGAATCAACTAGAAACAGGAAATTTATTTAGTTTCAGTACTTCACATCCTCATTTTGTTAACAATTTTGCTTCAATTTTTTGAAGATTTTCTTGAAAGAAAAAATGTTCTTAAAGATGTTTGTTGAAGTTCTCAATACATATAAAGTATTTACAAAAAGTTTTTTGCTTATGCAAGACTTAATTTTGTTTATGGCTATATTGTTTCAAAGGAACCAATTTAATTAATTGGATTATTGCATTAATTCAATAGACTGTATCAAGTAGAGCTAAGTTTAAGTACATTTGAGGAAACAGGGAAGTATGAAGATAAAATGCCCTGAAGAACTTTGTTTTCCCTAAAATTACATCACAGAAACACTCAAGATTTTGGGTTTGTCGTCTTGATTTTTTTAATTGGTTTAGGTTTTTACTTAAATCAACAAACAGGCTTTATTTTATAGTGCTAGCAACAGAATTGATAAAACTCAAATCAGTTCACTTCTTTTATGCATATGTTCTGAAATAACAGTAAAAGATAGCATCTTTTCAGCAGATTTCATCCTTCTTGATTGAGGTGATGCATATTGAACACATATAAAGTGTTGATTATGGTTTTTTTTCCAAATGACTGTTTTTATATCAGCTTCAACTCTTATCTACATGTCTTGCATCCAGCTATAGCCATTGTACTCCAGAGCTAAGATTTTCCGTTATTCATTTCAACACAGTAGTTACAAAAATAGCTAACTGCAGCAATCTATGCGTATGTTCACAACTTCTTTTGCATTCTGCAGTAAAAATAAACTGAATTATAAACAAAAAAAATTACCTTTGAGACACTGTAGGAAAAAAGTAGCTGAGTGAGGAAGTTAATTCATGTATTTGACACTGGGCATACAGGAAACCAGGTATTTGGCCGAAGAAAGAGGGGAATCATAAGGAATGATTTGGGTTGAAAGGGACCTTTAAAGGCCATCTAGTCCAACCCCACCCTGCAATGACCAGTGAAATCTTCACCTACATCGAATTGCTCAGAGTCCCATCCAGCC